>SSNP01000048.1:524980-660344 GCA_006937955.1 Pachypanchax playfairii
AGACAGTGTGCTTCGTCATGTCTGAATGAAAACAAGCAGCTCTCAGACCCAACTTAAAAAACACAAAACCTTTACAAACAACTTTGTTTTAAAAAAACACTCAATCATCTATTAGAAAAGAATGAACACACAGAGAAAACGCAGGGGGGACGGGACACTCGGGTGAGGGGGCTTTTTATTTCCAGTCTGTAGGGGACGTCTGTAGGTCTGAGACGGACTCTTTTATTGACAGGAGATGAGGAAGAGGAGGAGGAGGAAGGGTGGCAGTTGATACTGGCAGTGAGTAAAGAGGCAGAAGAAGGGAATGTCAGGAGATGGCAGTGACTACGGAGCTGATCTGAGCAGCTTTTTTTTTGCATCTTTTTGTATTTTTTCGTTCATGAAAAAGTCAAAGAGAAAACGATGCCACCTGTCTGCTCTGGACGCTGAGACGGGAGCTGCCATGTTGGCGTTCTGCCTGGTGACAGTGATCGAACTGGAACAGTCAGGTTTCTCATCTTTATTCTTGTAATCACATTTTATTGAGTGTAATTTGAGTTCACCTATGATAAGTGCAGTAACAATAAGCATCGGCACAAACAGTGTTTCTGGCAGATTAGTGCTGTACAGACTTTGGATAGAAAACAGGACAGAGGGGCAGAGAGGATGAGGAGGAGGCTCCTCCCCCACCCTCCCCTCCTCTGTTGTTGGTCCTCTCGACATCTTGGCGTTTGTGTTTTATTTAAATTTTATTGTAAGGAAATGAGGATGGAGAATGAGGAGGAGATGAGAGGAGTAAACAGTTTTCTTGTATATTTTGAATATTATGAAAGCAGAGAGATGAAAGGAAGGAAGGGAGAGAGACGAGGGCAGACAGAGAGGAAGGAATGAGGTCAGGGAATGATGGGTAAGAAGTAAATGATGCTTTGATAATTTAATAGTATGTCTCTTTTTCCACCCATCCTGCAGAGAAAGACATGAAAAAAGAAAGAAAGAAGAAAGTAAAGACAGTCACTAACCAGGAAATTTGTTTCAAACAAACAAAAACTTCATATCATGTCTCACTGAAAGCAGTATTGAGTCAAACAGAACAGATCTTACCTCCGGGGTTTCGGCGAAGGATGAGTTTTCGGATCTCGTCGTAAACAAAGATGAGGAAGCTGTACGGGAATGCACAGAACCACCAGCTGGGCCTGGGACAGAACAAGCAGGATTATTCAGGGTAAGAGCAGAGCAGACAAAATCTAACAGACGTCAGAACAAATCCACCTTTTTATTATTTAATAGTTTTCAAAATAACCCTGAAGCATCTGTTATCACAAGACGATGGTGATGATTTTCCTTCACTACTTGTGATTACTTACTTGAGTGGATACATCCGTAGTGCCACGTCCATCCCAGGGCAGTAGGACAGGAACGCAGCTAGAGCCGTTTCCTCAAACAGACCGAAGATCAAAATCTTATTCCTGTAAAGAAACAAACACGAGGAGCAGAGAAGTTACAGCACAACAGATACAGGAACACAACTGGTTAAAGAAGTGCTAAATAAGAGACAGAATGAATAAACAACTCAATAATCATGTGGTGCTGAAAATAAACACACAGTACAAACTGTCTCACTGTCAGTGGGGTCAAAGGTCAGAGAGGACAGAGATGAAACATCTGCTTCCAGCAAGGAATTAAGTTTATATTCTATTCTGAGATTTCACAGACAGGAAGTGTTCACCTGTTTGATGCTGACAGTTTCACCTGGAGGAAATGCCTCAGCACTTCAGTGTGACATGAAGGTTCAGATGGTTTCACACAGACATGTAGAGTACTCACACTTAAAAACCACAGACGTGTTCTGAAGTTTTAGGATTTTTAGAGCTTGAAGCTGATTATCAGGCTTCAGTTTAGAACACAGTTTGTTTTTCAGTGTAAACTCTTCACACATGGAGATGATTTTGTACTCACTTCATACCCTGCTGGAACACAGAGTTACGCCTGGTCTTACAGATGATGACGTCTGCCCACTGCACCACCACGATGCTGACGAAGAACGCTGTGTGGCAGGTGAATTCCACAATCTTGCGCTGCTCATACGTCTGTAAGAAAGACACAGATTAGATTATTGAAATTAAATGAACAAGTCAAATCTTTAGGGGATGTTTTTATCTACAGGTTAGTACATCAGTACACAAGAAGAGAGTATTTTAACAGGAAACCCTGAAACAGGAAGTTATATTTTATAAGAGAAGGTCAGTGATGATGCAGCAGGTTGTTCATACCCATTGCTGCCCATAGCTGTCCTCCAGGTCGTTGTTTGAACGGTCGTCCCAGTTCAGCCGGATGCCAACGAGCAGCGACGGCAGAAAACCATTCTCAGCCATGATAACAAAGTACGCAAAGAAGCCACCAAGAGCCTGAATCATGCCTATGAAAACACAGGAGGTTCCGAAAAATTCAACATATTAAAATATAGTTCGATTTATAACTTGTTCACATGTTTAACTTTATGTGAAGTGTAAACAGAGATTACACATACCGATCTGACCGTAAGCGATACTGATGAGTCTCTCATTAACCAGTTTGTCCCTCAGTGGGTTCCTCGGCTGGCGTTTCATGATGTCACTTTCTGCTGCTTCATAAGCAAGCGAGATGGCTGGAACCTGAAACAGGTGTATTTGTAATACTAGGAGCTTTTATCTGTAACCTGATGTATGAACATTTAACTTTGGACATGTTAAAAACATCTGTGTTTGTTATGCTGATGTAATGTCTAAACCTCATTACCAACCAAAAGCTAACCAAACTATGGATTCTCTGGGAGGGTGTTGATGCTGATGATTCACTTTTGAAGCGCTATTAATAAAAATACTTTCTACTTTTAGATATTTCTCACAAAGGCAGAATATCCAAATGGAAGGAAAGGAATCTGTAAATGTTTATTCTGCTGTTTAATAAAACAGCAGAATAAACATCTAAGCATGAGGATTCTGTTTATCCTGATGGGGTGGAGGAACAGCTTCTTTTGAAAAGTGTTCCCACACCGCCACCTAGTGTCTGTTCTGTAGCCATGACGGGACTCAACCAATCTCACACCAGGAGTTTAGTATATTTATCTAAAAAAAAACAAACCTGCTCCAGGATTAAGAACTGACGACATCTGATTTGAAAGAGCATTAGTTTGTACTAGTGAATCCATTGTGAAAATTTACTTCAGGTTTCTACATAGAGGATTATAAATGCATGTTAGTATTAACTTGTACACTTTGACACTATAAAGAACAGTATTGTGTTGGATGCTACCTGTCTGACAAGGATTAATCCAGTTTGTAAGTTCTATTCATTTACAACTTGCAGCTTCCTGTGAATGCATGTTAATATCTCTATACGTGGATCATTTGCTCTGAAAGGAGAGTTCTCCCAGTGAGAAGGATGGATGTGAACATATTAAAGACGTGACTGTCTGCTCTCGGACTCCCGGTTCAGTTTGTAACTTGGTTCTCACCATGTCAGTTCCCAGGTCGATACAGAGGATAGTGATGGTTCCCAGGGGCAGTGGGATGTTGACCAAGATGAAAAACAGGAAGGGGGTAATCTCTGGAATGTTGCTGGTTAAAGTGTAAGCGATGGACTTCTTCAGGTTGTCAAAGATCAGACGTCCTGTAGGAATAAACAGAAGAAATGATGAACCAGGAGTTTTACATTAAGTTCAAACTTAACTGAGACTTTCAGATTCCTTCCTCTATTCTTAATGACAATGAGATGTTTGTTTAAATTACTGACCTTCTTCTACTCCAGTGACAATGGAAGCAAAGTTGTCATCAAGCAGGATCATGTCTGCAGCTTGTTTGGATACATCAGAGCCAGAAATTCCCATGGCAACACCAATGTCAGCTTTCTTCAGGGCAGGAGAATCGTTCACACCGTCGCCGGTCACAGCTACAATGGCTCCCTGCCAGAAAGCCCACAGACTTTAATTAAAACCAGAAAAAGCAACAACACAAGTATCACATGTTCACTCATGAGAACATGTGCTGATGATCTACCTGTCTTTGGCAGCCTTCTACAATTATAAGTTTCTGCTGTGGGGAGGTTCTAGCAAAGACAATTTCTGTGTGATTCTTCAGAATGTCGTCCATCTGGTCCTGAGTGAGGTCTTTCAGGTCTGTACCATGGATCACACAGGCCTTTGCGTCCCTATGCAAATCACATAAAACAGATAAATCAATGTTGAGGACTAAACTATACAGTTGTCATTAATGCAGTCTGACTTTGGGTCCTTGTGCTACCTGGGGTTAACCTGGCTAACAGGAATGTTCAGACGTGCAGCGATGTCCTCCACCGTTTCATTGCCCTCAGAAATGATACCAACACCCTTAGCAATGGCCTTGGCTGTGATTGGATGATCACCGGTCACCATAATAACCTACAGAAAAAGTAAGGAAGTAAAGTTAGGTGATGAAAAAGAAAAAAATATTAAAACAGTTTAGAAAGTCAGTGAGTGTGAGAGGAATAAGATCAACTGGATTAGAAGATAAAAATAGAAATACTTTGTATTTTGTGTTTAACTGTTTCTCTCATGGAGAGTCATTGTTATGTTTCTGTGATGTAAAAGTCAGAACTGAAAGGTGCAGACCTTGATGCCTGCAGAGCGACATTTGCCCACAGCATCAGGCACAGCAGCACGAGGAGGATCAATCATGGACATGAGGCCAACAAAGCAAAGGTTGTCTGTTTGGAAGTTCACATCATCCGTGTCAAAAGCAAAACCTTTAGGATATTTGTCCTCTGGCAAGAACAGGTGGCAGAAACCTGGAGGAGTTAGAATAAGATGAATGTGGGGGCTTGTGACTGACTGCCTTCACTTTTACACAGTAGAGTCTGACTTTACAAACAGTGTTCTCTCATCCTTACCCAGCACCCTCTCCCCCAGTCCACCCAGTTCCAGGTAGGCGTTCTGGAAGGCCTCCTTCATCTCGTCATCCATAGGCTGCTCTTTGCCCTGCATCATGATGGTGGTGCAGCGGTCCAGGATCCTTTCAGGGGCTCCTTTCATCACCAGCAGGTAGCGGTTATCACTTTCATCCTCAGTTTCATGAATTGAAAGCTGAAAAGGAACCGATTGAAGTATTAATGTTGTATGTTTTAGTAAGTATCTTTAGTCATGCTTTGAACACACCACATCATATGTATGAACAGGTAGCTCTCACCTGATATTTGTTGGTGGAGTTGAATGGAATCTCAGCCACCTTCTTATTCTTGTCCCTCACGGCCTTGACAGCCCCACATGAAAGCTCGATACACTTGAGCAGAGCTGATTCAGAGGCATCACCTGCTACTTCACGCTTCAGGATGGGCAAAGATTCCTGACCTGCCTTGAACACAGCACGGTTGCATAGTGCTGCAATGCGGGCCAAAGACACCCACGTTGTTGAACTCTTGTCGAAGGAAGAACCTGAAGTGAAAAAAAAGAACAAATTCTGTGATGTTCTGATGCCACTGCATTAACTTTCTCATCTCAGCTACATAAAGCCAGAAGGATTTTGGACTTTCAGAAACTGTTGTGGGTTTGATCTGATGGCTGACTGGAGCTCAAAACAAAAATATTAATAAGGAAAAATATTTTTCAAGGATTCAGTCACTGTTTATCTGGAATTCTGGACACATATTTATGCAACAAAAGGATCAAAAGTCATCTATTCTCCTACAAATTGAAGACCGATTTCACAAAAGCAAGACAAGGAGAAAATTCCCACCGGACTGGTCCTCAGTGGTGTCGGCTTCATGGATCTGATTGTCGAACCACATGTGGGCCACAGTCATCCTGTTCTGGGTCAGGGTTCCTGTCTTGTCAGAACAGATGGTGGAGGTGGAGCCCAGAGTTTCCACAGCTTCCAAGTTCTTTACCAGGCAGTTCTTACGAGCCATTCGCTTGGCCGTGAGTGTCAGGCACACCTAAAAGAGACGAGCAATTCCAGAGACAAACGCCAAGGAAGATAGAAGAGACACAACATGAAGGAGAGACAGACAAAAAAAGATGTGAAAATAAAATAAATCAAAGGGAGAGAGGGAGAGAGAGAGAGAGAGAGAGAGAGAGAGAGAGAGAGAGAGAGGAGAATTAGAGCATTGCACAGTAAACTAATATCACAGATGAACATCTGCAGGCATTAAACCAACATCTGCTAATGAGCAGAGACATTACTGGCATCCAACATTAAATATTTAGATCATGTTAGAAACCAAAACACTTGATGCCTGAAGACGTTTATCCTGCTTAACATCTCAAATCAAGAACCCTTTTCAAAATGAAAACACAGCCCGTCAAGCGATGCAGAAGCATAAACAAGTGAAGCGATGCAGCAGAGCAGCAGTGCAGTGATTTACCATGCCAAGTACGGCAAGACCAGTGGGCCAAACAGAATTAGCAAAGCCCAAGTCAAGGAGGCCAAATTCTGTTCATAGACTTAATTAGAGCTATTAACTGGTCTAATGTCATTACATTAGCTAGTTCTTGTCATTGCAGTGAACGTCACCACTAGCCTGGAAAAGAGAGGAGAGAGAAATACAAAGAGGAGGATGGAGAAAGAAACACACACAACCACAAACAACAAAACAACTTCACTACAGACACAAACAGTGGCACAGACAGAAAATGAAACCACAAAAACATCATCAATAACTGGCAACATCAACTGCACAAAGAAGGAAGCAGAGACAAAACAAACCACACGAGATAAAACCAGCCAAATCACTGTAAATAACACACAAATAAAACAAACACTAAAACCAGATGAAGGTAAAACCACAAAACTAACTGACATCAGATCCTTTTCAAAAACCCTCAAAATCTTCTAAAAGGAATAATAAATATTCCTTTTATTAAAGGTATATAAAAGTACAATATCAAGTTTTTAACTAAATATTAGCTGGATGCTGAATGAGTAAAACAAGTAAAAACAATCATTTCAACAAAAATGATTTATAAACTGTTTTAGACATAGTCAATAAAAAAATGTCTGATTTGTTAAAGTAAATAAAGTTATAAAAAATAAACCATTTGACCCAAATTATTCTGCACAAATTTCAGAGAACTGAGGACAAACTGAAAGAACTGAGATGGAAGATCTAAATGAAGATATTAAAACCTTGTATCAGACACGTGGTAGCTGTGTTGACGCTTTTCTGTTTTTCACTAATTAAAATGCACTTTAACCCCTAACACAACAACTGAAGCTTCTATCTGCCACTCACAGTGACTGTGGCCAGAAGTCCTTCTGGTACATTAGCCACAATGATACCGATGAGGAAGATAACTGCTTCGAGCCAGGAATAACCCAGAATGAGGGAGAGGACGAAGAAGGTCACACCAAGAAAGACGGCCACGCCCGTGATGATGTGGATGAAGTGCTCAATCTCTTTAGCAATGGGAGTCTGTAAATTAAGAGTGTCTGAGAATTACTTAATGTCCACAGTTACATACTTTTACAAGAACAATGATAGCTTTATTTGAATAGTTTGTTTCTATTTCTAAACATTTAATAAATTCTACTTTTATGTATCACAGCCCAAAGAAAGTTAATTAACATTTTTTATCTCATATATCAAGGTTGAAAAAAAGCCCACAAATTAAAATTAAGACATGAAGTACAGAGAGTCACAAAAAAATAATAATCAATGTGCATCAAACACATTGCCCAGTAAATTGCTAAACACATTTCAGAGACAGCCTGCTAATCAGGTAAATTAGTATCACATTCTGTGTTAAGTAAGGTTTAGTGCCTGGCTGCAGATCGCCTGATTAGAGATTATAAACGTTACCTTTCCAGTCTCCAGGCCTGAGGTGAGAGTAGCAATCCGACCCATCACAGTCCGATCACCAGTACACACAACAATACCACGTGCAGTTCCTGTTACGAGAGGTTACACATTTAGATTTCTGTGTGTGTGTGTGTGTGTGTGTGTGTGTGAGAGAGAGTTCCAGGCACACAAAAAGACAGTCAGATTCACATAAAGATGGAGGAAACAGACAGAGTGATCAAAGTAGACTTTCTGAGACCACAAGAGGGCGCCAGACACTTTCAACCACTGAGTATCATCATGGCAGCAATCATGAAGGTCTGAACTGACAGCAGTGAAAAAGAATATATACAAAGTTAAATAACATAATTTTTCTAGAAGTTTCCTGGAGTCAGTGAAGCTCTAAAGGCTTTTAAAATCAGATCATATTTGATGTGATTTCATGAAACACTAGTTTGTTCAAATTCCTCCCTCTGGTTTAATTTAAATGTTGCTCTGGCCTCATCTGCATCTTTTTAAAGTCAGTTAAATGTATTGAAAACATCTGTGTAACTAAAGGAAGACTGATTATTTTAACCAACAAAAATATCTCCCAGTCATGTTGTTTGGCCAACTGAAGACTGAAGGTAATGATAAAAACAAGTTTGTTTTTTTCCACAGAGGAAAAAGATTAATCTTCTTCTTCTCACTGACATGTAGGAATGTGACTTTAAAAAATTATGATTATGATGATAAACATACCTTCAACACAGTTAGTAGAGAAAAAGGCAATGTTTCGAGTTTCCAGGGGATTGTCGTGGGTACAGTCAGGTGACCTGGTCTGGGGTTCGGATTCACCAGTCAGAGATGAGTTGTCCACCTGAACACAGCAGGAGGAAACTGAGATCAGCTATGATAAAAACAGACAACGATGAGAGAGAGAGCAGAAAGAAACGTCTGAAGCAGACCTTGCAGCCATGAGAGGAGATGATACGCAGGTCAGCAGGGATCCGGTCTCCTCCTTTCACCTCCACCAGGTCTCCTGCCACCACCTGCTCAGCATTGATCTGCATCTTTTCTCCCTCCCGGATCACCAAGGCTTGCTGAGAACCATTAAAAAAAGTTGAGAAATTTAAAGATTTAGAGAAATGAGAGAGCAAGCATGTGATGTGACATTAGGATATAACAGCCTGAACCAGGAATGATCATGTGTTATGCAGCTGAATAAAATTTATCAACAACTGGAGCACTTTGCACCCCAAATGAAACTGTCATTAAGACAATGTGCCTAACTTCCATTCATTGCTAAGCTGAACAGGAGTTTAGAGCATCTAAGATTTCATTTTTAAATAGTTCTATGAATTTATTATTCAACATTTAAAATTTCAGCTGTATTTAAATTGGCATGCTTCTTCCAAATAATTCCCCAAATTCTGGGAGTTTTATTCCAACAACAATTAAAATGTGTGTCCTGAATAATTTCTTAAACATCAGTTTTGCCTGAAACAACTGGACTTATTTTACAGGAACAAAAAAAACATATAAAACCTGCAGTCTGGCGTTCGTAAAAACTGTTCAGCAAATTTGGACAATCCTTTATTTGGCAGTTTCTTGTGTTTCATTTAGCTTGTGGTACCTGAGGGACCATGTTTTTGAAGGATTCCATGATTTTGGAGCTCTTGGCTTCTTGAAAGTAGGAGAAGCAGCCGGTGATGATGACGACAGCCGACAGCACGATACCCAGATATAACTACAGAGAAAGAGGCGGAATACAGAGGGCACCAAGGACAGCTGTGACTTTCATATTGCCCAAAACAAACAATATATCACCTTTATCTAAAACTGCATCACATAAAAGGAAACAGAGGAAAAAATAGAATGAAAGCAGTAAATGATATCTTCAAAAATCCTAAACTACTAATTCAGAACAGTAAAAGCCAAATACGATATTTTGGGACAATATAAAGAATTAATTCTTAAAATAAAACAAGCCATTTTAAGCTTTTTATTTCAGTCTCACATTCTGTCACTGACAGCTTGAGTTTGACTTTTATGACAGTACCAGTACCAGTCTGTAATCTCAGTCACTAATAGAAGGCTCAAGTCCATTCTTTTAACTAATCTCTTATACAGCCCTCCCCATCTATCTCCTGTACTGTCAGACTGAACACTAGCAGGTCATCAGAGTGTGAAATCAGAATTTGGAGGATGAAACAGTCTTGGTCACTCATACTGCCTGTGGTCCAAGCCAAAGCATTTTGCCGTTTCAAGCTGTGTGAGTCAGAGGCGTTTAGCCTCCATCCTCGGCTCTGCGTTGTGCTCTGACCGGGTATAAACAGTACTGACCCATGAACAACCTGATCTTACACTGCTATTACAAACGCCAGGAGTCACTCGCTCCCTATGGCACAACAAAAACAGATGATAACAAAATGAGCCAATTGGCAGCGTTTGGAAAAATGCTGACTCAAGTTTTATCACTGACACAGACTCATCCTGAAGGACTCTGCAAACCACTTTCTGAATAGATGACACACACAGACACAGACACCCACATACACACGGGTTTGTTTTGCTATCCTTGTGGGGCCCGTCTACTGACTTCCATTGATTTTAGTAACTGGATTTATGCCTAACCCAAACCTTTTTCCTAACGTTAACCATTACTGATCTATAACTAACCCTAACTGAAACTCAATTCACACCATACCTATAAAGCTGACCCCTAACCCTAAAAGGGGGAGTCCCTCGTATGAGGACTGGGCTTCGGTCCCCACAAGAACCCTCAGTCCCCAAAAGGATAGTAAATATCTCAAAATTGGTCCTCAGTAGAGTAGAAAAACAAAAACACACACACACACAGAGGCCTTTATTTTCAATCTTCTGCTGTTCTGTTTATAACATGTTTATAACATACTGCCTGTAGAATAATTTAGTTTGTTACAAAGTGTTTCACAAACACTATGAATGATGCAAAACTTTATTATTGATTGTGTCAGCGAGCTGGAAAACACACAGAGATTCCTCCACTAATTAGTTATTGGTAACGTTTTAACTCTGCTTTCATTTAGAACTAAAAGCATGTAAATACTTCAGGATGAAGAATTCCTTTCACACAACAAACTTACATTGTCCCCAGCAGGCTCATCTTCTGTTGCAGCCTGAATGGCGTAGGCCAAGAAGCAGAGGATGGCACCGATCCACAGCAAAATGGAGAAACCACCAAACAGCTGACGACAGAACTTGACCCACTCTGGGGTGGTAGGGGGTGGAGTCAGGGCGTTCAGACCATCCCTGGCTAGGTACTCTGCTGCCCGGGCATTGGTCAAACCCTGAAAGTGTCAGAAAGGGGAGAGGGAAGTAAAGATGGGTTATTAAACAGAGGTGGATACCAGTCAGTTTAAAGATGACTGAGAAAATACCAAAAACAGCAGTCACAAAAATAGCTGAGCTAGAAAGAAAAGAATTTAGGACAGAAGAAGAATGAGCAGAACATGGAGGATGACAGTGTTTTAATCAGGAACATTTGTGCATGTGAACAGAGCTGCTCTGTTAAACCCAGAAAGAAACAAGAAGATGTGGGCTGATAGTTTGATCTGATGTGAAAACATACCTGAACAATATCAGTGTTGTATTTCCGGCAAACTTCCTCAACAGACATTTTGTGTTCTGTCTAAAAAGAATCAAAATGGACCATAAGTTCAAACAGTTCAAGATCCAAATTATGGCATTAATAATTATCATAATTTAAACTCTACATATTTCAAAATTAGTCTCAGCATTTTGTTTTTGTGAAACTTGTATATGAAATACAAAAGTTAAAGGAAGTATATCACTTAGTTCACAGTGTATCATGGGTTAACAGGAAATTACAGACATTTTTGTGTGCTAATAATAATAAATTTAGATTATTTTAAAACAGGCACATCAGTAACAGCCAGGTTACATCCAGGTTAAAGCCAAGTTACAGCCAGGTTATAGTCGGGTTAGAGACTCTCTATGAAACCTAGTTTTATTCTCATGAAGATGCTGACAACTCAGATATATGAACATGGTTTTTGTATACTATCAAACTGACCCACCTAGTGGGTGAATCAAACATATATTTTTAAAGATCAGGGTTGCTGCAGGGAAAACTGTGAGGTCACAGGAAGTGGTGTACATACTATCGGCACTTCCTTCTTCAGGTCATCCAGATCTTTGCCTCCCTTCTTCTTGGGTGACTCCTTGTCATCCTTGTCCTGCGTGGTGGCCACGCGGTAGCTGTCCGACCGTCCATACTGAAACACACAAAGACAAGATTGTTCACATTTTCTCATCATATCACTAAGTTACTGAAACCTTATTTAATTCCACCAACTCCCTAACCTGCAGTAACTTCAGACTGCAGCCGTGTCTAAGTGGACAATAAAAGAAAAAAATCTACATACAAAAAAGAGAGGAAATATTGCAATCGTAACTTAGACTTCATGGCAGGTTGGTTACATCCGCTGTATAATAACTGAATAAAAATGTGTTTAACTGGTGATTATTGTGACCGTCTGCTCAGCCGCTTCTCCAACACAAACAGGAAGCACAAAGAAACAAGGGCTTGAATCTCTGTCACTCTCAGTTGACATGTTTTCATTTCTTAAGACAGAACTTTGTTCAATGTTGAACATCTGTTGACATTCTGAACAAGGGCTGGATGGGATCAACTCTTCAAGTGGCCAAATAATCTTCACCTGTAGCAACATTAACATTTGAGAAGGATGTCAGCAAGGATTTATAAATAAGGCAAGCAGAATAAGGCAAGGCAAAATTATATAATATGTACCAATTAACTTTAAAAATAGCAACTACGTGGACCCGCCTTTAAACAGCATGATAGAGAGCATGTTTTACAAAGTTATTGTGATTCAGTGTATGTTTAGTTTACACCACTCAAGCTGTCAGAGTGAAATATTTCATAAACAACAATGTTTTTAAAACTTCAGAAGCTGCCAGTATGTAAGATTTACACTTGTTGGGACAGTCTAAATGTTAATGTTAATTTGTCCTGTCAAACTACAAGCAATCATCATGACCCCATCTCATTTTATTATCATTTGTATTAATTTCTAATGTGTAGAACTTTATGTCTTTACATTTATTAAAATAATTAAAAATTAATCTATTTCTAGAGCTATAATAGGAGAAGAAAAATAATAAAGTTTTATTTATATAGAACCTCTCAAGACGATAAAAGAAAGTGCTGTAAAAGCAGGACATCCGGACCATCATTTGGGGTATTTTGGGTAAAAGGTATCAGCCATTGTCCCTTGGCATGATTAGACTTTGTGTGAGCTAAAAAAAATGTATAAACAAACAAAACAAAACAATAAAAACTATTAGCATCAGATTGTTATATTAAGATAATGCTTTTTGAGGTTCCAATCCAAGTATTTTTGCGTGTTTCTGCGCATATATACGTGCACGCTGTCTGGTGTGATTATTTATTTCCTGCCATCTGTCAGGGTGTGCCATGCTCCCTGGACAGTTTCATCCAGCAGACCATCAGATTACTGCTGTTTACTACATCAGCAGATTAACCCACTGAACAATGATAATCCCCCTCCATCACTGTCCTTCTTTGCCTCCACACTGCAGTTTGAACTCTGTCTCACAGTCCACTTCACTCCTGTGCAATACTGAGGAAAGTCCTGCAGATACAAGAACTGTACTAATGTGAATCAGTTCCACACACAGCCTGAATTCATGTGTGAAAGAGCAAACTAAACTAAACATTGATCCAATTATCCATTGTTTTTACCCTTTATTTATCTGATATCCCTTTGTTGATTAATATGACTGAATTGAATAAATCCTGTTCGGTGGGGGCTGGTGCCAGTCAGCGGGGGAGAAGGGGGTACACCCTGTAGGCACCAACACCCACGCTTCAGGACAAGCTGTTAACATGAGATGCATGTTTGTGGACTTGGAGAGAAAACTAAAATACCAGAAGAGAACCCTCACATATTCAACATGCAGAGTCCAAACAGAAGCTAGATGCTGAAATTCAGGGTTTCATGGGACTTGAGTTAGAATCTAAAAAAAAAAAAACGCACCGCATTCATCTATTCATCTCAAAATATGTTCAAATATTAACAACTTGAGGACACGTCCATATCTACACTCCAAAGAAAGACTAATTAGATGAACTCAGATTATTTGATAGCAGTTTTTCCACCCCCCCCCAAAAAGAATTTACTTTGATTGCACACAAATTGTGTATGTCCATGAAATGTAATATATACAGTTTGCGTGTAGCCAAGTAAATATTTATTTTTTGGGTGGAAAAACTGCCACCAGATAATTTTAGTTAATCTAATAAGTCATTTTTTGGAGCATATCAAAATGACTGAGAATTCTTGATTACAATTTTTTGTTATATTCATGAGGCAATATTTCATTTCTGCTGAAATAGAAGAAAGATGAATAAAACTGTTTCCTGAAACCCTGCTCACTCGTATAAACCTGAACAGACACAATTACATTACAATACAAATAGAGTTCCAAAAATTAAAACTGTTATATATAAATATGGCAAAAATGTAAACAGCTCAGAAAATATTGGTATATTCATCAACTCAATGTAAGCAGTCTGAAACCAAACTGCTGAATATTCCTGCTACTGATAACATGAGTTTTCTACAAAACAACAACTAAAAGCAGAATGAACAGAGACTTTTGGTTTACAGCCTTTAGATGGGTAAAAAGGAAACAGATTATCATACAGACTGACAGACCTACAAAATACTGACGAACTGCCTATCATACAAACACACGTGTATACATTAAAGTAAAAGGGGTCCTTCACTATCAATGGTGTGCCCCCTTACACTCTCTTCCCTTCAGACTGTCCATCTGTTTCTGTGCTGTCTTCTACTTGTCTGAACACTCCACAAAACGAAAGCTGTTTTATTACGTCAGGAAGCCTTTAATTTCATTGGGGGAATCATTAACCAGTGGGTCTCCTTCAGTGTGACATATCAAATGAAACTGTGTTGATGTGATCACATTGATGCAATCAACTTCCAATGCGTTGAGCCGAGGTTTCCTAGCAACACCCAATCCAATGGGAGAATCTTAAAAACTGAAGTCAACAATGAGAGAGGAGGTGGGTTTACAGATGTTACAGAGGACACAAAGCTGCCTCCTCTTTAACACCAACATCAACTCACACAAGCTGGTAAATAGGAAGTGATGTCAAAGTGACCCCACGGGGAATCAGTGACATTGGTGATCACTGATCAGTGATTTGCAGTTGTACAGATCAATACTGTTTCTTACACCCTCGTGCACAGATGGAAACTAGAGAGAGGGAGAGAGAAAGAGTGAGAGAGAGAGGGAGAGACCAGAGGCTGAGAGTCAGTATAATGAAATATTGAATGACTAGAACATTACACAACCAACTCTATGACCAGGAGAACACACACTAATCAAGTATAAAACAAACTGCTTAATATTGAACAGTTTGCCCTCATCTGACCAGACAGCGTCAAACGATGTCCTGGAGTCACGTTAGCAAGGGAACCAACTAACCTGCAGAAATGCTCCATGTTTTTTATGCATGCTTATCACAAAAAGTTCCCCAGACCCGCTCAGCCTGACGTTCACGGTTCAGTAACAAAACAAATAACCTGTAATGTAAATCAGCTCAGAACACAAGAGCAACGTAGCAGGGCTGCCACCATCTTCATCTTCCACATGGAATTCTGACACACGCACACACACTTAAATATGATCCATAACTGCAGTGGACAGTGACCCTTCCTTTAAGTCTGGGCAAATGGAATTCTAACTCTCTTCAGTCTGATTTGATGATTCCTGCCTTTAAAATGCAGAAAGATGTGCAGCTGTTCATCGGTGCAGATGCTTCAGGATTCGTTTGAGTCATGTTGTTATGCTTTGTAATAAATGTTTGTGGTCAAAACTGTAAAAATGACAGAAAACAAAAATTCAAATCCATAAGGTACATTTAATTGTAATCTTTTTACCACATTGAGAGCTTGTGAGTTTCATATTTCGATGAAAAGATTAATTAGACCTTAAAAACAAGATCACCAGCTGATCTTGGCGGGAGTGTAACTGCTCATTATTTTCCATTCAGTTTGCATAACTAATTTCATTATTGTATAACTCTGATTACAGACAATAAGTGAACTAACCCTAATAAATAGCCACCGCAGCAAGTCCATCCTACTCTTAAAACTCATGCAATCAAAAGGACAACAGAAGAGAATAAAATTTGGCACTGACTCACGAGAAATGATTATCACACTGTCTAAATACGCTTGTCTACAGAACTGGAAAGGCAAGCATCCAAACAGATGGAGAATTTCACTTGAGTACGCCAATCTCATATCTGTGTAGAGAAAAACTAAGACTCAATAATTCAGAACACACACGTCCAATAAAAATGGAGTTCAGGTTTATTTTGAATTTGTTTGTGCAGTTTGTGCAACTGAGACCTTTAAATACATTAATTCTACTATACATGGAATACAGCAACATTTCTAACACCCTTCTATTGCTTTACATACTTCTGTGTGACTGTGACAGTTAACTTCTTCTGTAAATTATCTGCATTTTATCTGAAACCAATTCTTCATGCCTGAAACACGAGTGTTAACGGCCGCATTTTAGAGTCAGTTAGCTCACTGCTGCTTGGATGAAATAAAACAGAAGAGTTTTAAGGATTAATCAACATTTGATTATCTCCTGTGTTTTAAAAACCTGTTCCTGAATCACTAATATAGTCTGGTCATCGACTTAAATTCAAGATAGACCAGGCATCTTGGCCTTCTGCCGTGGGTTTTGGAATCAGAGTCGGCGTACTGCTCAGACTCTGACCTGAACATAACAATAATGTTTTCTAGCATTAAATAACTTATTTCAGGTAAATGTATCAGAAAAATGCAGATTTGAACATGCAACAGCAACATAAGAACCAAGTGAATTCACAAACATAAAGGAGGCGGGGCTCAGTACTTACAGTGGAACCAGCCAAATTTTTTTCAAGTTTCAAGTTTATTTATTTATAAAGATCCAGTTCATAACAAAGTAATTTCAAGGCACTTTACAGAAAAATCAACCAATTAGCAATAAAACATTTCCTATCTAAGGAACCAGTAAACTGGGTTGAATTGTTAATTCAGCACAATCCCCCATTCTGAGCAGAACGACTGGTGCCAGTGGAAAGGAACGACTCCCTTTTAACAGGAAGAAGCCTCTAGCAGAACCAGAACCAAGATGGCGGCCCTCTGCCTCAGCCGAATAGGGTCTGAGCTGATAGGAACGAGACACAGACAAACACTGATGGATTTGAGGGCGCAAATGCAAAAAAAAATTTACCAATCAAATATCTCCTGTTTCCCAAAGCCCCAGCCATTTCTCCTTCTTGTCACTGCTGTCATGACTTCACCAGATATGTGTCAAATTCAGTCCACATCATGTAAAAAAACATGCGTCATCAGACCTTGAAATCTTCCAGTGTTTTGTCATCCTTTTGGTTGCTCAGATACCAGCATCATGTTTTTCTTGTCATTGAAAGCTTCTTTATTTTATTTTTCTACATTATTTTAATCTGATTTTTTCTTACACAGCGTTTTTAGCTCAAAGGGACTCTAGGCAAGTTCATAAATGTCAGCTCATGGCTCTCAAAATGTCTCAAATTATCTGATAACAGCTCTCTGACCCAGTGTCAGGTGGTTCTGGGCCTGTTGCACAGCTGAAGGATGATACTGGGAACTGTAACACTGTCAACTACTACTGTCATTTAGCAGACGCTTTCATCTAAAGCGACTTACATTGAGAGAACATACAAGCAAGAAATCAGTCAAACTGACTTCATTTTAATTTCCATTAAGAATAAAATGTTACTGGACATGTGTGAACTTCACATAAATTCATTTTTTCCATGTTTATTATTCTGAATTCTGTTTCATCTTATAATCATATTCATTCATCTTAAAAGTGTGTAATAATGGAGTGGAAGGAAATGAAACTATGCAATAGGGAAAATTACCACATTTAATGGCTGCTATTGAATTTCAACTAACATAAAGTGCTGTGGTCAGCACAGCGGTCATTTTCTTGAAAGGAACATCTGATTGGACAAAATGTTTAGTAAACTGGAGACTCGTTTTAGCTGATGTGTCCAACAATGTGCAGAAGGTTGCGGCTTGTGCCAGATTTCTTTAACTATAAGTGCTCGCCACGTCTTCTTGAAGGTCCAGGCAACCGACAAAATTTACAGACAAGTTGTTTGATTCATAAAAATCATGAACATTAACTATATTAATAATAAATCTTTCTAAGGACTTTACATTTAAGCAGTTCGATTTGCAAGAGCTGATCATTGGGAGGCTGTTTTCCTCTCTGTTTTCCACATTGCAGAAATTATACGGCCCTATTTTATCAATAACTCTGACATTTAGTTGGTTTTGCGTGTTTGATGAGTTTAGGTATCGGTCCCAGTGGTGTGATTATTGATCAGCAGAATTTCCATATTTCCCAAAACTTGAGCTATTGCTAGATTTTTTTCAATTAATTTCACTTGTTTTAACACTGATGTTAAATTTGCCCATCAGCATGTGAAACAGGTGGACAGAAAGGTTTCTTCTCTATAAAAATAACCAGATTAATAAACTTTGTCTTGTTTGTACTGTGAAATCAATAGGTACATGTTGGTCTTTAGGTAACCCAAACATTTATTTTAACATTTTGCACAAACTAAAAATCAAACAAAAGTCTCGTACCACTTAATTTCATAAATGATAATTATCTACAGTGATAATAAGGACTACTTGACATCCTCTGACACCTGAGACACAGAAAACTTTATCTGTTTCATGGGAGATCCACAGTCACTAAAGACATTTATATTGACTGTGTATATTATTATACTCTGATGTCCTAAAGTTCTGAACAAATAAACCTAATCTGGACTGAAAGAGGAGGGTTTAAAATGTCCCGTGCTGTTGTAAGAGGCCTTGTGTCATCACATATGAATGGCATGTCGTCACTGAAAGTTGGTTCAGTCATGAGAGAGAACCCCCCCCCCCACATACACACACACACTGCTCCACGGATCCCTCACAGCAATTGGCTCATCTTGAAGCTTCCGTGCCAAGTGCATTATGGGATGTGTTCAGTAATGGGTTTCTCTTTTCTATCCTTCTGCAGTGTGTCAGTGTTTTTATCTCAAAGCTTCATCACTGTCTTTTTTATAATCAGTGCACAGCACACGTCTCCCTGTTTTCCTCTACTTCCTCCATTTTTTCCTTCCTTTTCCTTCTTCTCAAGGTGACTCATCACAAAGTCCTCTGTAGCTTTCTCCCCTACCGCTATCAGACAGTGTCTTTAAATTACTGTGATCCCTACATCATCTCTGCCTTCCGTCTTCTCACCTCTCATCCTGATTATCCTGCTCCTGCAGCAACAGTCCCTATCAACTGATTGGCCTGCATCAAATGGTCCCAGCTGTGTTGTAAACGGATCCTCCCTCTGGTCTCCCTCCAAATCCATTACAGCTCATTTTGCTTGCATCTCCTCTTTCACTCAACCCATCCGATTGTAAATCTCAGCCTGAACATGGGAGTTTCCACTCGCCCCTTCGTACACAAACACCCCCTCCCTCTGCCCCAACCCCTCGCCTCATCCTTCTCCTCTCATTGATGCAGGAGTCAGAGCAGTGTCCCCCTTCGGCAATCAAGTGGACAGAGTTAAAACCCATGACAGAGCAGCAGCAATCCACATCCTGGCCTGAGAGTACTCTCATCCTACCCCCCAGAGCTGGATGGAGCAGTGGAGAAACCACTTCCAGTCAGACTTTACTGGGAAGGATAGAGCATGACGTCACTGCAGAAATAAAGCCAGAGTTTCCTACACTACATTTCTCTCATTTATTTAAGATGCACATAAGTTAGTACAACAGAAAAACACTGAATCCAGATGAATATAAACTCCACAGAAAAAACTAATATCTTACAGAATCAGGATACAGCTTTTACCACACGATGTAATAGTGATTTTTCAGCAGGAGTGACATCATGATGTCTAAATTTAGAGAGTAGAACAGTGTGTCCTTAGTGACCTGACAGATCAAAGTGGTTTTATAGGGTTTTAAGGTAAAATGAGTTAGTCTATCTTCAAGGAGAACATCTTCCTTTGGGACAAAGCAGTTATATTGTTAGGAGAACTGAGGATGCTCACCACTAGAGAACCATTTTGATGAACTTGTCTGCATGTATTTAAAATTTAAACCTAAGGTGCTTTATCGCTATCCTCAAATCTACCATAATTAATTACAGCAACATGACACACCATTGTACTATGTGCACCAAATGGCTGAATTTGAGGGAAATAAAGGAAAAATCCCCCTTCGTGGTTCCAGCCACCACCCTCTGCTGAGCTGGATTATTGATCTCACTCACTGACGATCTGGATTTTGGATAGCTGACAAGACGTGTATCTGCGGTGTGAGTGGCTCAGAGGGGTTTCTGTCAGACAGGAATGACATGAAATTCCGCAGTCCTGGCTGCGGTTTTCACCATTAGCAGGTTACAGAGTCAAGTACGTAATTGCGCATTTGCTCATGTATTTTCACTGATTATAAAGCTTTCCGTGGATCTCTAGATTCCTGTTTGGTTTCTCATCTGGCCTTTAAGATAAGTCCGCGCTAAAAAATAATCCCTTCTGTCTGTTAAAAGGGACATACGTCGGTCGACATGTTAGGCCTCTAGATTCAGCAGCTCGTTACGTTACTCACAGCGTTACAGTTACAGCTCAGCGGATCTTCTGAAATTGAAGATGTGAGGCGTGTTTGTGACTGAAACCAGGCAGCGTGACTCTAACACCCAGTTTGTAGATGGACCCGAGCAATCTGATTTCACAGGTGACTGTTTGATTCCAGCAAATCGCTCGTTATGTTGTAGAAGATGTGATAAACTACTCAGACGTTTCTGCACCGATTGGAGTCTGGATGCGGGAGTCTGACTCACAAATCTGGCGCAGAAAAATTAAAAAAAGCCTAATGAATGCAGGACACAGGCATCCCCTGCATTATCCGTTAATCCCGCTCTTTATCAGTCCTGATTTGAGGTTATAACAACAACAGATATCTAATGTGATGGCGTTCTAAGAGCAATTAAATCCGTTTGACTGGCTGTGAAAATGATTTGCGGAATATAAATCACAGGTACCATAACGCATCCCGTTCAATGTCATTCTAACATGTCTGTTAACCCTTTCAACACACCGACTCACCGTTTCTATGACCGACATTTTACAAACGGAGTTAAACGTATTCGGTTCTCTCTTACCCCCATTTTGGCGCTGTCAGTCGGGTCTCCTCAGAAGATGCTTTCGGACTTTATTCAACCAGAACAGCTGGATTTGAGGCCAGAAGATGGAGAAAAATAAAATAAAATGCTCGTCTTAGAATGAGAGAAATGTCCTCTGTCAGTTGTTACCGTTAGCTTCTGTGGTAGTGACAAAAATATTAACTGGCTAACATTCTGTACACGAAAATGTCATTTTTAGAAGAGACACAAAAAACTCGAAAAGATAACGTTTCATAAAGCACGTCCACAAAGTTTAAACCCGTGCAGGTGATAGTCAGAAGGACTTTTCTCAGAGTAAAATGCTGAAATTATCAGCAGCCGTTGGTGGACAGTTCACTAACCGTCTCCCCGTGAGGCGAAATGATGCCGGTGGAAAGTAGCGCCTTCTCCTTCGGATGCTGTGTTCATCCGCGGCTGTGCGCAGGCTGCCGCGCAACTCAGGGTTCCTTGAGTCCTTATCACTCCGCGGGTGATGAACCAAATAGGTCCTGAAAAAGCAATGGCGTTGATTTACAACAAGCAACTTTAGACTTCATCTTAAATTCGTGGAATCATTTATGCAACATTTACCTCTGTTTAACAATTCGGAGCACTACTTTGAAGACTAAAATATAAACATCATTTCATTCTGATGGGGTGATCTGATGTTCAGATCAGTTATTATTACTAATATAGTATTAACTGGCACTATATTAAATATAAATAATAATAAACTTTATTTACTTTTCACAGATGGTAGTCACAAAGTGCTTCATAGTAGTAAAAACAAATAAATAAGATAATACAATCAAATAAATAATATAAAACACAAATAAACACAACACTGGGTCAGACTGGACTAGAATGCTTACTGAAATAAATGTTTTTTTTGCAGCACCATTTTTAATTTTAAAAGCAAACTTATTCAGTTTTTATTTATGATCGGCCACAATGAAAAATAAACCCCCAGAACTGGAACCAGAAGAGCAGCTGTCTGGCTCAACCAGCTGGAGGTTGAGAAGACAGAAAAGAAACACAGACAAACCCCCAAAGTAAGGATAACAATAAAAAGCAGCTGTTCTTTATGTAGTATGTAAGTTCTGATGAAATTAACCACATCCATGATCAATATGCACATGTTGAGTTGTCTTGATATCTTAATAACGTAAGAATACATCCCAGAAAAACACAATATGCTATTACTAAACGAGGTTAGCTGGTGTCTAATTCTAGTGATTTATTTAATGCACAAAAGTTTAAGTGTTAAAGTTATATTACATAAACATTTGGAGAGCCGATGCAACATGATGCACCTGATTTTTGGAGACAGCTGTTTGGAGTAGAGCTTCTGTTATTGTTAGCAGGACTAATGTGTGATGGATGAAGTGAACATCTGCAAGCACTGAGGCATCATGGGAAAAAGCTGCTACATACAGAGGGGTGTTTGAGCGCAGGACGTAGCATGCATCATAATTGAGCAGATGTGCGCCGCAGTAGTGCAGCATCCTAAACAAGCGACCATGACGCTGGGAGCAAAACTATGACAGAGTATAAAGTGGAAAATAAATGAATACACTGAGATACAGAAAACCAGAAGCTACAAACAACCTTTAAAGAATCTAAATGCATTCTGAATGTGGAGTAATATTAGCCCAGAGCAAGACTGACTCCATGGCTTTAATTCTGTGAACGCCACCTGTTGTTGTTAGACAGTCGGACTCCTGATGTAACAGTCTCCAATGAGCAGGAGGCTGTGAATTACACAGCTGTCAAATAAAAATACATATATACTGTTTAAATATACTCTAAGGACCATATAACCACTACCATTAAAATGATTCAGGTACAAATAAGAACAACTAATATATAAAAGAGAAAGTCACCTTTGTGTGTGTGTGTGTGTGTGTGTGTGTGTGTGTGTCTGCAGGCATTTTAGTGTCCAGACAGGATCAATATTCCCTTCTGTCATAACTCAAGTGTGGCCTGGTTTCTGCACAGCTCTGTCATCCATCAAACATGCACCTCTATTGCAGAAATGTATTAGAAGGAGCAGGAAGAAAGTTTCACATTTTTCTTTCTAAAAAAATGTCCAAATACGTGACAGCTGGTAAAAATAGAAGCAGCTTCATTTAATAAAAGCAGCTGATTTATCAGTAAAAATGAACCTGGAAAACAGACACCTGATTATTGAACAAGGCAATAAATTAAGTTCATAATATTCCAAATGTCCAGCAGGAACCTTTGAGCTCTGCTTTGTTACCACGACGACACGTTTTCTCTTTTGTTTTTCTCTTTATTCTGACAAAACCACAGTGTAACACATTAATGAACTAGTTTAATAGTCTTAAAATACCTCTCAAAAATATAAAAAAAGATGAAACTATTAGGACAGGAGTTCTATAAAGAGCCTTAACTGGAACCTGTGTTTTGACTTCATGTATAACCACATGACTGGAGAGAAAGCAACAACTGATTTTGATTGAATTTTGCATTTAGAAGTGAAACTAATTGAACATTCTGAGCAGGCTGCAGGTAAATAATGATAAATGATGTGTTTCATGTGAAGAAGTTGAGACTAATGAGACCTTTCTACCACACCAAACATGATATTATGTATCTTACTACATTTTTGCATTAATGCTCATGTTCATTGTTCAGTTTTCTGTTGAAAGACTTATTCCCAGTAAGTTTTATTATACTGTATCTAATTATAACAGTTTCTATAAAGTGATCCTAAAAATACATGTGTATATTTAGATGTATTTATGTCTAATTAAATAATGCATTCAATAACTTTATTCTCAGTCATCCTGTCAGTAAATTATGACCTAAAAAGTTAAATTTGAACACAATATTCAAAGATAGAGCTGCATGATGGGTTTAGATTATTTAGATTTAAATAAAAATGCAGCCAGTGCAACGTTTTGTGTGCCATGAAGCTGTGAGGATAATTTGTGATACAGATGGTGTGAATTCTGTTGATTTGTGGTAGTTTCATCACTACTTTAAGGCTCTTTCAGCTTCGTGTTTTTTCACATCTTTGGTTTCTGTATTTCCAGTTCTTCACAGGAAGTAGTGTAGGTGTATTCTTCTTTTTAGCATATTAATGAGAATGAATGTTTGTAAGGCTTTTTAAAATGCTAATGAATAACATTTAGATTTCCAGGTTATTTAGTCCTGCCCTCAGGTTTCTTCAACCTGAACTCTAACATTTGTAAAGTGACTTATTGAAAAGTTGCTAAAATTTTGTTTTTCCTCGTCTTAAAAAATAAATCATGCATCCAGATATTGGACTCTCCTTTCAGTGTAATTTCACCCTTTCTGCCTTTTACCTGAGTATTCCAGAGCAACTAAAATAACCAATGAATCCTTCTGTGAAGGTTAAACAACAAAGAGTTTATTTTGGTTGGAGAGAGGAACATTTATTGAAAAAAATGTTTCAGAAACCCTGTCTCCATAGCAACATCCCTCAGGTAACAATGGCTCCTTAATCATTGAGCTGCCTCGAAACCAAAATCGAGGAAATTGGAAACAAGATGAATAGATGAAAGGAGGCGAAAGCAAACCCTCCAAAACGATACACACGTTTAAAATCAGTGCTTTTACTAGTCAACTGCAGGGTTTAGATTAATCATCATGAATTTTATTTAAAATATGCTGAATCATTGTTTCAATTTGAGGCAGATTTGAGCTGCTTTTCATTTGCTAGTTTAAAGGATCTGTTTTTTTTTTCAAAGCTGAGTCCAGTTTATCACATGGCAGGAGATTTAAACCCACAACCACCCAAACAGCTGATCAGACTCTTCAGAGAAGCAGAAATAACATTTCTGATTTTCTTAATCCTTTCACTCTCATTTTTAGCATAAATCAATGTTATATTTATCTCTGATACCTATATGATAAACCCAGCAGACCACAGAACTTACATTACTAAAAGCACCATAATGTGATATAAAACCTAAAAATAACAGTCCTCCTTTTTTTGATTATTTGAATTTTTGGTTTCTGATTTTTTTTGACCATGAAAACAAACAAACTCGCATCTGGAAACACTTTGACATCAGAATTAGTTAAAGACTTATTCATGGAAAATAAATAAATCCTTGGCAGTTTTTCTCTGGATCTACAAACATCTTGAGACATTTAACTGTCTCAGCTATTCAGTGTTAGTTGGATGTGTGTTACTTTATTTGTTTCCTTACAGAATCACATATTTCATGAAGCCTGTAAATTCAAGACTTCTAGATCACCACATCCAGAATATAACCTGTCTGAAAATATAATCCTTATATGTTTATTACATTTTGAGTTATTTTGTTAGACAAACAAATAAATGAATAAACAAACACAAACATACTTGTTGGAGGTAATCGTGGTAAGAATGTTGAACTCTGTCAAGTTGATTTTTGAACACTCAGATGAGAGAAACAGATTCCTTGGAGCATTTCTATTGGAGCAGCTGTGTTAAATGCCTTGCTCACTGGGATCTCGCAGTGGGGAGGATTACTCACTCATTTCTCTCGCCAAAACGTTCCCAGTTTCTCTGGAGATTCAGGTCACATGTTGTAACCTTTAGCTTGCTGGTGTTGTAAATGCCACAGTGAGAACAGCATCGGGCGGTGGGCTCGGTTATATTATATTATGAGCATGTTATTATTTTAACATAAAGTCCAAATCAAAATGAAGGGAAAAGAGGTTGTTTGGTTGTATGTTTTATTCTACTGTGTTGAACAAATCTAATGCATCCACAACCACATTTTTAGCAACATCCAGTTAAAAAACATTAAATTATAAATTTAGCATTTATTATTCACAAGTACATACACCACAGAAAGCTCAACATTTCAGTAAAGCCCATTTTAGGCAGGAATAAAGTATGTATGTTTATGTGTGTGTGTGTGTGTGTGTGTGTGTGTGTGTGTGTGTGTGTGAGGCAGCACCTGGAAACTGTCAGGAATCCATGTGCGCTCCAATAAACCTTGTCGCTGCATCACTGAACACAGACATGTCCTGCAGATCCAAACAGGAAAACACAAACATGCACACATATGAGAGCTAAATGAGTGAATACTCAGCCAAACTAACACAACAGGTGTGTGTGCGGTGTGCTGTGATGATGTTACAGTCTAAGACATGCAGGTACAGCAGGAACATTAAACCTGAGCAGGTATCTGTTCATAGATCCGCTGCTGCATGTTGCATAACCCTCATCTTATGTGAGCAAAGCGCTCTGAGGAATCCAACACAATGAAATTCAGTCTTTTTATATAATATACCATTAATGTTCATGTTTTTCTATGTGTATGTATTTTTGTTTTTGTCCCCACATCTTGACGTCTTTTTTTTTCTCCTCATTTCTTCAGCCACAACACTTTTTCTCTGAAGGTGTTGAGAGGGCTGCACGGCTAAATAAATAATTCAAACTAACTTATAGAAGTTTCTGTTTGTGTATTTGTGTGTGTGGACGTTTGTGTGTCACTTCCACCCACTCTTACTGAACTTTCTGCTCCTGTTGGCTCTCAGATCTAATAATGGAAACAGAACAAGGTGCAGCAGAGGTTCAAACAGTCATGTTCTACTGAGAGGAGGAGAGACGAGGGAAAGGAAATATAACAAGTTCAAGGAATTATTTTTAAAGGTCGTTTGTTCAAATCCTTAAATGTGACACATTTTCAAAGCTAATGTTGCACCAGTCACCTGAAAGGTGAAGATACTGAATCTTTTATTTTTGCCAAACTTTTCTCTAGAAAACATTATTTTCCCGGCAAATCTTCTTAAAGAAACAGAAGAAGAAATGATGAGTTTACTGTAAACTGAACAGTGATTCATCATGACAAACAATCAATACCTGCTGAAGGACAGGAAGTAACGCTGACCCTGATCTTTATTTGGATGTATAAAAATATCAAACTCAAGGGATTCCTGACTGTTTTAAGCAGTAATAAATATTTTAGGAATGGATGAAGGCATTTTAGGAAAATCTATAAGTGTGAGGCAGAAGCTGTTTCTCCTTCCTCCAGTTTTACTCTGAGAAAGATGGCTGCAGAGTTTTACTACGCAGCTGTCTCTTTAAGAGCCTGTTCCGCTTTGACAGCCAACCACAAGCCAGAAAACATGGTTAGACCGTCCTTGTCAACGACCTTGATGGAGGAGGATTGAAGGGACATGGGATGCAGGAGAGTGGACAGGAATGCTGGATGAGAGGAAAAAATGGAGGGAAAGGGTCAGAAACCTGTTTCCTATTTTTCTTTTAGTTTGATAAAAACTCAAATCTCTCCTCCTTCATCCATCCAGCGACAGCCAGTCTCACATCCTCCCCTCCATCCTCTCTCCTCACAGCCCTGCAGAGTGTTGCATAATTCCCAGAGTGGGGGAGGGAAGAGAGGATGGAGGTGAGGGAGGCTGAGAGAGGCAGGATGGAGAATGACTCACGATGCAACACCAGCTGAATCGTGAACACCATCACAACCAGGAATTTTACACTTCTGCATCTGCCAGCGATGACACCTCAACTCCAACTTGTTCACATCAATCCAGAAAAAATACTCTGGAACAAAAAACACATGATAATATATATATTTTTAGATTTAAATGTCCAAACTTCTACAATATTGCTCAGAAAAAAATCAAAGAAATGTACAAAACATGTCAATGTGTTAACTATTGATTTCATTAATAATATTTTATTTCATATTGATTTTATAAGGAAATCTATTGAAGGTATTTTTTTAAATTATTATTTAACATTTGTTATATTGAATATTTGGCTTTTATAAAAGAAAATGAAGATACATTCTCCAGTCAACATGCCTTCAACTGAGTGTCAGGTTCCAATCCAAAACTAACTCATCATGTTCTAAATATTAATTTAAAAGCCCAGAAACATCAGATTTTTCTACAAATCTTTGAACTAAGATGATTTCTGATGCCTTCAGCAAACATAGAATCATCAGTTAGAAATCAAATGGTTTTATTTTATATATTTATTTAAAAGCTCAGCTGACAGAAATGTATAAGTTTTAATAAAGTTTACACATTCAGTCGAACCTCATCTTATATAATCCTAATGTGATCCTAGATTCTTCATAAGGAAAGAGCAGTTAGAAGGTGAAGCACCTTTCAATCAGTTTGTTCCTCTTGTTCTCTCTCACATGTCAAGCTACTCACCAGAGTAATAAAACCTCCTCAGACATCCATCTTCCCCTCCTCCATTTCCTCTTATCTTCCATGATGTTGATGTTTCATTTGGCCTGCAAACAAATGCCACCGAGGCTTCCCTGGGAATCACAGTCTGGACGACCTTGTAGAGGAAATCACTGGTCATCCATCATGTAGCGGTGCAAAGAGCCGGGAGAGTTGATAAGAACTCAAATAAAATCAGTTGATTTACTCCTGCAAGGACTCACAAGGTGTTTGCTGCATCTGTGGACGATAAACCACATGGGATTATAAATGTTTCACTGATGTGGTGCATTTGGAACATTATCTCAACAATTATGCCAATTAATGTAACAGAAAAACTCCTTAAAGCTTTTACTTTTACTGTTTGGAAAAAAGGGGAGACACATTCATACAATATAACAGTGATATAAAACATATTGATAACATGGTTTCAGTTTATCTGAGACCATCATGTAGATGTTTTTCTGCATTTTTAATGGCTGCCCATATAATCGGATCTGTGCAACTGCAAGACTTTTATGATTAAACAATTTGGAGTGTTTAGAAATGTATTAAATAGAAGCCATAAACATTTAATGCATATGGATTGGATATGCATATGGGTTAGTTATAAAAAAAATAAAGATTTAATATGTAAAATCTCTTTTTATGGCACCATTCATGTTAAAGATCAACAATAAAACAGGAGTAAAAAGGGAAACATAAAACACAGGGAATTAAATAAAAGCTAAATAGAATTGAAGTGATTATAGTTGAGACCACATCAGGATGAGCACGTTACTATAATCTATGTTAATATTCTGTTTTGTTTTTTGTTTTCTCTCTCTTTCCCTCTGGAGAAACAGTCCAGGAAGTCGATGCCAAGATCCCCCAGAAAACTGCCAAATTCAACCTCCTTATGGGACTTTTTAAAATATTTGGGATCATTTTGGTGCCTAATTGCAGCTTATTATTACTGTGATTTATTAGCTTTAGAATATCATTCTTCTGTTTCATTACTGATAGTTACACGTGCTTCTTCCTGATTGTACAAAGCCTAATTGCTTTAAGTTACTGTTATATACGTTATTGTAAAAAATGTTATATTTATGATCTTCCTCTTTTTTTTAAAAATGTACCCGTTTCTTTGTTTTTCACTTCCTCCCTCCATCTTTAAATCAAGCTCTGCTTATTATTTTTCTCCTTCCTGTTTTTCCACAGATCTATTAGTCACCCTCTTCTTTTGTCTTTGCACATCTTTTTCTCCCCCTACCATCCCGTCACACCGTCATCTCACAGATTCCATCCATCCATTACGCAGACAGCTGTTATTCTCTGATGGTTCTCCATTTTAGACCCAGTTTCCACACAATACTGTCTAAAATGGATCCTCTTCGCAGGACTCATGGGACGCTGAAGCTGCAGAGTGATTTAACTTTGGGTGGGGGGGCAGCTGTGACAGGAACATTAATGGGAAAGGGCTGTGATTTACTGTTAGAAGGTTTGTGTTTCAGTGACTTTGTGCACGGACTCTCTGCCATGATGAGACGTACAGATGAAAACATGAATCTCCAGTTAAGTCAAGTTTTATTCCGAGACATGATGCTGTCGCTCGGTGACGCTTAACATTTACAATATGAAAAAGGAATTATCAGTATTGATTAGACGATGTTTGACTGCTAAACACTCCCACATCCTTCATGCATCCCTGCATCTCCTTCAGCTCTCCCCATCCGTGCATCTATGAATGAATTTGAGGAGTAGAACTAGAGAGAGAGAGAGATAGGGATATGGAGAAGGGGATACGGGGAGTTTAATTTTAGACACGACACGTAATTCCCCCTGTTTTTCCAGAGCTTCTATAAATAAACTCTGCTCTCGCTCTCAACCTCTTTCACCCACGCAATCACTGTTCGATGGACTACATGAGAGGGTGGGGGCGTTGCTTAGCAACAGTAACCTGACTTGGCAAGTCATGTGATTGCGTGATAACTGCAATCAAATGTGGTAGTAGTGCACTTTTTCCTGTTACACACTCGTATATGCTGACTGTCGAAGAGACACATAATGGAAGTTTAACTAAGATACAGATTGTTTTTAAAGGTTTACTGACAAATTTGAGTTTATTAGTAATTTCGCAGAAAAAAAATGAGTCTTCAGTGATGGAGAGAGACTTCCTGATGTTTTCACACTGCTATATTTGCCGGTGTAAATACTTTTAGGTGGAGAGATGTGCAGTTCATTTAATGGTCCATTTAGAAAACAGCACTGTACAAGAGACTTATAACACAATTTATGAGTAAACATTTGGCTGTAAAGCTGTTTGTAAACAAGTAAAAACATGACAGATGGTCTGAAATAACAGAGTATAGGAAATAATTCTTATAAATATGTGTTAATATTATTATTAATTCAGGTAAATTCACCTTGTAGAGGTTAATGCAAGAATGATTAATATTTAAAATTATCCTGAAAATCCTGATTCTGAAAAGATGTTTTATTTTGATTCTAATGACTTTAATATTTATTAGAATAAATAAATATAAAGTGAAATAATGCAGTCTAAAGTCTGTGAGGGTTTACATATGCAGTGCTGATGACAGGTGTATCTCATCATGGAACAGATGTGGCAGTAAACAGTTTGTATTAAAATAGCTCCAGTTGTGTGTCATGATAGTTTCAGTGTTTGTTTCAGTCACGTGCAGCAGAATCAATGAGAGAAACTCTAAAACTGTTTAACGAGGTGTTTCCAGAGGAAATCAGAACAACGTCTGGACCCAGTGGTTCAGTGAAGTTTTACATTTTTCATTCTTCTCAGTGTGTCTTAATATCATGTTGTAGTATCCTTTATTAATCCACCCTCTTCAAATAACTACTAAATGAAAATAAATGCTAAAACGACACATTTCCTAAATAAAGAAATAATCTCAAAGTATTAAAAGGGATTAAACAGTTTGATTATTATAATTCAGTATGATGTTAAATGTTGTTCAGATGGATTTATTTGACAGTTTTTGAGGTAAAATGCTCAAATCTGTTCAGGGATGCATTTTGAAGAATAAAAACTATTTTATCTCAGATTACATAGTTTTGTAAAATCCTGTATAATTAAAGCTAAACAAACATTTAAACTCAACGTGTTGATGTTTTAACTCTTTGCAGGAGGCGTGTCAGTAACCTGATCAGAATGTGGATGATTCTTCACTCTCAGATCATCATTTTTCTAATTATCAGGCCTTATAGTTACTTTCTTATCAGTTCTGAGATAATTTTATCAAAAATGAAACAGGTTTTTCTTCTAAAATGTTTTCGTTTTCAGACTGACATTCTCAGCCCAAAGAGGAAGTGAGTGTTCATGATCACGCCTCCCTGAGCGTTCACCTTGACAGGCCCACAAACCTTCTGAACACCCCCTGCTCAAGCTTTTCTATTGGACGAGAGGGGCAGTCAGAGCCTTCTCTGATTGGCTGCTGAGACCCAGCCTGTTGCTGGGCTGTTTCCATGGAGATCACTATCGCCTTTCCCTCTCGCCTCTTCCAGAAACAGAAAGAGGAGGATGGAAAGGAGGAAAGTGATGACACTGACAGAAGAGACACATTAGATTGTGGAATAAATGTGATGTGATTCTGTGTGAATCTGGGAAGTTTAGCACAGTGAAGTGATGGAAGATGTGATTCTAGGAATCCTAAAAATAAGACGTTAGAGAGAAGATGCCACATCCTGCATCCAAACTGAAAACTGTGTATTAAATGTTATTTGATTTGGGAATTTTCTGGATTCCTGCTCTGAGACTTGAGAAGATTATTAGTATTCTGCGAGTATTGGACTCCATTTCAGTGTTACGCTGGACTGTATCCTGTATTTTTCATCTTAGAACAAAAGCACAGCCATGAAGCTGTAACACATGCATCAGATCACTGGGGCTCTAATGTCTTTTAGATGAGAAAAGAATTAATTCTAAATATTATTTGACCAGAGCATAAAAATGTATTTTTTTTATAATAAAAAACATGTTTCAATGCTTTAAAATAACAATGTGGAATAAAATATCACATCACTATTTCCAGTCTATGTAATTTTTTTTTCCTGTATCCTAAATCACCAACAGTTTTAAAGTTTCTGGTATGTTTCAGGTGAAGCCACCACCTGAAGAAACCAGCTGCTGATTCTTACAAAGACAACATGATGCTGAGCTTCACGTCTCTGATGGAGCTGTTCTGAGAAACGTGAAGGATAAATGTGGGCGGGAGGGATAACAGCTGACATATGAACGAACAGACAGTGATGGATGTTACAGACAATGAAAAGATGAAAAATAACCTGAAACTCAAGTTTAGGAATCAGATTAAATTAAAAGCAGGAGAATAAAAGACGTAGTGATTCTGAGGCGTTTGCAGGAAAAAGTTAACGTTGATAAAATTACAGTTTCCTTCTAATGCAAGATGTTTTTATTTCCCTGTAGAGCAGAATGTTTGTAATGTTGTCTGGAAGTTGACTGTAAAACCTCTGGATATTTATGGTTGTGTAATTTATTTGTAAGAACTCAGACGTCCCAGACAGTCTTTTCATTTGTTGCAGGAGTAAAATTACACGTATATCACAAACACACAATTTATTGAACAGCAGAAGGTTTGAAAAGCTTTGTTACTTTAATCGGTTGGAAACTGAAGCAAAAAAATGTCAAACAACTTATTAAAATTAGCTCTAATTTTATCAACCTTCAAAAGCTGTTTGGTTACATCATGTTACATCATAAATAAAGTTCAGGGCTCATCTAAAGGCCAGACTGTTAGACTCAGCAGTAGAACAATGACATGATTCTGTTACCTGCTTGACATCAATCAGTTTTAGAAAAATAAAATATTTATTTCTGGGGAGAATAAAGCAGTAAATAATTCTTTAGTTCAGGGTTTTATTTCTTGTCTCAGGTCGTGTTTTTTAATCAGGATCAAACTGATTGTGGTTTTTATGTTTTTATAGAAATTTACCTTCAGAATCTCTTTTTGTATTTGTTAAAATCTGTTAGAGGAGAAAGATTTTCTTTTTAGTCTTAAATATGGCCTGAATTAAACAGATTTTTATTAACATTGTAAAAACAGTTTTTCTATCTTTAACATAAATAGATTTATACATAATTCAAAGTAACTTCTCTGTCTTTTGACTGAGTATTTTTGTTCTCTTTGCAAACTTTGACTTTAACTAAAGACCTTTTAACGAACTTTCAGAAACCCAAACAACTAATTCTTTTGTCTCAACCAATTTGTATAACTTCCTGAATGAGCATCATAAACGTGTTGCCACTAGTCTCCTACTCTGTTGTTTCATTTCATCCTGCTGCTGAAGGTTCTCAGTCATGCAGCTGGTTAAAACAACATTAATTTGTTTTTCCTGATTCTGGATTCTCCTCCTCTTTAGTTGAACTGATGACGCTCCTCAGATGAGAATCAAACAAATCAGGAGTTGCCTTTTTAACTTATGACAATATGTTATACTCTATATAATGTTCCGATATCTTTAATCACCTTTAATATCAGAAAAATCAGTTAGTTGTTCTGTTTGTGTATTTATGACCTTCATTTAAACTTGAAGAGACATTTTTCTTCACTGGGATAAATGATAAAGATGCAACACTCACTTCCTCCTGACCTTTTCTTCTCCTCTCTGTCTCCATCTCTGTTAAAGTATCTGAGTGCTCCCTCTGCTGGACAACAGCTGGAACCACATTTCTGAATCAAAATGAAAAAAAAGAAAGAAAATCTTTAAATCAAGATTAGATCCAAACATTCTCCATGATATCCAGATTTAAATTATATTTTTTATTTACTTACCAGTCTGATTTCAGTAAATATAATCAAATGAATTGAATTATAATTTTATTCCTCACTGAGACAAACACTAAAACACCAATTTAACTACATTAAATCCTCATTTAAAATCTAATCAGATGCATTTTGTTGTCGGGACTGGATAAAAATAAAACAAAACACATGAAAAACAACATCATCATTAAACATATCTGATAAAACCTTTATTACGGTTTTCAATCCTTTTATAATGGTCTAGAGTCCCTTTTAAAAATAAAACTAATTTATTGTGAATTTTGATTCATGAAATCATGAAATTCGCCCCATTAGAACTAATCTGAGCTCATCTGTGAGTCATAGCTGACAGAGTTTTCATGTTGTCATTTTTCATCAGATATCATATTGAACTTATTGCACATCTGTAATCAGAACCTTGTAGTTTCAGGATGAACCAGTGACAGAATTTCTGCTCAGTTTACACGTGAAACAGATAAACTGGTTTTCAAAGGCTTGAATAATTCAAGTTTCACTGAGAAACTTCCTGCTTACATCAGCTAAAATCCAAACAACTTTCTAATATTGTAATGATTTCACTCAAGGCCGGATTTACCAAAATAAATGTTCCTCTAACCTTGATTGTGAATATTTCATCTCCACTACTTCATACACCAGGGAGCTTTTAAAGCAACTGTTCCAGGCTGAAAATCTAATTCATGAAATACAGTCATTTCCTCTCTCATTTAAATACTGCTGACTGATTATTTTACAGCTTCCTAACAGTTCAAGCAAGCGAACAGAATGCAAATTGTACAGTTGACATGCTAATGACTCAAACTTTAAGCTATGCAGAAGCCGAGGGAGCAATAAACCCAGCAGAATTGGGAACAACGCTTTGATGGGAGAAATGACTGAATTAAAACCTCACTGATGAGAGAGCCATCAGACGAGCTCACAGCCTGATTTCAAACTGATGCTAAAAGCATTTTTTAACAGGAAATTACTGTCTAATGGCAGGAAATCAGGATGCAACCATTAACTGTAATTTATTTTTCAGACTTTATGAAAGAAAAGCAAAAAGTTTTAGGATGTAAATGTTTTTTGTTGATGTTTGTATACAAACTTTCTGACAATAAGGACTTTATTCTTGCTGTTTACATACAGCATTTACTTCTTCTGCTGCTGCAATAAGGCTAAAACAGCTGATTCTTTAGTCTGGATGCGTTTGAGTGTTTATTAAACTGAAACTTTAGAACAAATACGTCAGCAAAAGATTAACTTTTGGAGTTCAACATGATCAAGTCATGGTTGGAACTCTGTCCACTATAGATACGGACCTCCGGGTTGGTGTTTGTGGTGACCGAGACTCGTCTCTAACACACCGAGTAAAAGACAGACTTGTTTAAAACTTTGCTGTTTGACTCACTCGAGTCTGTCAGTCAGGAAAATATCTCATGATTTGAATGAAACTCACAGAAAGTGATTTTGCTTTTCTACTGAAATACAAACACAAACAACATCTCATCTCCAAAACACACAAGAAGAAAACTTCGTTGGTCTGATTGCTGAAATGTTTCATGGTTAATTTTTACTGTACTTAGAGCTGAAAAACAAAAATAAAACCAAAAGGTTTGACATCTATGTTCAAATGGAGAATTATGCTGCTTTAAAGATGTTAAACTGTCTCATTTATGAGCTCAACAGACATGAAGTGGCTTGAAATCTGAAACGAGTGACGAGTCGTAATCAGTTAAATACAAAAACTGTAATCTGAAGTTAAAAATACCGAGGCTGAAGTAACAGTTTCTGCAGGGACTCAAGACCAAAGCTAAAATGTCTCTAAAGTAAATCAGCAAATTATGATAAATTTTTAATTAAACCCCAAAAACGTTGAATTCTCTGAAAATCAGTGACTCATCAGATCGGCTGCTCAGGGCTTCAGGAAACAGATCTAGAGTAAGATGTGACTGAACAGCTGACGGTGGAGTTAAACTGGTAAATAATGTTTCAGAGTGACGGAACAGACGAGTGAACAACAAACCAACCGGCCGACACCCAGAACGTGTCTCAAACTCATATTTCATACTGTAATTACATCTCTGGGGAAAAAGTGCTGATAAAGTTAATGTCATAGAAATGTTCTGATACATTTATATCTCCACCTCATTGCATTTTTAGTTTTCACATCATATTGATCTTTTTAAAACTTTTTTGTGAGTTTCTCCTTGTTCGTATTAGCTTGATCAGGCGTCTCTGAAACGTTAATAATAATATTTTCCAGGTAATAAAATAGTTTGCTTTCATCTGGACACTGAAACACAAATACAATGAAAATGTTTCACTGATTAATTTAAATCCTCCCAGAAACAAACGTTTATCTGCCTGTTTGGATTTCGGGTGTGACTTCACATTTTATTTTCTCAGATCTAAATTGATCTTGACCCCATTTAGATCTTATCCAGGCCTTTCCAAATTAGATTATCTGTTTGCTGATTTGATCAAGTTTTCATTTTCCCCATCTCACTTTTTATTATCAATATTGTTCCCTTTGTCTGTCCTATTTTAGACCTCTGTGCAAAAATAAAACTAGAATAAAATATGATCGGACAGTTTAATAAGATGGGGGGCGCTTCAGGGTGGAGCTCAGATCTACGCGGCGTTATACCTCAGATTAAACACCAGGGGGCAGTGTTACCAAGGGTGGATGTTTGGAAGGATTTGACCCCCCAACAACAGTCACACACATGTTCACTCACCAGAAACACACATGTGAGCTCACAGAGTCAATAAAGTCTATTGTGCATGGATCCAAAAGGGTACCTGGCAGCTTGTCGCTCCTGCTCTCCTTTCAGGTCTCAGAAGAAGAAAAAAGCTCCACTGCACTGAAAGATGTGACTGTGTGTGTTTCTGTGGAACATGGTTCAGTTTCCACACTGTGAATATGTGTGCTGCATTATGTTTGTGTGACTGCTCTATCAGTGCGGTTTCATGAGTAAATAAAAACATGAGCACGCAGGCATGGCAGGAGGTGCACACGGAGAAGTTTCTTTTGTCAGTGTGTGAATGTCAGCATGGTGATTTGTGTGTGTGCATGTGCGTGTGTGCACGCTATGGCATCTGGGAGGTTTCTGCGCCAATTTGATTTGTTGTTCCAGCTGAGACAGACAGAATTAATCGACCTGGATTTGTTAGAGAGAAGAAGAACAGCAGCCTCTGAGTCCATAATAATCATGTTCACACACAGCATTAACAGTTGGCATTATCAGAATTAAATGATAATTTACAAAAGGATTAAAATGCTTAAGATAACGTGCACTCTAGTTGTTTGGGTTGTCTTCATTTAATAAACAGTTTCCTGATATTTTTATATACAGGCAGATCTACAAAGATGAATAATAAAAAGCTAGTTTGGAATCAAACAGTTATAATTCAGTTCAAACAAAACAAAGACAGACTCGAGAGAGAGAGAGAGAGAGAGAAAGAGAGAGAGAGAGAGAGAGAGAAATGTCAAAACACATTTCATGTCGTTTGCTCTGATCTGTGATGATGATTCAGAAAACTAAAACCGGTGGGGCAGATTTATTTTCTCCTTGAATCTAAAATCAAAGTAAAGTCCACAATCTGTCATCAATTCCAGCCGGTAAATCCTGACGAGAAGCTGTAAAAGCAGAAATAAACAAAACAAACAAAGACTTTTTAACTGGGAGATAAAAACGGCATCCCTGCTCGCCTGGGGACGTCTCTGATGCTGCCTGCAGCGATTACATCTCTGAGGAGCTGCTTTTGTTCTGATTGTAACATTTTATTTCTCAACCACCACTTCAGTGTTGAAAGGACGAAAATGTCAGTCAGCTAGTGACAATGTTCCAGCCGATATCATTTCTATTAAATAATAAATCCAGATGAGGCAAACCTTCAAAATAAACTGCGTTTGTAGTTTGAATAACCTATAAAAGATTTAAAAATGGCATCGTTTGAGCTCACAGCTGGATCGTCTAGTTATGCAACTCATGAATATTACAAACTTAATGCAGATGAGGATTCTGGAATGAGTTTAAAAGTAAAATTTGTTAAACGGTCCATGAACGTTGAGTAAAGAGAAACCAGAACTGGTGGTCTGTCCTGGTTTGGACAGAAACAGTAAACTCAACTTTGACATTTCATTGACTTTGTAAACACGAGACAGAACGTTCCAGCTTTGTTTTTACCACTGAGGGTTAATCTAACTCAGAGTTTCTTCTGCATGACTCCGAGTGTCTCTGGACTTTAATTTGAAGTAACTGCTGTTAGTGATTTAAAGTCTTATTTTCTGAAATTGGAAAGCCGGTATGTCAAACTGAATGCGATTTATTTCTTACTCCTGTGCTGAGCAGGATTTAAGACCTCCAGGGGCCCGACACTTGGGGACCTCATTCCACATACTGGTACATTTCATTCATTCAGTTTATTTATTGTGATTACTTAAGCACTAAACTTTGCTTTATCCTTGCTAGTTTAGTTTCATACGGTAACCTGTTACACCTGAAATCCACTAGATGACAAAAACAAACAAACAAACAAACAAACAAAAAGCTCTGGATTTCACTGCTACTGGCTTGTTCACTCTCCACAAATAAAATATCAACTTTATCACAAACTCTTTGACAGAAACTATTCTTTTCCTTGCACATCTTATTTTATATGCATGTTGTTTGTGTTGTGGTGTCTTTAAACTATCAACATGTTTGTTATCAATACAGTAAAACTGATTCTGGATCAGCTAAACTTTGGTTCGACAGTTTATTTGTTAACTGGTTGAAAACTGACCTGAAATCAGTATAAACAAATTATTTGCGTTTTGCTCTACCCATCATTAACACAAGACAAGCAAAGACAGTGTTTTGTTTGATCATTAGTCAACAATAAATAATAATAGAGTAAAAACAGATTATTTTAAAACCTGGGTCTTAGCCCTGGGTATGTGTTTGTACCCACCACCTGTGGCGTGTCCAGAGGGGTGGTCCAGGGGAGCTCGGGCCACCCCAGGTGCCACCCCCAAGCTGAGACAATTTAAACGGTAGATGATGTACTTCTATAGATACATTTCTCAAGTAATACGACTCCCAAAGTTCTTCATACTACAGTTTGTCATTCACATGTTTGGTGATGATGAACTAAACACATGTTGTAGCCACAGCTGTCCTGGGACACACACTGACAGAGGCGAGGCTGCCAGATGCCGCCGGACCCTCCGACCTCCAGTGTTTTGACCAAGGACACAACAACAAGGCAATCTTCTTCCAGGCAGACCAGGGATTCGAACTAGTGACCCTCAGGTTACCAGATGACTCACTCTTTGTAAAAATTACAATAAGCCATCTACATGTGCCACCCTTTTTTAATTCTGTGCCCCTACCTGCCCCTCCAACAAAGATTTTCTAGACACGCCCTTCCCACCACCTGAGTACGTGTTGGGTCACGTTAGCAGCCAGATGCTACTACTTTCTGAGTTTTCATATGTTTTAGGGGCGTCCCAGTTCTTTTTGTGATGTAGGTGAAGGAGTTTAGTATTCTGGTCCTTCAAATTACTCTTTATTAAATCTAATTGTACATTTTAAACATCTGTCCATCAGCTGGATTAACACAGAAACTCACTTATTTCTTTTTGTTAAAACTGTTATTCATACGAGTATTTTAACATCTAGTTTGATGGTTTTTTTTCATCATTGAAAACTATTCTGTAAAAACAACCTTTATAATAAAGTTTAGGTTAGTAGATTCTCAGGTTTTATATTAAATATTATTATCAATCTTCCTAAAATCAAGAAATCAATGAGAACTGATGTGTAGAATTCTTGAAGCAGCAGCCCAACCGCTGGGATTCTACATCCTAAAACAAGCTGAGACCCCCGACATGTTGGAATTCATGTGCAAAAAGAAGGTGGTTTGAATATGAGATGGAAAATGAAATTAGCTTTTTATATTTATACTAAAGATTATGACTGTCTCAAATCTTGATGAGTGTCTCTGTCTCAAGTAGAAGAAGAAAGAAAAGATGGAGAAAGAAGAAAGTCTATAAGTCGGAACATTTGTTTATTCTTTTAAGGTGACAAGAACAAAGTTTGCTGTGACCTGGACATTTCATACTTCACCAGAAAGTCGAGGTCAGAACTCCTCAGAAATCCACTTTCTGAAACAATCCCACTTCAAATTTCTGACCAATAAGATAAAAGCTGTTGGAGAAAAAGGTTCTACACAGATGATGGTCGAGAACAAGCTGCGAGAACTCACTAACCAGAGCTGCAAGAAGCGAATGAGGTCATCGTTCTCTCACCGCCCTGAGAGAGAGAGAGAACAATTTTCTGGGTTCTTGTGGAGTCTGTACCGGCCTTAATGATTACTGAGATGAGAGGAGACAGAAAAGAACTGTGTTTAAAGACGTGAGAAAAGAAATGAAATTGCAAAGATAGAGGGATTAGTGTAAGCAGGTAGAGAGGTAGACTCAAAGAGATTAAGACAGTCAGATAGATGGAGGAGGAGTGAATCAATGAGCAGGTCGATTGTAAGTAGGAGTGATGTGATGAGAGAGAAAAATGGCGTGGAGGAGGAAAACGCCCCCTGTTGCTTTGGAGTCCCGCTAAGACAAATTGGTCCCTGAGAAAATGAGACGCAGCAAAGCTCAACAGAAAGAAGAAACCGGGTTTATTTAGTCTTATCATGGAAAACAGGGAGTTTGATGATTGTTATTCACATCAGAAACCAAAAGGAAACATGTTAATCTTTGATTTGAAGAATTACAAAATGTAGAAATAAATGTTTACTGTGATCGGTGTGACTGAAAGGCAAACAGATCAATGATCTGAGAAATTATTTTAGAAAATATGACAAAAAAAACAGTAACAATAAAAAGATCAGTCTGTTAATGAAATAGGATTTTGTAATGCTGATGCTTGTTCCTTCAAAATAAAATAACACCTTACCTTAGAGAAGTGGGCTGTGCATGCAGAGCTGGAAGGGAAATGGTAGAATTTCAACTCTTTTCACTCAGTCATCGACTTTTGGGGTAAACCTGTTGATTAGATACTGAAGACAAATGTGTAATAAATAAGAAATAAGTCACAGTTCCTGAAGATTTGAGGTTTTCTCCTGATATCAAGGTGTGGAGAACCGCTGCAGCATCAGGTGATGTTCCGCTGTGGGGTTCCTCCATTCAGGATCTTCATCATGTTCTTCAGTCACTCCAGAGAATCGTTTGAACCAAACCTCTTCTGATGTCGGAGACGTCCCTCACTCACTTTATATCTTTGTCAAAAGTCAAGCCCAGCAGGGAGCAGGCTGAACTTAACCATATGGTTAATTAGCTGCAAAAGTGAACAAATGCTTGCTGACAATGAACTCGTCTAATCTCATCTAATCTGACAGCGACTCAGAGGATCATCTACTAAAATCCCAGCGCTGCTGCTGCTATAAAACCTTCAGATTTGGAGAGAAGATGATAAAAAAAGATATTAAATGCATTTAATAATAAAAAGTTAGAAAGATGCAATGGAAGAACGTGTTTCTATAAAGGTGCTCAGATTCAAATTCAAGGCTTTTAAAGATGACATCATTTTGGAGCAACAAAGTTTAGCACAAATAGCAAAGATTATTTACATGGAACCAGTCAGTGATTAGCTGTTAGCTTGTTTAATCACTCTGAACTGATACTAATTAATATCTGACTCCTTCTTTGAGCTTGTTAAAAAACACTGTTAAATATGTGAACAGAGTTTATTATTTTGTTGTGCTTTTCATTTTCTAACACCACAAACTCATTTTTAATCTTATTATTACACTTTAGAAAGTTACCCTTACCTGTTTTCAATCTTTCTGTCTTTACATGCGCGGTGCCTCGACCAACGCTTGTTTTTATCAACGTCTCAGGAAACGTTACAGAAAAATATTCTTTGTTTTTGAACAAGAGCTGATAAAAAGGACAGGAAGTGGGAGCAAATGTTCAACCAACTGAATATTATATTTGATATATTTAATATGATCTTGTATCACCTTGTACTAGTGTCATAAACTTGCTAATCTCAGTGTTTTTAAATGAGTTACAGACACATTAAACCTGGATCTCACCTTTATTAAATGAATATAAAGATTTATGAGAGTTTTCAAATTTAAGATTTTCAAAATAAACATGTGAGTAAATTCTGAAAGTATTTTTTAAAATCCAAATTGTCTTTGATGCTGGAAAAGAGATTAAATACTTGAGACAAACACAAAGTTTGAGCAGAATATTTGAATATATCAGAATAAATCAAAGAGTAAAAAGCTGACAAACAAAGTTCAAAGATGCAGAATTCATTTTGTAAAGTTTGTTTCAGCTGAACATCATCTTATTTAAAGGCTTTTAGTTTAAACTGCATGATAATGATAATGTTAAACACTGAGATCCAGTCAGATCGGAGATAATCACCAGCACGCCATCTTGACTTTTTAGTTTTCATTTTATTTGACAAGACAGTGAATTGTAAAACATATACAATAGTTTTCCCCAAAGCATACAAAATGATAAGTGATCTGTGGTACGAAAATTAATCAAAGAAAATCAATTACACTAACAGAAATATGAATACATCTCCAGTGCATGTGTGTGTGTTTTATTAACATTCCCATTTTTAGTGTCAAACATCACTTGTTTATGTATTTCCCAGTTTCTTCATCTGTTATACTGTCAAAGAATAAATGTGAGAATCGAAAAGCTAAAAATAACAAAGAAGGCACGTCTGGCTCCGTGATGAAAAGCTGTGCTGACAATGGATGAAGAAGAAAGATGGAACAAAACTGGAAAAAAGGAAAATCAGGATTAATGACGGAGAGGATTCAGACTGAAGAACCTTATCAGCAACGTCCACAGCTTCTGTTTCTGGCATTGAACACATAATTGTGGGAGTGAGGAGATGGAACTCGCACCTTAGCCACAATGTAACACCTCTAACGCTTCAAAGGGACGAACACAGAGCTTTTATCTACAAACCGATCCACCCGAAACCACCACACTTCCTCCACATCACTGCCTCATAAACATGGACCCAGTAAACTCATTCAGATTACATTTCTTTGCACTTTCAAGTGTCAACCTTCATGACTATCCTTGAAAATGACAAAAATACAATTTAAAGTACCTCGAAATGACACACGGCTATTAAACCCAGGGCTCTGGTTAAAACCAAACGATCCCCCAAATAAGACATCAGAGGCAAAACTCATAAGTGAACGCTCGCGGAGTCGTCGGTCTCTGATATAATGTATCCTGATGATTGTCTTTTTCTGTTTCCTCAATCTATCAAGAGCAGCCCGCTGGCAAACACATTAAACACATTAATCCACAGGAAACTAAACATTCATTCATTTTGCAGAATTAATTTACGGACAAAAAAATGCAAAACCATCACATTAAGTCGCCCCTTGATGACAGTTTTTGTTCTGAGGCAGGGTCATAAAATACATCATAAATGATTGTCTAACACTGAAATGTTAAAGTGAGTCAGAAAGATGCGTTAAAGTGGCAAAACTCCTTCTGCAAAAGATGGAAATCACCCCCCCCCCAACTATCCATGCAGCATGCAAACATTCCCTTTAATGAAAATGAGAAACAAAAAGAAGATTTTACCCTTCTGTCCCTTATTATCTCACATCTGTTCAAGAGAATGAAAATATACTCAGTAAAAAGACCAAACTTTTCCTATAATGTGCGGAATGAGATTAAAATAAAACTTATAGGTGGGCTTTTGTTGAGCAGTCAGTATCTTACCTGCAGCAGAAAGAAGTCAGAGAGATCTTAGTTTGTACAATCAGTGAGAAATTCTCTAGTAAACATTATAGAAGGATTTTTTATACATTTTATGGGCTTGTTGAAAAGTGACAAAGTGTCAAAATAAAAAGGATTTGGGAAAATCAGCTGCCTCAGTTTAAGAAACTGCAAAAAATAACAAAAAAAAAACTGCTTTTAAATACATACTGTTAAAAAACACTCAACAAATTCAACAAATCATCGTTTGGGTTCTGAGGAGTCAAGAGAAATTCTTCTCCCTCCTTTCCACTTGATGCGTTGTGTCACGTTTTGATAGTGAAATCAGCTGCGTGTCCCTTCCCACGTATCGCTCGCGAAAGCGTTCCAACCAGCTGGTCCCAGGAGATCATGAAATACACAACATCAAGCCGGGAGAAAGATGACAACGTATATCCAGAAGGTATGTGGTTTATTTTCACACCACCTACGGACTTCAAACCCGTCACAGGTTATGTATCTTTTTTTAATCAAGCAAGTGGAAATCTGGATGTATCCTTTTATTTTGAAACTTCTAGATATTTTACTTTCACGAATGCCTGATTTCCTGTCTGGTTCAAACTAAACTAAACTAAAAAATAGATGCTTGTGACACTAAGCTTCTGGGACGCGTCTCATGCATGCTGCTTCACGTGCAGTGGGAACAGTCTCATTGACTTTAATGGCGGCGATCAGCTTCGCGTCCAGTGGAAAGAAGGGCGTTACTCTCAGAACACCAAATCATTTAAAAAAACAAACATTATCAAAAGTAACACATACATCTACTACAGTAACATACATATTTCATAATTATTTATTGATTTGATATTAACTAATGTTTGTTATATATTAATTATGTTGAATTTTGTTGTTGATCCCTAAACCAACTTCTTTTTTCAGCCCTTGAACGATCCTTTTGAGTCGTTATCTTAGTCAAAACTCTCACACGATGAGTTTTTCTCACTGATTCTCCAAACTGAGATGACTTTACTTGTTGTCTACAACAGGAAGTTCACACAAACCCACCAAAAAAATACAAACCTTTGCAACTGTCATGTGCCAGAAAGAGAAATGCCTCCGGTGCCGACATGCAGAAAGTGTATTTGTCTTATCGCTTTACTTTTATATGAGTTGACCAAGATCTGCAGTTTATCCACTTTCTGTGCTGTGGGTGATTTTAACAGGCATGGTCAGCTGCAGCCTGTTTTCTGACAGTCAACATGATAACTCAGGATGATTTGTGTGGCTTCAGGAAGATAAAGAAAAAAATAAAATCATTTCTATGTGTGATGCACTTGGTGGGTGAATGAAATGGCAGTTCCATCACTGCAGCGTTTTGGGATTTGTGTTGAAGACAAAACCCTGCAGCCCGGGGAGCTGTCACACAACACAAAAAGGATTTCAAATAAAAAGAGAAAGAACACTCAACTTAAATTAGATTTAAGCTCATGGTGCGCGCGATTATGACAGATGAATCCAGACAGAGATTATAAAAAAAGCAGCGTTGTTTCCCGATATTCTGAAAGGTTTTTACAAATGAAGAATTTTAAAATTCTTTTTTACTTTTTGGCAAACAACCTTGGGAACGTGTTTGAGCAAGCCACTGATCATGCCATGCAGAACAATATGAACAAGGAATAAAATCCACACCATTTATTTTTTAATTAACAAAACATCTTAGTATTAGGTGACGACCTTAATGTACTCCAAAATAATGGTAATAAACACTTTGTTTTTTAGGTGCTCATTAGACATTTAGCAGACTTCCATCCCCTGTACCGAGGCACTAAAAACACCTACACGTTTATTCTTTATGTATACACATTTCACCAACAGTATATGAATCAATATTATCAATAATATTTACACTTTTGTATCATTTGGTACCATTGACATCTGTGCGGACCAGTTTTTGTTTCAGCCTGAAGACAGATGAAGGAAAATAATCAGCAGATATCAGAATGTGTAAAATTTGAACTCAGATGGTTTTAATGGCAGTTTTTCTTTAGATAAGTTAAGTTTTACACATTATGATACGTTCTTTAAAATGTTTTGTTTTTGTGATTTGTCAAAGGACTGGAAACAAAAATTGGTGTATTTTTGTGAGTGCATGTGATTTATTTACGAACCCTGTAGTGCTGAAAGCTGATTTTCACCACTGTAATGCTACCAGCTCCTGCAGTTAAACAAAACAAACACATAAAACCTCATTATGGATCACTGAATCCAAATCTGATGCTGCTGATGATAGAACCTGAACATGACAGGTGTCACTGTTACCTAATTCCCCCTCTGGGGATTAATAAAGTCTTATTGAATTGAACTGAATTGTATAAAGGGAGTGGGTGGAACATTTTTCAGGATCTCGTGGAGAACCAGATGTTTAAGCTTTGGACTTTCTTGGAATTCAACTTTATGCAAAACAACAACAAGAAAAAAAAAAACATTAAAAATACATTTAACAACTCAGATTCTTTCTTTAATACTCGTTAAATTATAAAAAGCCAACCCAATTTTTTCGTTCACTTGGGGAGAAAACGGCTGTAAACAAAAAAGCATCACATACACTAAGAATTCATTCAAGATGTTAATTATTTATGGCACAAAATGTTGCATATAGTATTTAATATTAAAACCTCAGAATAAGTTGATTTCTTATTGTTTTTGGTGGAAAAGTGGATTTGCAATATTCACAAAGGCGGCGCGATGTGTTTTAATTAGTTATTAGTTAGTGTTCCAGTTCACCTACATTGCAACACCTTCAGTCATATTTTAAAAGCCGGCCTCATCTTATGCAACAGACATATGATTTCAAAGGCTTTCTGGCTTTAGAAAATGTAACACTTAGTTTTACAGAAACTAAAAAAAAAAAAAGATTTGTTATTGTTATTATTGTTTTTCTTAGTCGCCTCGAGATTAACTGTGGTTCTAAACATAAAAAAGGAGCCTTTAAACTGTAGAATCCACATCAGAAACCAGAAGATAAAATTAAATCTAAAACCATCTGTGAGCAGGTTAAAACTTTAAAGGTTGAATTTACAGGTGTGAAATAGGTGTGTTCCATTTTTTCTTCTAACTCAGGTGACTTGGAACTCGCCTGTACGCCTCTGTTGTTGTGTTTTATTCTTATGGCTACACATACATGGGTGAAGATACAAAGCTCTCGCCACGAGGAATGTTGGCAGCTGGAGGTCCGTGATTGGATGAATCGTTGCCGTGGAGACCGTCAGCTGTGTCTTTGAACTCTTTGGCTGAGCTGTCCAGGACTGGAGGGGCCCCACCGTTCAGGGCTCCAGAGTGCTCCCCATCCAGGTTCTAGAAGGTCAAACACAGTCACACTGATTAGAATCATTAGAAGGAAAAACCCAGAGAGTAAATAATAAACAAAACAAACATATTTTGAGGTGTTTGCACACTTTTATTTTTGAATTTTGATTTAATGTTTAAACAGATAAAAGTAGGATTAGTGAGCAGCTCCAGATTTGGGTTAAATGAATTGATTTTATTGCACACGTAACACGATGCAAATTTAAGAGTTAATATATTTAAGCACAGAAACCAAAATATGTGGAACTAATTTAAAGTTTTGGTAAACAACAGTATAAAAAATGACTGACTTTATCAGATAAAACTAAACAAATCAGTTCAAAACAGTTATCAGTAAGTAAATTGAGAGCCACAATTCTTGACCACTGGAACAAAATCAACTAGTACCTTTCAGTCTGAGACAGTGATTGGTTCAAATCTTTGTGTTTGGACCAATCAGTGTCTCAGCTTGAAACCTGAAAGTCAGATTCTCATGAGACTTTCCAAATCTTACCAGAATCAATCAGCCTCGCAAAATATATTCTTCAGGAAAAATAACTGTAACAAGATTCACATTAAATCTAGAACACAAAAACAATGAGTTTATGTTGTTGCAGGAATAGAGAACACTCTGTTACAGATTAACTCCTGTTAGATTTGTGAGATTAAAACACATCAGTCTTCCATAGCTTCAAGCGATGGGCAGGAAAGGATGTTAGGTGAGACAACAATCAGCAATGAACGGTCCAAAAAGATTACCGTAGATTCCACAATGTTATCAGATAAAACACAACTACAGAGATATTTTACACTGAAAAACAACCAAAGAATAATAGTTAAAAGCTTATCTCTGTTGGAAGGATGTTTTCATTAATGTTTTCAGTAAGAGTCATTTATCATCCAGTTGCTCTATCTGCCTCCATTAAGCAGCTCTTTTAGTTTCAGGAAACAATCAGAGGATTCATTCACTCTGAATATTCATGAGCCAGTGTAAACAGGAAGCAAAGGGTTGTTTCGTTAGTGGTAAAGATACGACAGAGGACAGAGAGCAGGAGGGTCGGTTCTGATCCAAACTACCAGACAGCTGTTAGAATAAACAACAAGGTCAGAAACACTTTGTTCCTCGTGCTGAATTAACCAGATGGAGTCAAGGCTAAAGATTTGGGTTAAAAGGATCTGACCAATCAGCAAACACATGATGACTAATGAGAGACACTGAGAATCATTTTCCTGTTTCCTATAAACCTTTTATTTCCTGCACGTCCTGAATACAATCTGAAAAGCAATTCTTTACACTAAAACAGAGCCAGTGAGGTTTCCAGCAGGGTCAATTGGGGTCATAAAATGTTTTAGCCGTGTAAACACTAAGAGCAAGAAGCAGTAACGGCTTTAAAAATGGTCTGTGGTGCTTTTACATTCAAACAGAGATATGAGAACTTATCAGAAGGTTAGTAATCCTAGTAGCACTGACATGATTCATACAGCCGTGGTGAGATGCTTCACTAATGACACATAAGATCTGAGATCATATCAAATCATTTTATTTTAAAATATTTGGTTTTATCAGCAGAACTCGATGCAGCATATCTAGAAAACAGGAACTGCAGCAGTAAAACATGGTGGCGGCTGCACCGTGGTATGGGTTACTAGAAAAAGCAATGATTAGGAGGTTTATTATAATAGAAGGTAAACTAAAAATATATTTTAATGTGAGAAATTAAAGTTAGAGCGCTCATGACTTTAAATGGATGAACTGTCCTTCATATGGACTAGTCTTGATTTTTAAAGTTATTATTTAAACCTGTTCCAACATTTTAATCTCATACACTTTTGAATGAGTCAGTTTTATTATTTCATCAACTGAACACAGTTCATGTTAACCTGTGTGCTGATTTATCTCACATCTGGTTCGCTGAATTCTGTCTCTGAATATTTGAGCTGAAACAGATTTTTCCTTTAAAAAATGCTCCTTTTCTTCATTTATAATCTGAAGTTTTTGGTTGTTCAGGATTAAACTGTGAGTTACGAGTCACTCCTGATCTGACATGTAAACAACTGACTCATGAATCAGTGATGTGTAGAAATAGTTTCACTTCAACTGTTAGGAACATTCTGACTCGGAGCCGTTTTCGACGGTGGAACTGACTCCTAAACGAGTCCTGGTCTGAGTGACTCCCCCCTGAGGATTCCTCCCTACTCTCACTGCTATCTACTGCAGATTAGACACTAAGTGCTTATAAGTACGCCCCACTATCCAATTTAGAAACAAGAATCTCTTGAACAACATCTGATTGAACGGAACAAATCAAAGACATTTCGAAGACGTGCAGCTTTCCACATGTGCAGAGAGCCCACTGTGGCTGAATTGTGGCTCACGTTTCAGCAGAAAAAAAAATCTTTTTCTGTATTAGTGTGCAGATTTCAGTATGAGCATATAATGTGTGTGTTAGTTACTGTGGCAGGCTCTCCCCCTGTGGGCTCGTAGTAAACCTCTCTCGGGCTCAGAGGAACTGTCTCTGTAGCTGTGGGCGGCTCTGACGGCTTGTTCAGCTGCATGCACACAAATCAACGCAGCAAAAAGGAAAAAAACAGAAACAGCACAGTAACATGCAGTCAAGAGGAGAAGACAGAAGAAGACTTTGAAACAATTCACAAAAACATGTTAACAAGCTGACAAACTCCAAGTTAGACCCTTTGAAAAAGTAACACAACCCTTCACTTACACAAACACTGAGACACATCCATCCTGCTTTGTAGCATCCAGCTGTCTCCCAACTTACAGTCTCTGTTTCATATTTCTGCATCTTTTCACTTTAATTTCCTTTTACTATGTAACTTTTAGGACACTTTCCTCTTTGTTCCAGGAGTGAAGACCAAACATTTAATCAAACTGCACATCCTTCGCTGCAATTTGAGCCAAACTTCTGCAGTTTTTTTTTTTTTTGTTTCGACGGCAGATCTTTTCATAAACATACAGTTGGAACATCAGTGAACTTTTCTGGGATTTTTTTCGTACCCTCTGCAGATTCAAGACACCCAGTGACAGATGCAACAAAGGAGACTCTAACCCAGCGGAGCCTCATCTGTGTGGCCTGTGGGGGGTTTGCTTTAAAAGACTGAATTTTTATAACTGAAGTTTGACTCTTGTTTATGTGTCTTTTTTTAAAGTTTGGAATTTTTGGGTCTTCTTCCAATTTATTCTGAAAATATGTTTCTTAGACATTGAGGTCAGATTGTATTTGATCCAAAGTTTTCCCCTTCCTTCTATTTAAACTACAGTATATCCTTATTTTATTCTAATCTTGGTCAAGTTTTCTCCTTCAAATTTGTTGATAAAGATACCTGACTGTCTCATTATATTTAAACAAATTCATATAACAACTTTGAAAGCGATAACATTTGTCTAAAGACCTTAAAGCTGAACTCCGAAAGCTCGACGTGACCGTATGAATAAAGCTAAAAAGAAACAGTGTTTTGATCGTGTGCCACAGGAAACCGTGTAAATGTCTAAAAAACCTTTTACTGCTGAACCCCGTGAACTATCCTTTCAGCCAAGGCATTTAGAGCCATTAGACACCTTTTCCATATCTAATCAACATGAAATTACAGAGTTTTACTCTCATTAACATAAACACTCTAAAATGTGATGGAATGATTGAGAAAAAATAATGAATTGCTCTAATGGAGCTCTTTACAGACCAAGCTAATTATTTGGGTAACTGAGATCTCCAATCAATAGCCATTAGCCTCATTATGACGGCCCAAATGGACTTTGTGTATTTGTGTGTGACTATAATATAATTGTAGTGACAATAAGGATTGATGCGAAGCTGCGCCGATCACTCACCATCTCCGTTGAGCTGCCTGCCTTCACAGGGGGAGGGGGCTTATGCTTGGGCGGACCCCTGATTGGACAAAAGAAATGTGGTATTGATCACTGCTTTGTTAAGACATCAGAGTTCTTTGTATTTAAAAGACGAACCATTTTAAACTGCTGAGAAAAGACAGAAATGAAATATCGAACTATAAAAACGTCCCATTGTGTTGTAATTCAATCGAGATTCTGTTTGTACAGATTTCAGTAATCACTGTGAGAACGACACACACTTTTGTGTAGTTTAAAGATTTTTACACTAAATGAGAGAATCAATTGTACCACAGGTGAAGAAATCCTTTGTTGGAAAAAAGAAAATGGTTTTCTTTTACTTTACTGACAAAGTGGAAAAGATTAAACAGAGAAACTCATGGTAGTAAAATAATTTTAGAATAAAATGAACTTTTATTAACCTCTTGGATAACAGAAATTTAGAGTTTTTTTTTATTTAAAAGAGTGTTTTGTTAGTTTTTTTTTTTTTTTGCTGATCAAGTGAAAGAATCATTAAATATGTGCAATAAGAGTTTAGTGTTGATTCCAGTAACATAGAAACCTGTGACCTCCAGGCCAGCAGGGGGGGTTGTTATAATAAGGTATCACAGTCTACAAATAGTTTCATTAAACCATCAAAGGTATTTTTCATTTAATTATTAGTATTAAAAACTTAACAACTATTTGTTGAGATAGTTGCAACTCAATAAAGTAACATGAAAGATTAATGGAATAGAACTAAAGTCAGAATATTTTCACTTCTGGGAACTGTGTTGCAATTTATTATCAGTAATAATTTAAAACTGTATTTTTTTTTACTGATTGCATCACATTTCAGTGGCTTAGCAATAAAACATGAGAAAATTGATTTGTTTAAAGATCCACTCTGATGAAAATCATGTTTTTTTCATGTTGTTAACATGTTCTTGTGGCATTTTTCTGATAAAAATTCAGCTCAAAATTGCATTTCTGAGTATTTCTGTATTTAAATTGCTGTGAATCAATAGCTGACACAAAAATGCAGTTTAAAAAAAGGTCAGTCTAAAAGGCACTGGGTGGGCCACAAGCTCCTGCTCTGCTAGCTGTAAGCTAGCACTAACGTAAACAGGGTGCTCTTAGCAACACAGATGGGTGGAGGGATCCTCTGGACTAACGGTTCCGCCCACAGCACAGAGGTGAAATGCTAATGAGCTACTACTGCTATGCAGAAACTACGTCCTAGAAAACAGCACAGATTTTGGGTAAAAATACCATAATCATGATTTAAAGACACTTTAAAATAGCTCAGAAGATGATCAGAGTGAGTCTTTAATTATTTGCCTTGATGATCTGCAAGCTGAAGTATGAGAAGTTTAATCTAAAAATGGAGTCAAAGCCTGGAAGGTTTCATATCTGCAGCTGAAGCCCAGAGGAGGATGAAGGAGAACATCATCCTGGAAACTTCAGGTCAGGATTTGTAACCGAGCTCCCACTTTAATGTCATGTGATACGTTTTAATGAGTCTAAGCTGCAGAAGCTGGTGGTGGGGGATTAATTTTACTCAAGAGGTTAAACAAACATTTAAGCAGATAAAGAATTAGCTGCTTACTCCATGTCCACTTGGTACTTGCGGATAAGGTAGACGATGCTGCCGATGGTGCCGATGATAGTGAGAGCGCCGAGGAGTCCTCCTACTATGGCACCTGTTGGTGGTCCTTGAACAAGTTGTCGTTTTTCTTCTTGTATTGGTGAAGGACACGTAGAGAGAGAGAGAGAGAGAGAGAAGAAGGGAAACAAAGTGTTATTACAGCTTCATTTAAATTTCATGAGGCTGATTCTGGCATTTTAATGTTGCTCACTTGCAGTATTTGTGTTTTATGTGTTTTCTGTTTAAGTCTGTGTGAGTCAGAAGTGCTTCATAAAACTGTGGCTGAGAAAATCATGCAAAATAAACAAGAACACAAACAGGAAAACAAAGCAATAAAACATAAAGAATTCATATGAACGACATGATTTACACCATAAAGCTTCATCTGAATCTCACCTCGTCATTTCTCTTTAATTAAGATGCTGTTTATCATTTCCAGGAGGCGATGAGGAGTTAACTGTAAAAGGCACTCACTTGCTCTTGTTAGAAAAATAATTGAAAAAAGAATGGCAGCAGCTGAACTCCCTCTGCACAGTCAACTAACATCTCTGGGAGTTTGGCAGGAACCACAAAACGAAGGTTGAAGGGTTTTCACAGGTTATTTAGCTCTTTGTTATGAAATTGTTTGATTTTTTTTCTCTGTCATTGAGGTATGCACACGCGACTATCTCTGATACTGAGATAAAAGGAAAACTGCCTGATTTCTCCTCATTTAACTAATATTCTCATGATTTTCTTGTATATAATAAACTAAAGTCTGATTTGTTGCAGTAGTGTATTATTTAGATATATTTATATAAAAACAACAGATTATTTTCCACATAATATTTATTCTTTACAACATGAATTAAAGATAAAAAATAGATCCAAAAAAAAGGAAAAACAACCTGGAGCCTAAAGTTTCTTAGACGTTGAAGGTTTTACTTCTTACAGATTAATGATAAACATGAAATCATCTGTTTTTTCCTTGTTCCTGATAAACTAACCTTTTAAAACAAAACCATCTTATTCCTCTTTAAACCACAGAAATGAAAAATAAATGAAGCTGATGAGTCTGCGTCTTCACGCCAGCAATAAGAAAACATTTCCTGAGTTTCATCCATCAGATGAATGTGCAATAATCTTCTCTCCTTTCGTCTAATTTCTCCTTCCTTCAGTTGTTTCTGTTGGTAAAATTCCAAACTGAAGAATATAACTTTCATTATTTATATAGCTGTACAGAAATAATGCTGTGATTATGGATCGGCTCCAGCTCTGAATAGCTGCTCGTCATGTTAGTGGAACTGAAGAGGTTTTATGAGAGTCCTGATGGTTTCTGGTTGCAGATGCTTCAGGATTCTGGTTTCATGAGGGTCGTTTGGTTTCAGAATCAGACCTCAGCAATAAAAACAGCTGCAGTTTGAGGTAAATGTTGGAGTTTATCAGCGCTGTTCACACTATGTTTCTGAGGTTTATGAACAAAACTCATTGAATTAACTAGAAGATGGAAGTTTTCCTGATAAATCAGTTTAATGTAAAATATTTTTTTGCAGATGATGTGATCATGTCCATATGTGACCGTGTGATGCCTCGCCTCCAGTTCCCCAGTGACCCTGAGCAGGTGAGTACAGATAATGATGGATGAGGATCCTGAAAACGATCGGGTATCTCAGACCAGGATCAAGGTGAGCTTCCCTCCTGTGTGGAGGATGTAACTCAGGATTTTGTTTATAAGTGGGTTTAAAAGCAGATATTTACAGGTGGATTAAAGTTCTGCCTGCAGTGATCTGAGCTGAGCCAAAGCTTTAGATTCATCCATGCATATCATTTACTGTGGTTTCCACTCCAACTCTGTGATCAATAGATTTCAGTGGTGACCTTGTATAAGGAAGAAAATAAAAGAAATGAACTTTCTCCAAAGGGCGACTGAGATTACTGAATTTAAAAAAGCTTCCTGAAAAGAGCCGCTTGAAGTGGTTCAGGGATCTGGTCTGGATACTTTCCACAAGTCTCCCAAAGGACGTGCTTCTGTGACTTCTCATCAAGAATTTAACTTTGGGTCCACCAGAAAGACTCGGGTCCCTGGAGATATCTGCTCAGACTCCTGGTACCACACAAGAGCCATAAAATAGATCCAGAAATGAATAAATACACATTAACAGACCATCAATTTTTAACCTAAACATCCTGAAGCATTTACCCTATCCAACCAGCAGGTGGCACCCTGGTCCTCAACAGACAGACAGACAGACAGACAGACAGACAGGTAAACAGCTCCTGTCTCAATAAAAATTGGCTGAAATCTCATTTGATGAGTCAAAGATTACATTGGAATTATTTGCCATTAATTTTCTGTGGTCACTAAAAACTGCTTGAGAAATTCCCAACAGGTGAGACGAGGAGTCAGGATTTAATACAGGAACAGAGATTTTATTGAATTCAGAATTGAGGCGAGAGGAGACTAGATCCCCGAGGAGCAGAAAAGATTGATGGAGGAAGCAGCGAGATTGTTGGAGGGCAAATGCAAAACGTGTTAATAATCTATCAGAGAGCAGACTTGCACCTCTGAACAGAAAGAAAGCATCAGGATTCCTCATTAAACACATACGTCTGTCTCACTGCAGGGAAACCAAAGCTGCTGTAAAACACTCTGAAGCAGCATCTGTTTCCATCAGACGCTCTTTTATTGTTATTTTTCACATAGTTTTAGAAAACAGAAAAAAATCTGCTAATATCTGAAATATGAATGAACTAGTCTAGAAGTTTTTACCTCTAACTACTGGACAAGTTTGCTGATATGGAAACTATGCCATTAGTTTTCTAACAGATAATTACAGGATCTGTATTGAGTCATTTTCATTTCGAAGGCTCTGTTACACCAGAGAGCCTCGAAAAGAAAGAAATGAAAAGGGCAGGAAATGCCAGACACTATTTGTGGCCACAGAGAGAATTTGATTTACATAACTATGGAAATATATTAAACATCAAACTCATGTCGTTATCAGTCTGCAAGCCAAAATTATCAGCACACAGGGTCAGAACATGAAGAGCAGAGAAAAACTGAGAAACACTGTCATGATATTTCTACTTTGCAGTCGAGTTGGAAGCTTTTATTTTGGTTTGTGAGCAACTGAAAGGTAAAATATTTAAATGAATAAGAAAGCTGCAAAAAAAACTGAATGAAATACACTATTTACTATTTCCAATAAAACTAACAGAACTGTTATAATAATAATAAAAACACTTTTCTGCAGCCTGTTTGATTGACACATACAATTAGATAAAGATGATATATGGGAGGAATATAAATCAGTAAATGTTATTAATCTTTAATGTCAGAATAGTTTACAATAAGCAAAGTTTGATTTATTCACACTGGCGTATGTTTGACACTGTAATTACCAGTAATTTTCCATATTCTGTCAGATTTAATGTGATTTATGATCAGATTGTAATGTTTTTTGTAAATTCACTCATTTAGTTCAACTTTAGATTTAGTTTCAACTCAACAGACGTGTGTTTGGTAGTTTTATTCATCCAAATCTGTGATGTCACATATGTCGGTTTATTTTGATAAGTCTTTACTTCCTGTCTGTTATTGTGAGAATAAACAGCTGTTTACAGTTTTCAGGACAGCTCAAAGACTCTGGACTTTAGTAATCTTCGGTGAAAATCTTCCTGAATCCAGCCTTTCACAATAAAAGCCTGATGAATCCTGTTAGTACGATCAGTGGAGAGAATATTCTTCAAAATAAAAGGTTCATTTGGTACTAACAGGTAATCAGCTGATCTTGTGTTTCAGTGACTTCTCTCTGAAGTGCTTCTGAACAGCTGAGCTCCATGTTATCCCAAAAGGTGAGTCTAGCTTGTATTAAAATTTCATTCTTTTAGTCATTAGTCACAGCTCATGGTTGCAGGTGAAGGTCGGACTTTATCCTGATTGGGAAATTGACAGTTTCTTCTTTTGACTCCCTTTTAACCACAACAGATTGTTACAGCAACCGAATTACATCGTAATCTGTCCATCAGTCTCCAACTTTATTCTACCCAGATTGAGAACAAGACCCTGAGATACCTACCCCCCCCCCCCCCCCCCCCCCCCCCCCCCCCCCCCCCCCCATTCCCAACCACCCTTCTCTGGTTGAGGACCAGCATTAGATGTGGAGGTGCTGATCTTCATGCCAGCTGCTTTATGCTCGGCTGCGATCTGTTCCGGTACCTCCTGCAGGTCCAAGTCTTTATGTCCTCAATCTAATTATATCTGCTGCTTTTCTTTGGGCTGCACACCTGTTTAGTCCCAGACTTTCCCTTCTCATTACACCATGTGCAGGAAACGGTCTTACATTCACTGTTAAACAGGTTCCTACATGAATTAAACATTATATTGATTTCTGTCCATTTCCTCTGGATAAAAAGAGAAAACTGGTGGTTCAACAGTGTTTTTTCAGGTTTTATTAATTACATTAGATGATTTCAGAGTGGAGTTTTCTTACAAATTCAACAAAACAACGTTCTTTTTCTCCTTCTGTCTTGTTTATTTGATGCAGATCAATAACCCGTAACGTCTCAACAATAACAATATGTGCATTTGAACGTGTTTAAGGAATGAGAAGCTTTTCTCCACATGACTCAGGGAATCTGACATCACAACTCTTTTTGAGCACGAGTGCAACAGGAAAGTGAAGATGTGAAATAATTTTTGTGAAACTCAAACTAATTGTCAGAGTTCACAGACTAACACCTCCATCACCTCGACACTCAGAAGGAAGTTTTTCTATTCAAACTAACATCTGCAGCCTCATGGTGAACATCAACTCCACCATATAGTCAGATGAAAATTTTGTGTTTCAAAAGGTATCAGAGTAAAAAAACATGGATGAATAATTTTTAAGCTTTTATTCTGAAATTGCAGCAGGGCGTATTGCAGGTTGTGCATCAAACCGGGTTAAAACTAGGTTGTTTAACTGAGTGCATTTAAAATATATTAATAAATCACTAGTCTTTAATATTTGAGAGGGAAAATATATTTATTTTTTGGCTCTAAACTTAAAAGAACGACACAAAGGAAGCAGCAGAACAACCTAATGTTCTTTTAGTCGATGCATTTTAAACCTGCATCACCAGAATGATTCTGTTTGTTTACTGCAACTTTTCTAAACACCCACAAGCACATTTGGTGTTGAGTTGACACAAACACCGACCCTTCCTGTTTATCCCAACACAACCACACACACTTTTATTCACCTCCATCCTTTAGACTTCATGTTGTTCTCTATAAAACATCTGCTTCCTCTTGGAGCTGTTGTGTTTATCTGAACGATCAAACATTTATAATTTTAAATCAATACACCGAGTTTAGTTTTGAAGTCATTCTGTTTAAAATGTAAATCTGAGTGTTTTTCAGCAGACTTTCACTCCTGTTAATCTCCACCTCTTTCTGTTTGTTTCCCACTCTACGGCCCGGGTGAGCCCAAATCTGCAGATATAATGTTATTATCTATCTAAGTGACACTCAAATGGTCTGAAATTGTAACTGTATCACATGCAATTTAAATGGATTTGAAATAACAGCCCCTGTTTAAAGTGCTCCGATGCTCTTACATCTGAAACAACCCAGTGTGGGGGCTGTTTCAGCAATCAGAGAAACACACTCTGCCTAGGGCCTGCACTTAACCATCTTTCTCTGCTATTTGTTGTAAAAAAAAAAAATCTCAGAGTTTCACGCTCCACAGAAAAACAAGTACTCTCCTAAAAGGGTGAATATAATGTTCAGGAATTTAAGATCTTTTTTACTGGGCCCAAAGCAGCTCTTACTGTTGAATATAACATACCACAAAATAAGGAAAATACACCGTTTCAGTCACCAGAATAAAAGCACAAATATGTACTCTCTGTTATCTGTCAACATGTACAAGTGTTTTCCATCAGCAAACATGTCTGATTCACCTGGTCGTGTTGTTCTGTTCCAGGATCGAGTCACGTAACAAAACTTCCACTGACATGAACAAATTCATTCTAAATATCACAGGTTTCTAGAAACTTCAGCATGTTTCTGGCAAAACGTTGGAAAATGTGGTGAAATAACATGTAACTAATTAGAATTAAAACATGATGCAGTAAGATAAGAAATATGTAAATCTACATACTTGATTAAAACCCTCTGAGATGTTTTATTAATCTCATTACACGAGGGGGGGGAGGACATATACTGGAACAGCCAATAGGAAGCCAGTTGTTTTGTTTTGTGCCCGTGTTTAGTTCTACATATACGATCCAACAGTTCAACTCTTCTTTATTCTGCAGTGTCTTTCTGTAGGTCCTTTTTAAATAAAACACTGATAATGATCATTCAGATCACTGAATTCTACATTAAATGAAAAATACTTTATTTGTTTCCCAATTCAGCAAATTTAAATGATGATTCTGACTTTAAAAAGTGGAATAAAAACAGTAAATTGGCGCTTCTGTTTTTATTTTGAAAAAGCAGCTCATTAAAATCTCTCACAGCTTTTAAAGTTCTTTCTATTTAAATATTTTGTCACAAACTATTTAGAATGTGCAAAAACTTCATGATAAGCAGCTTTTTTTTTCTAAAAATCCATGTGACATGATGATGCAATGCAACTAAGAATATTACAATCAGATTCAGCAAAATCTAATTGTTGCAGAGCTTTACTTTCCCACATATGCCACAGAATTAGAAATTAAATAAAGGAGAAAAGCTCACGTACTTCCTCTCATCCTGCTTCTCGGGCTGAATGGCACAGTGGTGTACAGTTAGAGGGTTTATAAATAGCAGCTTCAGTGTTGGAGGGAAGGTGGAAAGGAGGAGGGAAGACAGTGGGAGTCAGAGGGGATGAAAACAAATGAGGAGAAGAGGGAGGACAACTATCAAACGAAGTGAGAGGCTGATGCAGGGATGGAGATAAAAATTGAGATGAAGGGATGAAGAACAAGAAGAGAGAAAGGAAGGAGGGATGATAAGGAGGAGTGTTAGCTGCCTGTAGAAACGATTTTAAAGGTCTAAACATTCCCGAGGGAGGCTGTGAGTGACACTGGAACAACAACTGCCTCACTATCGTTCACTTTTTTCACTCCATCTGTCAGATTCTTTCCTTTCTTAGTTTTAATTAACTGATTGTCCTGCTAATGCAACATTTAACTGTTTTCTTCTCTTTCCTTTTCCCTACTTTATCAGACTCCTGTACTCTGGGTACAAGTCCAATTACTGTACAGTGTCTCAGCATGAAAACACCACTGTTACTTTGTTCTTCACCTCCCCCACAACCCCGATCCAACAGTCACTCTGACAGCAACACAAGAACTCACATCTCACATTTACAGAGTCTAAAAGGCACATGGAGTCATGGACGAGCACACACACACACACACACACACACACACAGAAATACATAAACACAGCATGTAGTGTGGCCACCATCAATAAAAAGACCCCAGAAGTTAGGAGTGTATAGAAATGACTGCAATCAGCAAGCAATAATAATCTATCAAAGGGCACCTTTATTCCTTTCAGCAAGGCACTTTAGTGAAGAGGCACGAGAGCAGGTGGGTGAGAAAAGAAAAGGTGAGTGGTGGAAAATACAAAGACACAAAGCAGAAATCTGGATTTGACTTTTTTCTACAAGTTTGTACCGTTTTGTAGCTCTTAGTGCAGAACAGAGTCTTTCTGTTTTAATACTAATCTGTTCTCTTGATTAACATGTTAAATATATGAAAATAAACTATTCTTTATGATCTATAAGATGCATTTTATTTTACATGTTCAGGTCTGTGACAGGTTCCTTCTGCAATTTCAGAACGAAGAGGCTTGTATTTAAACACAGAGCCAAATGTATTTCTATGTATATTTTGGAGTATTTTTAATTGATTTCTGATTGATGGACACAGTAAATCTTCTAAGTATAAAACTGTGAAACAACACGACAGTTCTAGTTCAAACTGATACAGAAAAACCAAAAATCTACCAGTTTGATTAGTTTAGAGTAAATGTAACAAACACACGTGTGGGTTTAATATTTTTAGCTGTTTTCACAGCGTTGACTTCTTAATTAACACTAACTGCAATTTATCATGTAAAAAAAAATCTAATTTATGACTTTTATTCTAAGAAAATAAAAGAAAAAACAAATCAGATGTTCACTGGTTAAGTGACACACACACACCCACACACACACACTTTAAAACTGCAACATGATAATGTATCCTGGATGATAAAAACATCTAAAACATTTCATTATTCTTTCTTTTGAGACCCTCAAAGACCATCAGATATTAGCTGTCAAAGACAGGACAGTCACACACGTGCATGTTTGGGTGCACACACATACACTATACAAGCATATAGCCTGCAGCCATAGTCACTATAAGACCACCGAAGTTATAAGTACATACAAATGACTCCCACCAGTGAACAATTACGAAGAATAAAGAAGGAAATGACTATAATCTCAGAGGCAAAAAGCACCTTTATTTCTTTTGGCACGGCACTTCAGAAAATAAGCATGTGAGCTGCTGGGTGAGAAAGGAAAAGGTGAGTGGGAAAAAGACAGAGAGCTCTAAGAGATCTACATAATTTAATAGTGTGTCGCTGATTTTGTGACTAAGTGCAGCTGCTTTACATTGCAAAGCCTCTCAAACAGCTCCCTGCAGGAGAATTCTTAATTATGAACAGTAAACATGCAATTTGAGCTTCGCTTTAATAAACAGGCCAAAACATTGTAATAAAACATTTAGCTGGCAGTGTTTGAAGACTTTATCAACTTCATCTAGGAAGGAGTTTCATCACCCCACCGACCGACAGACGGGTTTCTGAACACTTTATTGTTCTGTCAGCGTTTTTATTTTCATCAGGATGTACAAGCAGGAACTTCTTTCAGTGATTTCATTCTTCTCCGTTTCCTTAAAAATATATTCAACAATTGAATTTATTTATTTTTTGAAATATGTTTAAATTCAGTCTATGTGCTTTACATCAGGTTATTTAGTCTCTCTGGGGAGAAAAGTCTAAACGCTGAAGCTATCGAGTAAAACTCCAGAACAAAGAAGCTTTTTAAGCAAAAATGGTTTTAATGATCTGCCACGTCAATGTTAAATATCAGGATTTTCATGTGTCTTTTATAAAAGCTAATATTGACCAACCTGCAGGCAAACTGAAAGGTTTATTCTTTTGTATTTTCCTTTAAAGAGCCATTTTTAAACAAATGTGAAAGAGGGCGAAGGAAGGCTGAAGATCAGCAATGATCCGCCGATTGAGGCTCCATCAGATGATGACTTGGCTGACAGGAACAAGTGGGACAGAGAAAATCATAAATAATTTCAAGGCAGCTCCATCACTGAGCACTCAGTTTAATTAGCCTTCTGAGGGAAGATGAGAGTCATCGAATAGTGATTCTTTTACAGCGCGTGACAACGTCAGCACGGGAACAGAAACACACACGTGCACCTGTGTGTTTCTCTAAAAGGGAAGCAGGTCTGATGGGATCTTTAAAATCCCATTTCTCTGCAAGTGTTAGTGAGCAGCACATAGACAGAAGCTGGAGCACAGCGTGACCTTTTTGAGAATTAATCTGCCTATCAGGGCTCCGTGTTTGTGTCACAGATATTTCTGGATATGCAACACTTCTGAACCTTATCTGAAGCCAGAGATCCCCTTTCATTTTCTGACAGCAGGAGCTTTTTCTGTCCTTTCTCCCCCCATGGGTATCTACAGACTTAACAGAGTACAGCACATAAATATGCACACATTCACACTCTCATGCATACCACAAATAACATCAACGGTATAAAGGAGGGTGGGCTTGTCGTGTCGTGTGTGGCACTGCGCTCTAAATGATCCAGAGCAAATGAGTTTATCTGGGAGACAGGACTGCCCCAAACCATCCAGGATCAAACTAGGTCACACTCGGAGAAATGAGAGGAAGAGAAGATACAAATGAAGAAACAGCAACGTAATAGGGGCAAGAAAAGGACTAAAACTGGGCTGAATTCATCTCCTCAGTCTCGTTGCCTCTTTTCTTTGTGTAAACACACTGAAGCTGACATTTCGAGTTGTCCCCTTTCTTAAAAGAGCTGTCATCTACCTCGTCAACTAGCATCAAATCACTTAGAGGCAGGCGGGACGGCTGGGGAGCAAAGCAAAGAACATGCAAAAAGATTTTAGCAGCACAGCTAAATACTGTGAACACGTTCAGTCTGAGGTGTGAAATCGTCTGTTAAAACCAACAACAGAGAGACTCAGAAATCTGAAGGGAACTTCAGCTGTGACTGTTTTAAACACAGTGTTTGGACAGTTTCAGGTTTTTCTTATTCTTAGAGGTGAAGCTCGGGTTTTATCTGGAGATTCACCTGAACACGAACCCTGATGCTTCGTCTCCTCTGTTAGTCTGAAGAGTCTGTAGTTTCTACCTTGTTTTAAAAAGTCCAGGTTTATTTTACATGACGGTAAATCTGAGCGTGTATTTGTTCAGATTTCTAACTCTGTGTGGTTGTTTATTTAGTATTTATGACCAAAACACAGAGTTACAGCAAAGTTTGGAAAGTTAAAGAACTTTAAATTTTATATGATAATCAGGAGATTCATCTCTTAAAGACAATAAATTATTTTTTGGACAGTTTGGAGAGGAAGATGTGGATATAAAAGGATTTTTTTAAAAGGCAGCTGATGATACAGATTCAAAACATCTCCCAATATTTTTGTTTTAGAATTAAAGCCGATCCACCGCCGTCTTAAATCAACAAAAAGAAAAAAGAAAGAAAGAAGGAATTTAGCTCAAAAACCTGCTCAAGTCCTTTTAACTAAACAACCTTGTCTTCTTTTATAAACACATTTGGTTAACTGATTTCTTCTAAAGTCTATTAAAAGTCAAAAAAAACAAACAAATGATCATCTGAATGTTTCTATAAGTTATCAACATAAACATATTTTTTAAACATTTACACTGAACAGCTGTGAGAAAGTGATTAAGATGTATTTTTAGTGTTTGAAAGGAAAAAAACGACATTTGCTGATATAAAAATGTTGCAGACTATCTGAGTTTAGGTTGCTGTATTCTAAATGGTTCAGGCTAAATAACTTCTCCTTCATGTTGAACTGATAGTAAAGAGATCAGACCTGAGTCGGTGCATCTGCCAGCTGCACATTCATCCTCCGATCTTTAGCTTTTCACCTCAGCAGGAGCGTGAAAGAACTCCAGAGTCAATTTGGCACTCAATAGCAGCTGGCTGAGCAGCACAGTTAAAAGGTTAAGTGACTGGGGTAATACCTGCACAATAAAAATGGAAGAATACAAAAGTGGGCTGTTATATTTTGAAGGAGTTGGGGCGCGGTCAATTTTAGCCTCGTCAGACAGTTGCAACGACCTGAAGAGTGGAGGAGAGATCAGCTCCATCAAGCGCTCCCCAGGTTATTCCAAACATTTGGAATATATTCAAGTGCTATTTTGCCCAGGTCTGGAGCCGAGGGAGCACTATAAATATTCATCCTACTTTACAGTTAAGTTCACTCACTCAAGCACATGTCACTTCAAGCCACTTCAAACACACTTCACGCTGCAGCTTCAAGTCCTGCAGGCCGAAATCGAGGTCACGTTTTCCTGACGGCCAATCAAGAAGACCCTCGGAGAGAAGATGTACGTCTGACTTCCCATCGTCGGGATTCAGATCATGTTTATCTTCACATGTGAGTGTGTAGAGAGGGCAAGAAACAGCCAATCAAAGACAGACAATCATCCATCATTCAGAGAGCAATTCTGCCACCTGGGTGCCCGAGAAACGCCATAGCAACAGCAGCCGCCTGTTACCAGGTAACTGTACATAAGCAATGAGCTCAGGGTATATCCTTCAACAGGGAGGAGAACAGGTCAAAAACTCCCTCTCACACACAGGAAAAGGTCAAAGGTCAAATATGCAGACAGGTGGCAGGTGAAAGACGAATGGTTCAAACGTGATGGTGAAAGAATGACGTGCACTCAAGGACAAACTCGTGCACGTAAAAGGTTTAAAAATGCAGATGCCGACCTAAAAATCCACAAAACACTTTGTTTCAGACACATGAAGGACAGACGCCCCCCCCCCCAACACATGCACACACGCACGCATGCACGCACGCACAATCGATATCCCCTTCTCAGAAAGGACATTGAAAACAAAGTGACTTGAATAAAAAGACGGCAGAGCCGAAAAAGGAAAGTTATAAAACATCCGTCAGAATAAAATGTTTTATGTTTAAAATGATTTATAAAATCTGATGCTTCTTATTTTTTATGGTCACATCAGTTTTAGTGAATCAACTTGTTTTCTGTCTGTCAGTGTATTTTTGGTATTTTCATAAAGAAGTAAATAAACAGTGTTTGACAGGCTGCTGACAACTGAAGATCTAATTTAAATGTAGTTGTTGAAGTTGTTTTAAACGAGTTAACGAGTCAGAGTTAAAGGCTGCAGGTGGTCAGGTACGAGGTACGAGTGTGAAAAAGCAGCTAAATTCCATCAAAACACCCAAACCAAACCCTGAAACACCTGCAGAGCGTCTGGAGAACTAATAATCAGACTTTCTGTAAAGATAACGGGACAGTCGGACTGCTGGGATGGATAATATAAACAGATGAGAACTGGACTCGGAAATCTGGATCATATTTTCTTTTATAACGAACATAATGAGGTATTAAAAATTAAAGTAAACAAATATTAAGACATTTTTTTAGATTGTGTAATTATGACCTTTTCACTCCTTTAATGACACAGACTGCAGCTGTGAGCTCATATAATAAATATGTAATTAAAACAGTTTAGTTCAAGCACAAATAAGATGATTGTTGATGAATGTGATCGTTAGTGATGCTGCGTGACGCTCAGCTTCCTGTTTGTCAGCTGTCCGTCCCTGTAGATGTTTGAATGAGGGTTCACACCTCTGTGTATAAATCTATTTGTGTATTTTATTTGAGTAAGTTTGTGTGTTTCTCACTGTGCATCATAAGTGTGTGTGTGTGTATTAGCTCCACATGCTGTGATGCTGTTCTCTGCTGGCGGGGAACCGTATGCTTCCTGCCATCCGCTGCCACACCAAATCATTCACACATCCCACACACACACACACACCACACACACACTAAATACACACAAACCTCAAGGCTCTGGTGGCCTCTCTGTCCTTGGAACCCTATCGGTCATCTGTCCCCTCACTGCTGACCTTCACACACACAAACACACACACGATAAATCCATGCATAAAACAACAACTCACAGCCACACAACAAAACAACACACATCACAACACACACACATACAAAGGGCAGGCAGATAATGTGAAAAATGAAAAAGAGGAAACACAACACGAACATTAACACACTTAGGACAGAAACACAACGAGCAGATACTTTCTACAGTTTCACACAGAAACTTTTACACAACAAATACGACAATCGACGTGTCAGATTTTAATTCTCGTGTTTAAATTGTGATCATTTTTTGTCTAAATTAAATGTAAGAAACACCTTTTTACATGATTTTGCTCTCAGGTTGTTAATCTTTGAACGCGAGTCTGTGATGCTCTGATGTTCGTGCACGAGAAACATGTAAAACTGTTAAAAAGATCATACTGTTACTTCTGATGTTGATTTCCTGCAGCTGTGACTGTGAGGTGTGTCACGAAGTCTGACACGACTAGTTCCTGTTCAGACTACGTGGTTCTGGTTTTAGTGGTTTTCAACTGGATCACTGAGATCCTGAAATCCACATGAACTCTGCAGATCATTGATCAGCTTGTGTAACTTTCTGTTAATGATGTCACAAGTTTAACCGACTTACTCATTAAAAACAAAGATCCTAACAAAGACACTTTTATTGTCTTTTTTCTTGTTTTCAGAAATGTTTTCAATGATTTGAACTTGAAAAAGACTAAACTATAGTGTCACGATTCCACCCCCCCCCCAAACAAACAAAACCAACTTCTAAATGTCCTTCAAACTGTTGTTTATAACACTGATAATCCTTCAGAAATGCTGGTTGGAGGTTAGATGAAGCTGTGAAACAGGTAAAACTCATCAAATATTTTGACTGATGGTCTAAAGGTGCAACAGCAAAATGTTTCAGGTCAGTTTGACCCTCTGAGAAAAAGAAAAAATAGATTTTAGATGAAAAAGTACATGTGCGTAACAATTTACTTAAATTACTGTAATTTCCAGATTATAATCTGCTACTTTGGATCCTGCAGCTTAAACATGAAGCAGCTAATTTATGAATTTTTACAAGTTAACGAGCTTCATGTTGCCAAAATATTTCACCTCGTCACATCAGAACAATTAAAGGAGCAACAAGCGATTTTTCACCGCTAGGTGTGCTGTTGAGTACAGGATTGAGACCAAAACAAAGTCTGTCATGATTGACAGTTTCTTCTACCTATCCCCGCTCTCCCTCCCACCTCTCTCACCCACTCTCCTCATGAAACGAAGTTCACAATCACAACGAAATAACGGAGTTCTGGAAGATGTCAAGTGGTGAAGTAAGTAATTACCAACTTTTTGATGTAGACAGCAAGATCATTTTATTCATGCATGTTATGATATTGTATGTCCATAAATGCCGTTAATTGCACGTCATAATTAGCATTGAACGATGTATTTGCTGCTAGTGTCAGCAGCATATGCTAGCAGACATTACGCACTGTAACGGCTGCATGTAACTTCTCTGTAAATAAAACCTTGGTCACCAATAGTTGCATAGTAATTTTGTGGATAGTGCAACTACCTGATTAAAAATAAGGGTTATGTCTGTACACCCATTCGGTAATTATTTAGTAATTTTTTAGCGGAGTTTCACATGCACGAACATGCACGCGGAAGGAGACCACCTTTGTAAACAAGAGGCTCGATATCAACACAGAGAGATGGTGTGTGACCTCATGCTATGTTCCAGATGGAATTACACATCTAGAGCTTCACATTGCATATTTTGAATTCTTTCAAACTGGAAATGATGAATTTTCGCTTATTGCTCCTTTAAATTACAGCACAGAAGACCAATCAAACTGTTCGAATGAAATCAAACACACTAAATTCTTCATGTTCATGCACACGCCTTCATCATCATGGAAAAGAAAGTTAAAGATGATCAACCTGGCAACTGCACGTGAGCTCAGTGCAGGAGGAAGATGAAAATAGTATCAATAACTTTTCCTAGTAGGCTACAGTATTTTTTATTTAAAATGAAATTAAAATGAAATATTAACCCCCTCCATCAAGTCACCCCAAGTAATAAGAATCAGAATTGGCTTATTGACACGTATTATTTGCACAATATGAGGACTTTGTCTTGGTGAAGATGAGCAGAGAATAAAGCAAAATTAAGAATAACCAACATAATAAACCAGTAATATTTACAGACCAAAACAAAGTAAAAACCATAAACAGCAAGAAAATGTATCCACAATAATGAAAATAAAGATTTCCAAAGTATTTTCTATTGTAACAACAGTGTGGGGTCAAAGTTCCCAGCATGCATTGTTCTCAGAAGTGGAATTTGAGCAGAAATATTTTCATCAATATACCAAAACTAATCTGGTGACAGTAAAAGGTTCAGTGAAACGTGCAGCTGCAGGAAAATTAAATTCTTCTTGTAGCTCTGAAAGACAAAGGATGATGTGCGGCTTGCGGTCTGGTTGCTATGCAGCAGCTGCACATCCTCATACTGTAGCTTTACATCTTTGTTTAATCACATCCAGGACTCGCTTTGGTTCACATCTATTATTTTGTGTTTAATGTTTTTTTCACAAAAAAGAGACGAGCAAATCAGAGATTAAAAAGCAGCTGCGCTGTTAAAGATGATTATTTGGTAAAAACTAAAGTCTTTAAATAATTGAACATGTTTATGTTGTTAGAATGAGTGTAAAATCTCTCTGTTAATAACTGGATTACTTGTTTGTTTTCTGGGGATCTTATTTAAAGGTCCTGTATCATGTAAAATCAGCTGTTTGGATCTTTTAACCATGTTATGATGTTATTTCCTTATTAAACCCTCCAGAGTGGTTTTTGGTTTAATACACACATTTCTCAGTAATCCTCCAGAATCCTGCACTCTGAGCAGCTGCTCCACTCTCTCCTGAAAAACCACCTGACTGTAACATAGTGATGTAACAATGTTACACCAGGACCTGCAGATTAAACACACACACCCCGAGCTGCCAGAGTCTGAAGCAAGTTACTAAACACCGCCGTTTGTAGTATTTTACTTTCTAAAAATGTCTCAGTGAAAATGTTCATTTAGCTGAGAGAGTTACAGGAATTTATTCACCATTTTATTCAGGCAGCTCGAGGGGCAGCACTCACGAGGGGGAGGGGCCTGGAGAAGAGGCGGGATTTTAGGTAAACTGAGTGTTTTACTTCCAGGTTTGAGAATAACTCGAGAATATAATTTATATTTCAGGACAAATGAAGACTATATAACACCAAAGGTAATATTTTATCATATATGTGTCCGTCACAGATGTTGTAAAATAGCAGAATACAGAACCTTTAATGTGGCTGATACCCCCCAAAACAACAACAACACATCACACGTCATATCTAATATTTATTTCCAAACAGCTGAGACTCTAAAGCCAGAGGTCACAGAGGAGTTTGTGAAAATTAAAGATTCAAATTTGGGAATTAAACGGAACTTTAGAAAAATGTCACAATGTCTCAACGGGAAACACAGAGACATGAAATTAGTAAATAGAGGTTAAAACATCTGTTCTATGGATGTCAGGGTTTGATCAATATGAAGGTCTCTGTACCTTTAAAGGTCTCTGCTATCGATCAGCTGTTTGTGTCTGCTGATGATCAGTTGCAGCTCCAACAGGTTGAAATGAACTTGGTGACCTTAGATAAATTCTCTGTGAGCTTCTGGATTAGGACACACACACTGACACACTGCAGAGCCGAGAGATGATGATTTTCTTCACTTTCTTTCACCAACAAAGAACTATTTTCTCATTCTGTGCACTTCCTGCTCTCATCCATCACATCTACCACTGTTAAAGACTCATCTTTATTTTTTTTCCCCGACTCTTCTGAAAATCATTTAATTCTTTGATCCTTCCTGTTGCTCCACAATCTCACAGTCTCATTTTAGTTTCTCTCCCGTCTCATCCTTCTATTCATGTCCATCTCATCTTTATCCCCTATTTATCTCTTTCCTCTTGTTTTTCTCTCCATCTTTTCTCTCCACTTGATTATCATCTACACAAGGTGACAAATTGAAAAATGAAAACTGTAATATAGTGAGCCACCTTGTGCTGACGGAGCAGCTTCAATAAAATTGAACCTTAAAATGTGCTGTTGACGGCACTAAAGAGTGAAGGAAAGTTTGTTTCTCAAATAGAAAAAATTATGAGTGCTGCCCGTTGTGTTGCTGCTGTAGTGGATATCAGGATTAAACATCTTTCCACCACTTCTCTATGCATCTAATCTACATGTTTTCATCCAGATACATTTGTATATGACTGACATGAAGACCAATCTGCACAGAAGTGTTACTGAATATGTTTCTTTAGTTATTTTTAACTTAAAATTTACAAAAACTTATTTGAAGGCAACTAAAACTAGTGTGGAATGAAAAGCACAAAAAAAGAAGAAGAAAGAGATGAAAGATTTCTGAAGAGCTACAGAGAGACACGAGGAAAAAGATTTACTGATTGTTGTGAAGAAAAACAGGAAGAGGAAGGATAAAGACAAAACAATGCTGAGAGCTCTTAAACTCTTGTAATGTTCTGTAATGAGTGATTCTGTTTGTCGAGTTGAGTGAAAACATACATCAACCCCAAAGGAAGGGGAGACGGAGGGCAGAAGGAGCTTCTAAACACACAAACATCCTGAAACAGCAGAGACGAGGTGAGACGAGGAATCACCAGAGGAGACGACTAAAGAAAATAATAGGGGAGGAGGAGGGAGGCGTCGTCGTGGGGAGATGCAGGAAAAACGGCAGGAGAGAGAAAACTCACCACTAATGAAATGTTTGGAGTCAAATTCATCAGCTGACGCTCAGGTCAGGTGAATAATAACGACAACTCAGCAGGTTTAATCCAGCAGATACTGTTACTGTGTGAAATGAAGCGTTTCTACAGCATGCAGAAACAAAAACTGTCAAAATCTAAAAACATCTGAAGCTTGGAAGGAAAACATAAAAATGCTTCTGCACAGATTGAATCTGGAACAGAGTAAAATCATTATTTAAGTGAATAAAAGCTTGTCACAATCATCACACTGGCTGTAACTTTATTCTGAAGTCTCACCTTGACACTCTGTTATTACAGTCAAGACAAGCAGTTATTTGCATCTTTCTGCTGCGTTAAGTGCAGCTCATGTTCCTACACAACATGCAACAAGAGACGAGTCTGTAAACACGACGACTCAGAGCGAGATTTAAACCAATTTATAACTAATGTACAAAATGATTGATTACTAGTTACAACTGCTTTTTACAGTGCATAATCTTTATAATATCAATAAGACATAAGACACTAATAAAAACCCACAGAATAACAAGTATATAAAATATTGGATTGTCTGAGATCATGTGACCAAATCCAGACAGATTTTTTGTGCAGATAAAATTCCCAGATTCCCTTCGGAGCCCGAGGTTTGTGTTAAAGATGAGCTTTTCCAGTTCTCACAAGCGACACACGGTTCAGCGGAACAATTTGAAGCAGCGAGCGTTCACAGCAGACACGCTGGTGAATTCACCCGAGGATTACCTGCTACATTCACACAATGTCTCACCTTCCAATCCTGAGAATTTATAAGTGAGACGGTGGGATCATCTCTGCAAGAAACTCAGAGGGATTGTGGGGGACATCTGCAATCTCACATGCAACTTTCTCCAAAGAGACTCGTTTCATGCAAATTTATAAGTTACAGCTGCAAACAAATACAGTCAACACTATAATTTAATGAAAAAGTCAGAATAAGTGATAGTTCTGTGAGCCTCTCGGGGGGGTGCAGCTCTCCATTCACCTCATAAAATGGAGATTTCAAAGACTGATAACGTTTCCTGGAAGTGGCGACTAGCTGAGGTAAGTTTTACAGATGCATTCACATGATGTGGGAAACAACACCGACCCAAACTTCATCTGTTCCTACATCCTGCTGGAATGCAAACAATAAAATGGAAACTCAACAAAGGCTACACTAATCACCTCCCCAGGTGGAAACAAAGACAGGACTGAATGCACGTCTCTTTCAACTGCACACGCTCACATTTACACTTTATATCAACAACACCTAAACACAACACAACCACCAGCTGATAAACATGTTCCTGAGGAGGAGGAGAGCACGAAGAAGCACTAATGAACACCTAAAAAAAACAAATTTAACGGTTGAAGGAATCCAGCAGAAGGAATAAATAAATAAATAAAAATGTTGGGACTCGGGAAAATGAACTTTAGCGTAATTGAGATTACAACAGCTCAATTTTCCCAATTGATGACCATGCAATTATCACATTACAGCGTATTAGTGACGGCTCAGTTTGGTCACGGAACATTTTATTCTCATGGAAAATAATTTTCACTGTCAATTAGAACAAAAAAAAAAAAAAAAAAGTTTAAATGAAAAACAGGAGCTACTTTGGTGAGTCTGAGCTCTGAATGTACGAGATGCATTTAATGTGTTGAACAGGGAGTTTTATAAAATCCCTTCAGTATTTGTTTCTTACTTTTATCGTAAATCTGCAATCATTTGAAAACATCTTTCTATTTTGAACTCCAGATTATACAGTGACAGTATTTATATGAGGGCGTTCCATCCGACAAGTGCTTCAGACTAAAACTAGTCAAAGTGTTCTGGAGCCAAAGAGCCAATAAAACTCCCTCATGACTCTCATGAACTCCTCCTGAAGAGCTCCAGCAGTGACAGAAAACTGTCAGCCTGCTTTCTGCTTTTCTATTGATAGAAAACAGAAAAACTAGAAATGGAGGTCATCTTTTAGAAAATCTAAAGACGGGAGCTTTTAGAGGATATTCAAGCATTTCATTGTTTCCAGAACAAGTTCTCCTTCTGCGTTCTCTCGTTTTATATCTGTGCATCTCAATTCCATTACCTTTTATCTCCTCTCTGCTCCGTTGTGTCTCCGTCCTAAACACAGTATTTATCAAGCAGGAAACCGTCAGTTGTAACATCTGCATTTCCCTCCCTGTTTCCTGCCATCAAGGTTTCAGAAATGGTTCTTTCATGAACATGTTAATATAAGTGGCTTTTCTGTGACCTTTGAACTCAAATAGGGTGTTTTTACATGAGCTATTTGAACTCATTTACTTAAATTACATTCTTTTTCACAATAAAAGCTGTAAACAGACCAAACGTTTGATTCTTTACACAGAAATTAGTACAATAATCTCTAACAAATTAATATTTGTCAGGGAAAACTAAAGTTCAGTTTGATAAGATTGTAGTAAAAAACAACTTTTCACTGTTTTTAAAGACTGTCGGCTCTGTGCTGCAGTGCAGTCAGAAATATGAGTGGGTAGATCTGCTAAATACAACTTATATTGTTGTCAGCAATAAGAACACCCACTTCTAATCCACCTCTAAAGTAAGTCACAATACAAAGAACATAATCTCTATTTCTTTAGCTGAATCCACAAAAACTACCAAAGATAAGACAGTTTGACAGGAATAAAGAGTATTTTTACTTTAACAAACTCATTCATAAAGAGCTACGAGCCCTTACAGGCAAATCTGGTGAAAAAACGAAGTCGGCTAAAAAAAAACATTGAATAGACAAAGACAAACAAAAAAGATCTGAATGTTCTGTTCTGGAGAAATGGTGGAAAAAATCATAAGGGATGCAAACTTGATCAGAATTAAACATCTGTGAAGACACAAGAAACACAGCCTCCTTAATGAAACACGGTTCTTAATAAACACGATAAAATCAGTTCAGACACCTGGAATCTTGTTTATTATTTACAGGTAGCTTTTGTGTGTGTGTGTGTGTTTCCTGGTGTTCAGATCATGTTTCTTTCACATGCTCATTTATTCATTTTCCAGTTACCAGTAACTTTATAAGTAACTGTCACACGTGGTAAAACTCAGTCAGGTCAACGATTAGCAGACAATCAGCATCCAACTCCATCACTTTGCTCATTTCTCCTTGTGTTTCATGCCATTCTGTTATTATGATACAACAAGGAGACAAACCGAGCAGATTCAGCAGTTAGAGAGGAAAATAACAAGAAAAATAAGCACAGATGCAGAAAATCTTGTGACAACAACAAACTGATGGTGTTAAAAAAGCAGCGCGGCACCTGGTGTGAAGTTTTATCAGCTTTAAACTTGACAATGAGTCATGATGCATCATCACAGCATCTCCATGTAAAACAATCAACAACCAACATCATGGAGAAAAGATATCCACAGAGAAGAAAACATCACGTAGAGACTCAAAATGTAAACAATTTATTACTGTATAACAAAATAAAACTGTTCACACATGATGAACTATTTTAAACTGCTGCATCGTTCAGTCTCTGCTACTCGATGCAAGATATTCATTATTATTTAAAATCCATGACCTCAACAAGCTTCTATGCAAGATGTTGTTGCTAAAACCACATGATCTTAGTCTTAATTCAGATTTTTTTCAAGAATTGTGTGAATTTTTTTGCATTTTTGCTTTTGTGATGTGAAAATATATCCAGTTTTTTCAAAAGACTAAGTTATACAGCTACCCTATGTCCTTAAAATAACCCCAATCTTCCTTATTTTGCATTGTGAGATAAAAAAAATAGTCAATTTACTTTAATTCAGGAAGAAAAATCATTAACAGGGACCGTTTGAGTATCTGGTTATTTTAGTGTTTATTAAAGTTAATGGGTGACACTGTTTAAAGTGTTTTAGCTGCAGGGCATTGTGAGGTGTCTTATTACAGCCACAGCCAGGTGAAGCTGTTGTTTAAACCTTCTTAATGTGGTAGAATTTTATATTCTTGTTTTTTGCCTTCAGTCACAGATTTTCTGGGAGTTTTTAAATGGAAATTGTTGTTTTTATGATTGTGTGTCAAATAGTTGATTTTCTTTCTTTAGCAGGTTGATTATTTACTAATAAAGATAGTAGAAGTTTGTCTCTGCAGCCCACACTCTGTTCTTCAGTTTAGAAAAATCTTATTTAAACTGCAGCTTTGTAAATATTAATGATAGTTATTGCAAGTGGCCGGTCGAGGCTCGTTTGTGCAGGTGAAATATTACAGAGTGAATAAATGAACGAGAGATCAGGGACTTCACATTATGTTTATTTGTGGAGAAACCAACAAACTGATGCATGAAAAGAGAAAACGTGGAGAAGATCCTGAAAGGCAGCGAGACTGAACGTCAGAAAGCCGAAGGTGGAATCAGCTGAGCACACCAGCACATCCTGGATAGACAGCAGTTCAATATTACAACACAATACAAGTGGAACCACAAAGAAGGCAAGACAAATGAAGAACCAGACTCTCTGCCAAAATATGGTGCCAGAATTTCTCCACAGCATCCAAACAGCCATGAGAAGCTGCTTTTCCTCATGAAGGTAACATCACAGAGACGCGGTTGGCTACAGCGAAAGGAGAGCAGGTCCTGCCTGAAGCCCTTGGCAGCTCAAATCTCATGTCGCAGGAGGAGGACAGTAATTAGCTCTTCAACTTCAGAAGACAAACACTTAGCCAGCCAGACAGTCTCGGCCTGCTTAAAGCGGCGGAAAAGAGTCGTGCACTGACACGATTTGGAAACATCCAGACGACGAGCGCACACAGTTAAACGACTGACACATTGTGTGGACTAATGGGGCCATAAAAACGAAAAGAGGCTTTATGAGAATCAAGCTGTGGGTGTGTGTGTTCTGAGTTTGTCGCTATCAGCCTGTTAGATGTTTTCTTGACCACTAAAGTTATTAATAATGAAAGACCTGATGAGCTCTTATCAACTCGTTGCCACAGTGCAAGTCTGCGTACGCATCATCAAAGCCTGCATGATGTTAATGGAGGGTAATGATACGGCTTGTAATTGTTGCGGTGGCAAATCTAGCATGAAAGAAGTCATCCTCTCTGAAATATATCTCCTCAACTCACAAACACACACTGATCTGAACGGCACTCTGCAGTCACAGATAATAAAAACCTTAATGCACGTGTGTGAAACTTGCACCGTGCATTTAGGGAGTCGTGACCCTCTGAACGAGGAGACTGAGTTGTAAATTATGATGTGATTAATTATGTGCCAACACTGGCTACTGAAAGCCCGAACACTCACTCCGCTCTGTATTTAATGTTCATATTAAAGTGAAATAACTCAAATATTTTGACTTTTATGTAGATTTCAAAAGACAATCATACACATTTATAGACAGCAGTTTTCATATATATGTAAATTACACATCAGCTTGAGTGTGTTTATAAAGATACAGAAGTTTGAGCTTCATGTAAACAGTCTGAAGTATAACTGACAGGATTCTACACAGGGTGGTCATCATGCCGTCGTCACAACTTGTTTTCATTATGACCTTTTGTCTTTGCTTTGTTGCTACTGATCACCACAAGGGACATGGGTGGGAAAAGATTTTAAGGTGAAAAAAAAAGCATATATTTTATGTCATCTCGAGAGAGTTTTAAAGAGCCTCTACTTCCTGTATTTACAGTCTGCTGCAAAATTAGCTCCTGTAGCCGAGTGAAGTGGTTAGTGCTGCGTTGGTACCGATTAGTGCCGTTAAAACAGCTGTTTGTGCTGCTTTAGTTTTGGAGAAAAGATTAATTTAATTTACAGTGATGTCACCAGGTCATTCAGACTTCATCAGCCTTCCAAACTGCTCCGGCACAAACCGGCACCAACGGAGCACTAACCACTTCTGTTGGTGGAGGGCAGCTTCACTCAGCTACAGAAGCTAATTTGAGGGACCCCTGGCTAGACCGAAAACATGGTAAGTACAGGAAGTAGAGGCTTTTCAAAACTTTATTGAGATATTGAAAAAGTTACGCAACTTTTTCGAGATAACGCAAAATGTTTTTTTTTCTTCTCACTGTAAAATCTTTTCTCCACCCACGTCCCCTGTGGGGTTCGGTATTTTGCACCTGTTCTAGTTGACAGAAACTCTGTTTTGTTTGATTTTTTTTGTTAAATGAAGTTGAACTGACAGTGAAGTAAGTGAACAGAACCAACACTTGAGCCCATCTGTTAGAAGCAACTGAAGAATTGCAAATTGTCCAAATTCTGCTGAAATCAAGTGTTAAAGTCTGAAAATTACTCTTTTTTTTCTGCTTCACCAGAATATATTATTAATGCTGCTAAACTCAAGCTACTCTTGAGTAAAATTATACAGAAATACTTATTTTAGTTTGAACTTTTCCCTTACGTTGTCAAAAATGAACCAAAAATATCCAAAGCAACACGCTCTGAATTCTAACTGGAAGAAGTCATTTCCCATTAACTCAGCCAATATTTCCTAATTGATTACACAAACATCCTTCACATTTATGGTAAAATAAATTACACACTTGGGCTTTATATCGATAGCTGTAACTGCTGCTTTAGCTGGCCCTCATTAGACAAGTTTGAACTGCAAAGTATAATGTTTTTAACATCAATAAATCATTACCACTTTTACTGAGACATTAGTATTATTACAATATACAAATGAGACTGTCACGGACGAGATTAGCAGCTTTATTGACTCTTTCCAAGCCAAGTGAAGAGGCAAAGAGGTTTATGGGAAAGGTGGTGACAATTACGAGGAGCTTAAGAGCCTGCTGTGAGCTAAAGACACACGATTTTCTCTGTAGGGGTCTTTTTTTGTTTACAGTAATTATACTAAGATATAGGAAGTCATTTGACAGTGATGTATGGATGTTTTCATTGAAGTGTTTAGCAGCTTTTGTGTGAAACAAACCACAGCTGGTTTAGTAGTTCAGACTAACAGCTCCACAGGAGGCATTTCATGCATGACTCACGGAATATGTACAATTATATATGTGCAAAGACAGCAGATGAGTTTTTTTTATTCAAACAGGAAAAATACCACATGCCTCTACAGAGCCTTGCAAGTGCCAAGTATAGAATAAAAAGGTTTGGAGAAAGCCATCCTCTCAGTGTAATAAACAGTTTGTATGTATTTACAAAAACAAATGTTAGAATAATATTAGAAATATAGAAAATCTACTATATTCTTATTAAATTAAGTCCTAATCTGAGCAGGACAACACCTTAACAAGTAACCCAAGAATAAATAGTCTCTACAAATGTACACACAAACATTTTTCCTTTTTAATTGTTGAAATAATTTTAACAAAAAACAAATATCTGATGTGACTGGGAGCCACTGACTGGATTATTTAGGGTTTATACACTAGTTTGAACTCCAGGATCATCTTTTAGATCACTTTTGACGTCTACATTTAAAAGCTTATTGTAAATGTTTTTTAAATGTTGTAGCTTAATAATAAAATGTTAAAATCTATCTTATCAGTTGAGACCTGCTACACACAGACTCTGAAGTTATTTCTAATCTGTGTGTATGATTCACTGAACAGAAGGAAGTAACATCTGACCATTTAGAAGGAACAGATTTTCCTGACCATTCTTTTTACAATTGACCCTTGTGGGGCTCCGTAGTTTACAGACTGAAATGTAAACAAGAAAGTGGAGGCAGTGACAATGATCTATAGTTTGCATCACTAGAGAGTTTCTGTTTAAGCACAAAGGTGTGATGACTTCTTATCGTTTAGGTCTGGAGAAGGTTAGAGGTCTGTGCAGACGAATTGTGAAAGAAAACAGAAACTAAAAAGTGATTTGTTCATCTGATGTAAGGAAAGTTGAGGAGATTGAGGGAAATGAGAAGCAGAGTGGGTGCTCGTCTCGGGGCTCAGGTGTTTTCCTTTAATTCCAGTAACATTTACGTCTTGGCTGGTTTGTTGAAGCAGTCACTGTGACAAATGTGGGAGGATGTTTGCATGCAAGAGTGTTACCCCGTTCCCCCCAAGGTGAAAGCTATCCAAAGTGACAACTTGCACCTGTAATCACAGCTCTCAACCTGCACACAGAAATCCCATTTTAACACAGAGAGGATAGATGTTGGATCATTAATGACTCAAACAGAATGACAGACGTAAATCTGCACATACATGATAATTATGCACAAAAATCTAAAGGAATCCAGGACCCTGAGACTACAAAAAACCTGTCAAACTGTCTTCTTCACTGGTCTCTCAGGAAGGTGTTATATCACAGAAAGACAAGAATAAATGTGCAACAAACAAACACAGAAAGCAACAAACTCAAAAATGGAACTAAACTAAAGCTGTGCAAAGACACACAACGTTAAAATACCAGTTTTCTCTTCACAGAAACAATAAAAGTGTCCTAAAAATGCAGCTCTTGAAGGCACACCAACCCAGATCTTTGGTTTGGTGAGGCTAACGCACACATATACACACAAATGTCCACAGAAAGACAGATGGGGACCTCAGGCTTCACAGGTGGCAGCTGCATTTCAAGCAGGTACTGCTGCCAATGGCCAACGCAACAAAACAAAATCCAAACACGAGTTAAAGTGTCACGCACTAACATCGCCCATCAGTCTCCCTCTTTCTTTCGGGATAATGTTTTCTTCTGGCACCAGACCATGAAGTGCCTCAGGTGCACCACACACTGCTTTTTCAGCACATAAACATACAATGACCACATAAAAACACGACACTCGGAGGCACGCAAACGCAGACATCTGTCACATTTCTCCTCATCTCTGCAACATTTCAGAACAAGCAGCTTTATATTCCTGATGGCAAAGTGTTTGACTCATGAGAATAAATGTTTCACATCTTCATGAATTTTTAAACGTTATACTAGCAGCATTTTAAATCAACACTAATATTTGTGTAATGACTGTAAATATCTGCACAGGATAAGCAGCTTGTTTCCACCTACACATGAGTTGTTTGCATTGTTTAGATTTTTTCACACTGAAAGATTTATGCAAATTCAGTCTCACCTTCTGTTGTTTACACGCTCATCTGATTAATCACTTCATCTTATTGTTGTACTTTGTATTTGCAGGTATTGGTTATTTACTAAAATTAGATTTGAAGAATCATTATAGCAGAATTTTAATTATGACGAAACAGGCAGGATGGAAAAAAAAATCATTAACACTTTGCTGTTTCCGATTTTTTTCTAACAATCTAAATTTACTCTGTATATAATTTAATATTCACATATAACTTTACATTTGATGTTTTTTTCTTTGGTGTCTTTTTTAAATCAATATCTATAATTAAGTGATGTTGATTTTACAGTTTGTGTCTGTAAGACAGTTTAATTTATTGATTAGCTTCATCAATCAATGACATTTTGTCCAATTGCATTTAATAATTTTACCGACTGGTAGCAGAAATAAAGAAAAGAGCATTGTTCCAAGCAGTGAACCCTGAGGAACTCCATGACTGACTCTGATGCAGGATTTACATGAATGAATACTATAATTATGACTCAAACCAGCTTGATGTTGTTTCTTTATAATACACTCATGTTCTTCGAGCTTCTGTAAGCAAATATTGGGATCATCTTAACAGCTGAACAACTAGTTTGCAACAAGAACTCAAAACAAATTTGGTTATTTACCCACGTTATTTAGCATATCAAGATGTTTTCCCCTCACTGATTGGGCTTTTGATTTGTCTTGTTTTATTAAATATTTTAGTTATATATAGAAGTTCGTGCCCTGTGATGGACCTGTCCAGGTGTAGCCCCGCCTCTCGCCCTATGACAGCAAGCACCAGCTCCCCATGACCCTGAACAGAAAAAAGCAGGTTTAGAAAATGGATGGATTGATAGAAGATGTCAATAATCCTAAAGATCTGGAACTTGATTCTCAGTCTGATACCAAATAAAATCTGCCAGCTGATGTTTGTATCTGACTTGAACCGCAGCTCGATCTGACAGCGCTGTGATTATCTGTGAGTTAACTGCAGCGGCCTGCTTACCCCCACGCTGTGCTCCACATTTAAATTCAGCTCGCGTTCTCTCTCCGACAGATGGTCAGTATGTTATGTGTTCTGCATATGAACTATTGATTGCAACATTTGCATGAATTATTTGAGCTCCCATCCGACCAGGAAAAACTGTTTTTTTTTTCAAGACACAATCTGCTGTATCATAATCCTTCTTGGCAGTGAAAATAACAAAAAAGCAATATCCAAAATTAACTTTGGTGCTGTCTTTTTCTACAATAAATATATTTATAGACTAATATAGCTCCCAGAGATGAGAGCTACTTGCTTTCTGCAGCAGCATCTCGTTTCTTCCAAAGTCATTTCTCAAAATTGATTGTGAGAGACCAAGGCCATTTGAAACACTGTAAGCTTTGTGCGTTTTTACAGACATGTATAGCTGTTTAATAAATGTGTTTGTATGCAGGTTCTATGTGGGTGTTAGTTCAGTTGCACATGTATTTTAGTGTGAATATTTGAATGGGCTTCTTGGCTTGTGTTACCATGGTTTTCTGCACTGAAACATTTAAGAAGCTGCATGGCACGATGTGTCAGAAGAAGGGATAAGATGCACAGAACGGTGGGATAAGTTATGACAGAGGGAGGGATGATGAAGAAAAAGGAGAAATGAGACATATGAGGCAGAGAGGTGAAAGCTTCAGTCAAGGGGATTTGTGTTATGTGTACTGAGCAGCTAACTACAGGGAAATTTTAGGCTATCTCCAGTTTAGCTATTGAGTGTAGAGGCCCAGTGATGCCCTGTTGGTGCAGGTTCATGCAGCTGCATCATACTGTACAGCTAAGTGTATCTGAAAGCAGAAAGGTTAAAAAAGAAGAGCAGAAAATACACATCTAAAGTTTTATGTCAGTTTGAAGTTGTGTCTGCACTCACAGCTGTTGGATTCACGGCAGGAGTGGATCGTAGAAAGACAGCAGTGGAAAGAAAAATAAGATAAGGTGGGAAGAAGAAAGGAGCAGTTCAGGAAGAAAAAATGCTGCTGAAGTTTGAGTAGATGAGAGTGGAAGGAGAAACTGAGATAAAAGACTAAACGTAGAGAAGAGGCTGAAAGAGGAAGAGAAGTCATGAGAGGAAGAGATGAAAAGTAAGATTAAATAAGTTCAGAGAGGAAGAAAGAGGGAAGGAGAAGAAGAGATGAAGTGAATAGTAATTGGGTCTCTAATGCTGCCAAGGTTAGGTTTCCCCATCTCTGACTCCTCATACTAACATCCTGCTGTCTTTGTCCTGAGGAGACGATAAAAACCTCTAAACACAAAGAATTTACTGGTTTTAACAGAAAAGATACAGAAAGTGATAATTAATGATGTTCCTTCATCGTATCATTCAAATAGTGACCATCGTTTCGGATGACCCCTCCCCCATGTTCATCTCTTGCAACACCTACTGAAATCTGTTTTTAATACAAGGACTGACTCGTCACGTTTTCAAGTGGCCAATGATTTGAAAAAATACACAAAGTACAACTAAATGTACTACAGGAGAAAAGTACAGCTCCAAAAACAAACTTATGTGTTGAGAAAGACAAACCAAATATAAATCCACTGTCTTTTCTCCCAGGATAAGAAAGCTTTTGTCAGAAATGATTCTGAATTCATAGACTGTGTTTCTGCTGTGTTCAGATCCAGTGGAGTTCCTGATTCATATATTTTTCACTCTCTACAGAGTGGAAGTGTTGAAATGATGCAGCAGGAAGAAGCCGTGTTCAGTAACACTGGCTTGTTTTCCTCCATGTTTCCTCACTGTGTTCCATGTACACAGAGCAGCAGGAGCTTGATAAATGAATGATGCTGCACGTGATGAGCCAAATGCAGCCAGATTTAAGATCAGAAGTAACTGTGGGGGGGTTGAAACATCCCAGAAGTTACAAACTGATCTGACAGAACTTCCTAAACTGGAGTAGCCGTATACCCGACTCCTTCTTCCTGATTCATGCTGACTATTTCTAAGTGTTGACAAAGAAACCAACTCCTTGTACATCCTCACGTCTTATGGAGTTGACCCTCTCTTTGCTCCCCATCACAGCTCATCCATCTGGCGCTTCAGCTGCTTCTTCCTTTCTTATTCACCCATTCTACCTGTCTCCACCTGCATCAGGTCTGTGTCACATTTTACAGTTATTCAGTTTTCAATGACTAACATCGATGAGCATTAATTTGTGATGTGTTTGTGCCTTCAGGCTTGCATGATAAAAAAAATCCACATAAAGGTAAAGTTTTACCCTAATTCTGTCAATTTATCTTCCCTGCTCTCTTAAACACAAAGAACAGTGTAGCAGCACACCAGTTGGACGTTACAGTGCTAGAACCATTCTAACACTACAAACACATTTCTGATGTTTTAGATCCTTTAAAGAACACATCATTACTCTCAAGCTCGTGTGAGATGCAGATCCTTAGGCGTAACTCTGCAGTGGCATTCTGCTTACAGCAGCACAGACAGAAGAAAGGAGAGACGGAGAGTCCACGAGTTTCTGTTATTTCACAGTCAGACTGAGGTGAATAGATTATTCATGGGTGGGGTGGAGAGAGGCGAAGCCAAGGCAGGAGATACGGAGAACAAAAGGTGTGAAATAAAGAAAGACAGGAGAGAAGAATTACAGTAAAAAAGAAAATAATGGAATTAGAAAATAACTCAGAAGAAAAGCTGTAACATTTTATCATGCTGTTTTAGTTCCTTTTCCTTTTAACTAAAGCAGTTCATACACTTCAGAACCAGCTGATTAAATGTTTCACTGTTACTATCAATAAAATCTACAAATAAAAATCTAATCTGTGCTGATTTTCCACAGTCACAGTGATCTCAAAGACACGGCATTACAGGATGTTTCTGTAGGGAATGTTTGTCTCTGTTTTACAGAGTTGTTTTATATTTTGCAAATCTAAAGAAAGTTTAAAAATTATAATGCTGTTATATTTGTTTGAGACTTTGCTATTGCTGTTATTGTTTGTTTGTCAGTGTAAATCATTTGTTTTGTTTATTCCTGCAGCAAAGAAATTTCCCTGGCCGGGATTCATAAACTCAATCTGTCCATAAACTCTCAAGTCTCTGATTTATTCTTTATAATCATTTCAGGTATTTCCATGTTTTTATTTTCGTGGTCATTTAATGACCTTATAACTAAATTTACTGGATAATTTTAGCTCTGGCTTCAGACTTCAGCCTTTAGCTCAACAGTAATTTTGAAGACATAACCATTTGTGACTGCTCCATTAAGAAGAATGATCTGACTAGAAAAGCTACTTCAATGCAACTCCATTACAAAACCAATCAAAATGCATTTGTTTTTCTGAAGCTGTTATGACATGCTTTTTAAAAGGCACAAAATAAACTGATCTGTTGTTTAAGTTTTTACATCCTAGCTTTCCTTCTTTGTCTAAATGTTTGCAGAACTCTGAAAACTCTGCTTTAAATGTTTATGTGACCACACTGACCATCGGCTAAGTTGTTACAATCACAGTGTTCCCCTGGCAGAGGGGAGCAAATATAGGTCCTTATAACTGCTCCATTTCTCTGAAAGCCCCAGGAAATAACAGTTTGTGCCCCCGTGACGAGTCGGTGCTGCAGTATGGAGGTTAAAACATACAAAAACGGTACCTGGTTAGAACCGGTACTGGGACCACTTTGGTGATCCCCCCCCCCACCCCCGAGTTAGTCAAACTGAGATGCAAACCTGAATAAACATGATCTGCTTTACATTGGATAGATCCATCAAAAGGAGAAACACACTGACAGGTGCACATGCATAATCCTGATACAGTTAAATTACCTTGTGATTTCAGTGTTGAGTGTAGAGCATGCACACATGCACGCACACATGCACACACACATGCACGCACACATGCACGCACGCACACAGTGCTTGTATGACACAACACTTGTGTATTCAGCAGATTAAACAGAGTTTTAGCTGAGCACTTGTTTTTTTGTGAGTCCTGTACACATCTGTGTTCAAGTGTGTTTTAATTACACACCAACAAATGTGACAATGCAGATAAGACACACTTTCAGACGCACACAACTCTAAACTGAAAATTTTGTCCTCAGACTTTAGAAAATTGATTTTTTTTTTCATCTATTTGTTAGAAAATCACATATTTTGGGTGTAAACATTGTGTCTGATCAACCTTTACTTGGACAAAGTAACATTTTTGTGTGTTTTTAAAATGAATTGTTTACTTTGTGGAACATTTATTGGAAGGCACCGGGATGATATTCAAAAAACAAAAAGAAAACATTTATTTTTCATTTTTAGTTTTTAAAGTGTCACATGATAAGAAACAGCTAATTTAAAACTTTAAATTACACCTCCTTCATATGCAAACTAGTGTGGTTGTACCAGATATGTACAATATGTTTTATATTCTCAAGTACGTGATTAATTTTGCATTAGCTAGATTCTCTTATCTTTAAGGAACTTAGGCTACGTTCAGACTGCAGGCTGAAGTGACCCAAATCCAATTCTTTTGCCCCATGTGACTTGTATCAGATTTTTTGATGTCAGTCTGAACGACACAAATCTGATTTTTCAAATGTGACCCAGGCCACTTCAGCATGAGTTCCTAAATCCGAGATGTATCTGATCTTTTGTCATGCAACTTCAGTCTGATCCGACCTGTAGGTCATCAACACATTGAGGACGCAGAAGCGAAAAGAAAACACCAATAATGGTGGACAACGCGGAGAAAAGTCAATGGTGAGAAACCGAGGTGTCCGAGTTGATTAATATTTGGGGAGACAGCTCTGTTCAGGCCAAACTTGAAGGGTGTTATCGGAACCACACAGTATTTGAAAACATTTCCAAAGAGATGGCAGAGCGCGGGTTTAAACGAACCTGGCTCCAATGTCAAATAAAAACAAAAAGTCTCCAAGCTAAATGTGTGTGTGATGTCACTGTTACCTCTACTGCGCATGCGTGACACATTCAAGACGCATTCTGTTCAGACAGCAAGTCACATTCAGGTCTCATTTCATTGGCAATAGGAACAACCTCGCAAAAAGATCGGAGTAGAGACCTGTCTGAATGTAGTTTTAGTCTGGATTTGAGTCAACATGGCGTCCCTCAGGGATGAGTCCTTAGACCTGTCGATTCCTCTTGGCCAGTTCACTTGGAACAATAACACACAGATGAAGTCTGGTATTGATGATGAAATCAAACATCTCTCTTCTCTTTTTAACCTTAAGACAAACTCAAAAATCAAATATTTACTAAACTGCTACAAGAAAAATATTTTTCTTTCTTTTTTCTTTTCTTTAGGTTCCAGGTTTTAGAAAGCTTTTCCTGTTTTTTCCAGTTTTTCTGCATTTTTTTTGTCTTCATATTTTAACTCCTCCTGTTTTTTATCAGGTGAGTGTGGGCTGACCCACCCACCCACCTGCCAGCCCACACTCATTTAAATAAATTAGTTAAAAGCTTTTTAATTAAGTTGGAGGAAAGACAGTCAGAGCACTGGGCTTTAGAGCCCTTTTTCTGTTTTAATTTAAGTACCTGCTTGTTCCTGTTCAGGGTTGTTGGTAGTTGGTGCCATCTCAGACGATCAGATGGCGAGAGGTGGGTTACACCCTTAACATTTCACCAGTCCATTGCAGGGCCACAAAGACACACATAAAATATATTTTTTAAACTCACATTAATTAACCTAAACTGAAAGTTTTTGATTGGTGGGAAGAAACCGGAGCACCCGGAGAAAACCCACCTGGAGAACATGCAAACTCCATGTAGAAATGTCCTAGGGATCGGTGCTGCCATCTGCACCACCATGAAGCCTGACAGACTATAAAACTATGTTCTCTTTTGGAGGTCCTGTTTTTCAGGTTTTCTTATTTTTTTTTCTGTTTTCTTTCAGTGGAATTTAATCCTTTTTCAGGTTATTTTACGTGTGGATCTTAGAAACTTTGCAGATCTGGTTTTGGTCTTTTTGTTGGCCTCTCATTGGTGCTCGATATATTCGAGGAACATGCTCCTGCAGACGAGGTGTCAGACGAAACAGTTTCATCATATGAGGATTTTTCTTCATCTTCCCTCTTACGCTTGTTGTTCTTACTATGAACTGTTGGGTTGGAGCTTATGCATAAAGTCTTCTCTTTTTTTCTGGTGCACTGTGAGTCCTTTACTGTCCTCTCCAAGTCTGTAGTTTCATTATTTTCTTTGAGAATTACCTGCATTTTCCTAATAATTTTCTGAGGTTGCTGGTCAGATTCTAGATGCCTCAACAAGAGCTGGGTTGATTCTTGCTTTTCCTTTGACTTGTTCTCATTCATTGTACAGGTCTGTTTCAATTTCTTGTTCTCTTGTAGAACAGTAATGAGTCTATTGAGTTTCAGAATCTCATTGTCTCGATTTTCTAGGAAATTCTCTTTTTCTTTTAACTCTATCCTGTGCTTTACCTCTGCTTCTTTAAGCTGGGACTTCAACACAGAGACGTTGATGACCAAGTCCTGCATATTCCCTGATCTAGTTTTGTCCTTTTCTGTTACCTTTTGAAGCTGGATCTTCAGGGTCTCCAACTCTCTCTGGTGTTTTACCTTTGCTTCTTTAAGCTGAGACTTCAGCACAGAGACTTTGTTGACCAAGTCCTGCATTTTCCCTGATCTAGTTTTGTCCTTTTCTGTTTCCATCTGAAGCTGGATCTTCAGGGTCTCCAACTCTCTCTGGTGTTTTGCCTCAGCTTCTTGAAGACAAGACTTCAGCTTGTCTTCTCTGATGACAAGATCTTCCTCAGCCTCCATCACATCCTCGGTCTTTTCTATGCTGATGTTTGTTGAGGTTACATTTGTTGAATCTTTCACTTTCTTCTTCTGCAGTTTTTTTATTTTAGCTTTTTGATTCTTGATGATTTCCTGCTGTTCCAATAACTTCTTTTGGAGGGTTTCATCAGTTTCTTGAAACTGGGACTTCAGTTCAGACTTTTTGTTGATGAAATCCTGCATTTCTCGGTATTTCCGGTCACCTAATTCAAGCAGGGATGCCAGATAACACTCTCTATTTATCGAGTCCTGCACGTGTTCTGTGTGTTTCTGCTCCATTTCCTGAAGCTGTGACTTGAGTTCAGACTCTCTTTTAAAGAAACCCTGCTGAGTTTCTTGTAGTTTCTGCTCAGCTTCTTGAAGCAGAGACACCAAATACCACTCTCTGTTTTTGAAGTCCTGCACTTGTTCCATGTGTGTCTGCTCCATTTCTTGAAACTGGGACTTGACTTCAGACTTTTTGTTAATGAAATGCTGCATTTCTTGGTATTTCTGGCCACCTAATTCAAGCAGGGATGCCAGATAACACTCTCTGTTTAGCAAGTCTTGCACTTGTTCCTTGTGTCTCTGCTCCATTTCTTGAAGCTGGGACTTGAGTTCAGACTCCCTGTTTATGGCGCTCTGAAGTTCCCTGCAGTGTTCTTGTTTAGCTAAATGATGCAGGGACGTCATAGCCCACTCTCTCTGTAGGAAGATGTTCACCTGTTCGTGGTGTTTCTTCTCAGCTTGTTGAAGCTTAGACATCAGTTCAAACTCTTTGATGGTAAAACCATTTGTTGCCGTCAAGTCGTTTTGTTTGGCAGCATCTGTTTGGGTGAAACTTTGCTCTTGGCCGTTTGCTTCCTTAATGTCCTCTTGCAGTCTCTTCATCTCCAGGTCGTGCATCTCTTCTGAGTCTTGAAGTTGGGACTGAAGGTTGTCCTCTCTGAAACACTCCTGCAAAAGAAGAATCTGCTCCTGGCGTTCCTCTTCTGGCACTTGAAGCGGAGATTGTATTTTGGACTCTCTGTCCACAAAAAGGTTAGAAGATTGTCTGGGAAAGCAATCTTCAGGCTCCTCTCCTGACAGGTGGGATTCAGACACAGTTTTGGGGACATTTGTTTGTCCAGTAAGGCATTCAAGCATCCCCAAAGGTGAAGAATTTCTCGGGCTGGTGGCCATCTTGTTGGACTGTTCTTGATTTGTTGATTCAACTTGATTCATATGGAAGAAATGTTGTAACAGAATGTATTTTAATCACTGATTAAGATTCAAAGACTCAGGCCAAATAACAAAGTGAATGTCAGGCTTAGTGATGTCATCAAAGGGAAATGGCCTTTGATCTGCAGCAATGTTCTGTTTCCATGGAGATGTAGAATTTATGTTCTATATTCTAGATTCTGTATCAGAATTTTGGAATATAGAAATTGGAATCTAGAATTTATATTATATCACTTACCTCAAATACTACAAGTCTGTCTATATTGATCTATCTATTGATCAGGCTGCAGGTAAACTATTTCCTACTGACTGGAAACAGATGAATTACCATATAACTCCAGTTCTTGTATCTCTTCACTAACTTCCAGAGAATTTTAGAATTAATTTAAAAAAAAATAAATAAATAAATAATATAAACTTTATTGATCCTTCTTGGGGATTTTAAAAACCTGAAAGCAGCCAAAAATCCCCCTGTTTTGATGTATAGTTTGGGTGTTTATGTCAAATGGTTTCGGAGCTGGGGATGCATAAATGATACATTAAACTGATTAGGTTGACCAGGAGAAGTGCGTAATAATGTTTACGTCATGTTTCACGTTACCATGGCAACAGAATTCACAAAAAACATGAAACCCTGTTAAAATGGCTCAGAATAAGACACACAGTAGGATTTGTGACCTCATGTTGTATATTAAAGCAGTTGGCTTGATCATTAGATGTAAACCATCATGTCAACATTCATTCTTGGGTTACCGTGGAAACCACATTGACTACAGTGTGCACATTTTAATAGAACAATTTCAAATACAAAAAAGTATTTAAGTTTGTGAACCCTTTGTAACTCCATTGAAATACATTCAAATCTTTCAACTCTGTTCAACTCTTTAAAATCTTTAACTATTTTAGTTCTCTTCGACTTAGAAACTCCATTCAACTATTTCAGCTGCATTTAACTCTTTTTTTTTCAGCTCCAGCATTCACACTGCATTTCCACAGGAAATGCAATTCATCTAGTTTTCTCATATTTTCTCCTTTTGGCTCAAATGTAATAACTGCAACTTGTCATGCTTTATTTTGTGGTTTTATCCATTTATTTTTGTTATTCTTTAGACATTTAACACATGTAAAGCTGTTTGGTAAATTGAGGTTGTTTTAAACATGTTTTATAAATAAAGTTTGATTCAATTTTAATACCCTTCTCTTGACTGTTCCAGCTTTAGCGTCTGCCTTTTATTCCAGTGTGCAGTTTACTGTATATAAGAGCTATTATTTTATTATACTTTTCTCTTCAAGCATGCTTTTATTTTGACAACTCCCCTCGGTTACAGACACTTTCCCCCTTCTGAAGGCATAAATCATTTTAAAACTTGAAGAAATAGTGCTATAAAAATAATATTTTAATAGTTGTTTACATTTATTGGTTAAGGTTACAGAATATAATGCAGTAGTTCGAGGTAAACCAGTTCAGCTTTTCAATTTTCTGCACCTTCTTCACAATTTGTTACTATACAACAAAGAATGAGTGTCAGGTTTTATATGCTAAGAAACGCAGTATAAGTATCAAGAAAGTGAAAATGTCAGTGTTTTACTCTGGAGACTGGGCTGCATAGACACATACAGAAACACAAAAGTGAAGTAAATAACATAGGGCAACAGCAATAATAATCTCAATGTCAGTATGAGTGAAAAGCCTGGGAAGAATGCCAATGACCCAAAGGAAAAGCAGGAGCGAGACGAGACACAGACTGACAGAAATACTCAAATATCATGAACATACAAATAAATGCATGAACATACACACAAACACACACACCAACAAACAGACAGAAATGAAACAAAAAGGGGAAAAGACATGTGTTCACTCAAATAACCACACGTTCACACACATAAACGCAAAAAGGTCAGTGGTGTAATTCTTCACTGACAGTCAGTGCAGTGGTTCTGTTCGCTGTAGACGGGCATGCTGACCATGAGTAATTTGTAGTGACCTTTACAGTGTCAGCTAACCCAATGAAGAGCCTGCAGGCTGACATCTGCTCCCACTGACGCGTGTGTGTCAAACACACAACAGGAAGTTGAAAAAAAAGTCCACAAACTGCTGGCAACAAACGATGAAAAGAAAATGATGGAGAACTTTTGAGAAAGAAAATGAGCAACATCCAGTTTTAGAAAATCGCTTTAAGGTGCAGATTTCTTAAAGGAAAAAGATGCTGCCAAGGTTAAAAGTTCTACTTTGCCTCAGATACATTAAGACATACGATACCGTTAAAGCACTGTGGGCAAACAATGTTTACTTTATTACTCAACATAAGTGTTTAGATTTAATTCTCCATTAAAAAAGAACTAGTATCTGTATAAATTGAGTCTTATAACAGAAAAGAGTTGCACAAACCTGTTTATCTTTAAACAGACACACGAGTGAGGAGCCGTGATTAAAGGCTTGATGCTGTGAGAGCAGACGAGGCTCCTCAGTTCTGTTTAGGGTTTGAGTTTCTACCTTTACAGTGATTTAGAATTAATACAGATCTCTGATCACAGCCGATTAAAATCAATGAATATGCTGCTATCAGTCTTCCTTCTTTGTACTGCCGAGGTTAAATAGAAGGTAACTTGGATCAACCGAATATTCATTGAGACGTGTAGAAGACTGAAACTGCAAAAATCATATAAAAATGAAACATCTATATAACATCTGCCAATAAATTCTAAAATCTAACTTTTCTTTCCTCTTTCTATCTATTTTTCTTTACATTTATCATCTGTTTATTTCCCTAAACAGATTTATTTAAGCTAGTTGTATTAAAAAAGGAACCAAACAGGGTCTAATGAAAAGAAAACTGGCCACCTACAAACATCAGGGTCGAGTTTGAGACAAAAGAAAATGATAGTAATAAAAATAACTCTTATTATAATATTAGCTGGTGAAACCAACTACAATATGAAAAAATCTTTGTGAGTGCAAAGAAAAAAGACCAAATTCAAAGAAAAGAGAGCACAAATGGATCTAAGAGCTGCAACAATTTTCAGGTAGATGGAGCTCATTTTCAATCAGGTACCTTTTGAGAACAACATCTCAGACTGAAAACTAGAAATTACCCTCTCAGAAGGAAAAACTGCACTTCCGTTAATTAGGGAGAGTAAATTAATCCGAGAGGTTTAGAAACCAGAATCTTAATTTGGTGAATTTTAGACATCAAAGAAAGAAACTTTGGACTTTCAAATATGGCAGATGCACATGAAGACAGCAGCTCTGGTGTCTCTGACATGAAACCTATTGGTCGTGTGTTTGAATGGCTCTCTGTGGTTTACAGCCAGGTCTCAGTGGAGAAGCAGGCAGCAGAGGGACTGGCCTCCTGGTAAGCAGGTATTGATTCACCTGAGAGAACAGAAAGACCCTGATCCTGAGGGTCTTCTTTATTCATGACTCAGACTGTCTTCCACAAAACAGATGATCTACACATGAAAATCACCAAAATCTGCCAAAACTTCTGTTCTACTGGCAGTTATATGATCATTATCATTCATCTTATATTCTGAGAAACCTTCATCATCAGCCTCTGAAATGTGGGAAGAAGCATTTAAACACTGTAGATGAACGAATGTGTGCTGAGACGGATCGTCTGTCGAAGCTGAGCTGCGTGAGAGAAGGAGGCTGAAACGCAGCACACATTGGTCAGCTTGTATTTGACATACATCAGTAAACACAGGTAGAACATGCTGCAAGCATGATGACGACAGAAAGAGTTAAGATCAAGAATTTAGCAGCAGGACGAGCTGATCCATGTTGGCACATGAGACGAGGAGGTTTTGACTTCAGAACTGAGTTTGAACTGCACACAGACAGAAACCGATAATGTTGCTGCTCACAGAGACGCTGAGAATGCTGCTTATTTAAAGGAAAACTTCCCCCCCTCCGGATACAGTCTGAAGTTTAAAAGATACATGAAAAAAGAGGCGTGGCAGGCGGACCACGGGGGTGGCAAGTTGGGCTGTGATTGACATGTCTCACGAATATGCTGGCCAGCCGCGCCAGACAGGTACATGTGAAAATGGATGAAGCTGTACATGAGACAAGCAGCTCTGATCCGTATTGTTTCGAGACGGTAGTTTACCCTGCAGCGGCTTGGCGGGATACAATGGGGCTCTTCTTTGGTGGTACATTGTTGTTAGCCATCGCTATTAGCTCCAGTAATATCATGTGACTCTGCAAACAGGTGCATATGCGAGTGACTGCACTACCGTTTTGAGCTGATTGTTCATTCTACCACAGCTTAAGCAGCACAGGATGAGGCCCGTCTCTTAGTGGTAAATTGTTGTTGATCCAAGCAAAAGCTAAATTTGGATTAGCGTGTGTAATATCTGTGACTCAGCCTCAGGTGCAGGCGCGCGGCCGCTGCACATCATTGTCCAACAGAAAACGTGTTTTAGAGTGGTGTCCAGGGTATAAATCAAAGTATCCCATTACGAAGAGAAAACCATTCAGTAACACAATCACAAACACTAAAATGAACTCTGATAACGATTGTATACACTTCCTGTTCAAACTCACTCACTACTGAGCGGAGGTGTGGCCGAGACCAACGAGCTTTTTTATATCCCAAAACGGCAGAATCCTGACGTCACGTTTAGAGAAAATAAGGTTTCAGCCAATAGAAATGCCTGATTCAAATTCAAGTGCAGTGTCACGTTTTAACCTGAAGAGGGCGCTCCACTAACGGTTTTTGGTATAAAATGAATAGTTGTATAAAGATGTGCTAAAACGCTAAAAACAAGACCCAGAAATGTAGACAGGACTATTAAACACTCATTTATAGAGTTGATCAGCAAAAAAAGTTGATTTGGGGGGAAGTTACACTTTAATAGTTTATCGTTTTTCTCTTTTTTTGTGTTTTTACCACAAACAATGTTGGAGCTTTAGTTTCATTTGATGCATCTCAGAATCCTTAAAACTTTCATGTCAAAATACTCAGTGTGTCTGACTGCAGATGTAAAAAAGCTGTGAAGCTGAAAAAGAAGCTGCTGTAAATTTAACATTAATCCATTGCTGTTTCTTAAAGTTTTGCCACAATCTGAAGAGAAACATCATCCATGGAACGCTTCCAGCTCCAAAAGAGAGTCTAAAAGATGTGCAAATGACAAAGTGTCATTTTCAGCATTAACATGCAGAGTAGGCATCTCGTCCTCTTAAAAAATCCATCTGATTGGGCTGCAGTTCATTGGTCAACAGCTTTAAACTGCTTCTGAAAGAATTTTTCATGCTTGACTTGGTCTGTGAAGCTAAACTGTAATTGCTATTAATTCTTCATGTGGCTCTTGCTGAACTACTTCAGCTCAAAGAATGTGTCCAGTTTAAAAAGTTGCACAACCAGAGATTCTTTATTTGAAAAACACACCTGATGTAATCCCCCGGGTTATATCCATTTACTGAGGAGAGTTGTTACAAAGACTCTGTGCCTTAAAAAGAGGCCAGCGTGATTTATATTCAGCCCATCAATCGCTTTTTAAACGGGGTCAGCTCCTTTGAAATGCTGTCTCCTCTGAATGAAAAGGTCTTTGCAGGAGTCACGCCTTTAAAAAATAACCCAGTGAAGGTTTTTACCTCATGCCGCCGCTGACTATTTAATCACAGCAGACAAATTCTTCTTAAATTACAGATTTTTCATTTGGAAATTAAAAACTCTAAAGCAAAATATTTCTGGTGAAATTACAGAGAATCAACATTAAAACCCTGAACAGAAAATGAACTGAAAAATATCTTATTAAAAAGATGAAAAAGTGTTTTAGGATAATCAGCTTTGGAGGCTGTTGGTCAAAGATAAAGATGATTAATTAAATATCAACATAAAATTATCATCATTAAAAGCTTTAGTTCTCATCAGTTCACTAATTAAAACAAATCTGATAAAAAGTTTATTATTGTGTTTTCAGCCCATCAGCAGTCGTAAGCAGTTAGACATTTACTATTAATCAAAACTTAAGAAGGAAACTAATAGTTATTAAACTTTCTCCCTTCAGACAGATTAAGATTTTGAAAGTTACCTGTTAATTTAGTCTGAATTTTATTAGAAATAAGGTTCATATATTTATTTCTCTCTTTTAACTGGCATTAGCCAGGCCTCTCTGTCACGCCTGCAGCTCGTACAAAACGCTGCTGCACGATTTTTAACTGGCACAAGGAAACGAGAGCACATAACTCCGGTTTTAGCGTCCCTTCACTGGCTTCCCGTTCATTTGCGGATCCATTTTAAGGTTCTTTTATTCGTTTTTAAGTCTCTTAACGGTCTTGCCCCTTTTTACCTGTCTGAGCTGCTCTGTCCGTACACGCCTTCTCGAGCTCTTCGATCAGCTGATCAGCTGCTTTTAACCGTCCCGAAGACATTTTATAAGTCCAGAGGACACAGAGCCTTTTCAGTTTTAGGTCCGAAAATTTGGAATGAGCTCCCTCTAAATGTTAGACAGGCTCCCTCTCTTGCTGTTTTTAAAACCCAGTTAAAAACACATTTTTACTCTTTGGCTTTTAATCAGTAATGAGTTGCCATCTGTGTCTTAATGTCTTTTATTTCCCTGTTTTTAACTTGTGTGGTGTCCCTGTATTGTACAGCACTTTGGTCAGCTGTCGATGTTTTTAAAGTGCTCTATAAATAAAATGGTAGGGTAGGGTAGGGTAGGGTAGGGTAGGGTAGGGTATGGTATGGTATGGTATGGTATGGTATGGTATGGTATGGAATGGTAGGGTAGGGTAGGGTAGGGTAGGGTAGGGTAGGGTAGGGTAGGGTAGGGTATGGTATGGTATGGTATGGTATGGAATGGTAGGGTAGGGTAGGGTAGGGTATGGTAGGGTATGGTATGGTATGGTATGGTATGGTATGGAAGGGTAGGGTAGGGTAGGGTAGGGTAGGGTAGGGTAGGGTAGGGTATGGTAGGGTATGGTATGGTATGGTATGGTATGGAATGGTAGGGTAGGGTAGGGTAGGGTATGGTATGGTATGGTATGGTATGGTATGGTATGGTATGGAATGGTAGGGTAGGGTAGGGTAGGGTAGGGTAGGGTAGGGTAGGGTAGGGTATGGTATGGTATGGTAGGGTAGGGTAGGGTAGGGTAGGGTAGGGTATGGTATGGTATGGTATGGTATGGTATGGTATGGTATGGTATGGTAGGGTAGGGTAGGGTAGGGTAGGGTAGGGTATGGTAGGGTAGGGTAGGGTAGGGTAGGGTATGGTAGGGTAGGGTAGGGTAGGGTAGGGTAGGGTATGGTATGGTATGGTATGGTATGGTATGGTAGGGTAGGGTAGGGTAGGGTATGGTATGGTATGGTATGGTATGGTATGGTATGGTAGGGTAGGGTAGGGTAGGGTATGGTAGGGTAGGGTAGGGTAGGGTAGGGTATGGTAGGGTAGGGTAGGGTAGGGTAGGGTAGGGTAGGGTAGGGTAGGGTAGGGTAGGGTAGGGTATGGTATGGTATGGTATGGTATGGTATGGAATGGTAGGGTAGGGTATGGTAGGGTAGGGTAGGGTAGGGTAGGGTATGGTAGGGTAGGGTAGGGTAGGGTAGGGTATGGTATGGTATGGTATGGTATGGAATGGTAGGGTAGGGTAGGGTATGGTATGGTATGGTATGGTATGGTATGGTATGGTATGGTATGGTAGGGTGGGGTAGGGTAGGGTAGGGTAGGGTAGGGTTGGTAGGGTAGGGTAGTGTAGGGTAGGGTATGGTAGGGTAGGGTAGGGTAGGGTATGGTATGGTATGGTATGGTATGGTATGGTATGGTATGGAATGGTAGGGTAGGGTAGGGTAGGGTAGGGTAGGGTAGGGTATGGTATGGTATGGTATGGTATGGTATGGTAGGGTAGGGTAGGGTAGGGTAGGGTAGGGTAGGGTAGGGTAGGGTAGGGTAGGGTAGGGTAGGGTAGGGTAGGGTAGGGTAGGGTAGGGTAGGGTAGGGTAGGGGAGGGTATGGTATGGTATGGTATGGTATGGTATGGAATGGTAGGGTAGGGTAGGGTATGGTAGGGTAGGGTAGGGTAGGGTAGGGTAGGGTATGGTATGGTATGGTAGGGTAGGGTAGGGTAGGGTAGGGTAGGGTAGGGTAGGGTAGGGTATGGTATGGTATGGTATGGTATGGAATGGTAGGGTAGGGTAGGGTAGGGTATGGTATGGTATGGTATGGTATGGTATGGAATGGTAGGGTAGGGTAGGGTAGGGTAGGGTAGGGTATGGTATGGTATGGTATGGTATGGTATGGTAGGGTAGGGTAGGGTAGGGTAGGGTAGGGTATGGTAGGGTAGGGTAGGGTAGGGTAGGGTATGGTATGGTATGGTATGGTATGGTATGGTATGGTATGGAATGGTAGGGTAGGGTAGGGTAGGGTAGGGTAGGGTAGGGTAGGGTAGGGTATGGTATGGTATGGTATGGTATGGTATGGTATGGTAGGGTAGGGGAGGGTAGGGTATGGTATGGTAGGGGGGTAGGGTAGGGTAGGGTAGGGTAGGGTATGGTATGGTATGGTATGGTATGGTATGGTAGGGTAGGGTAGGGTAGGGTATGGTATGGTATGGTATGGTATGGCATGGTAGGGTATGGTATGGTATGGTATGGTATGGTATGGTATGGTATGGTATGGTATGGTATGGAATGGTAGGGTAGGGTAGGGTAGGGTAGGGTAGGGTAGGGTAGGGTAGGGTAGGGTATGGTATGGTATGGTATGGTATGGTATGGTAGGGTAGGGTAGGGTAGGGTAGGGTAGGGTATGGTATGGTATGGTATGGTATGGTATGGTAGGGTAGGGTAGGGTAGGGTAGGGTAGGGTAGGGTAGGGTAGGGTAGGGTATGGTATGGTATGGTATGGTATGGTATGGTATGGTATGGAATGGTAGGGTAGGGTAGGGTAGGGTAGGGTAGGGTAGGGTAGGGTAGGGTAGGGTAGGGTATGGTATGGTATGGTATGGTATGGTATGGAATGGTAGGGTAGGGTAGGGTAGGGTATGGTATGGGATGGTATGGTAGGGTATGGTATGGTAGGGTATGGTAGGGTAGGGAAGGGTAGGGTAGGGTAGGGTAGGGTAGGGTAGGGTAGGGTAGGGTATGGTATGGTATGGTATGGTATGGTATGGTATGGTATGGTAGGGTAGGGTAGGGTAGGGTAGGGTAGGGTATGGTATGGTATGGTATGGTATGGTAGGGGAGGGTAGGGTAGGGTGGGGTAGGGGAGGGGAGGGGAGGGTAGGGTAGGGTGGGGTAGGGTAGGGTAGGGTAGGGTATGGTATGGTATGGTAGGGTAGGGTAGGGTAGGGTAGGGTAGGGTAGGGTAGGGTAGGGTATGGTATGGTATGGTATGGTATGGTATGGTAGGGTAGGGTAGGGTAGGGTAGGGTAGGGTATGGTAGGGTAGGGTAGGGTGGGGTATGGTGGGGTGGGGTAGGGTAGGGTAGGGTATGGTAGGGTAGGGTAGGGTAGGGTAGGGTAGGGTAGGGTATGGTATGGTATGGTATGGTATGGTATGGTAGGGTAGGGTAGGGTAGGGTAGGGTTGGGTAGGTTAGGTATGGTAGTGGTATGGTATGGTATGGTATGGTATGGTATGGTATGGTATGGTATGGTATGGTATGGTATGGAAGGGTAGGGTAGGGTAGGGTAGGGTAGGGTAGGGTAGGGTAGGGTAGGGTAGGGTATGGTATGGTATGGTATGGTATGGAATGGTAGGGTAGGGTAGGGTAGGGTAGGGTAGGGTAGGGTAGGGTAGGGTAGGGTAGGGTAGGGTAGGGTAGGGTAGGGTATGGTAGGGTAGGGTAGGGTAGGGTAGGGTATGGTATGGTATGGTATGGTATGGTATGGTAGGGTATGGTATGGTATGGTATGGTATGGTATGGTATGGTATGGAATGGTAGGGTATGGTATGGTATGGTATGGTATGGTATGGTAGGGTAGGGTGGGGTAGGGTAGGGTAGGGTAGGGTAGGGTATGGTATGGTAGGGTAGGGTAGGGTAGGGTAGGGTAGGGTAGGGTAGGGTAGGGTAGGGTATGGTATGGTATGGTATGGTATGGAATGGTAGGGTAGGGTAGGGTAGGGTATGGTATGGTATGGTATGGTATGGTATGGTATGGTATGGAATGGTAGGGTAGGGTATGGTATGGTATGGTATGGTATGGTATGGTAGGGTAGGGTAGGGTAGGGTAGGGTAGGGTAGGGTAGGGTATGGTAGGGTAGGGTAGGGTAGGGTAGGGTAGGGTATGGTATGGTATGGTAGGGTAGGGTAGGGTAGGGTAGGGTAGGGTAGGGTAGGGTAGGGTATGGTATGGTATGGTATGGTATGGTATGGTAGGGTATGGTAGGGTATGGTAGGGTATGGTAGGGTAGGGTATGGTATGGTATGGTATTTCATCCTGAATTTTAGGTTGTTGTGTATTTATTACATCCCTTTACTTTTATTTTTGTAGCATGAATTTATTTCCATTTTATTTACTATAAATAAGAATCTTATTATGATGTTTTTAATACTTCTGTATCTGTTTATCTAAATTTAAAATAAAGTTTTAGCTTAATCATTTTAATTTTCATTTTATTTAATTTGTGTTAAGAAAAATAAAGTAGAACTTTGTTTTTAGGAAAACTAATTTATATTTGCAACAAACCAACATGTTTTTGTAACAAGGTTTTGTAAAATATGGGAAAAACAATGTTTTTTGTCTAGAAGTTTCCAGATAAATACTGTAGAAGACGTACAGACAGAAATCAGACGTGCAGTTTGATGTTCCAGTTAAAGAGGACGTTTCACACACGATGCTGATGGCGCCTCAGGAGCAGCTGGCTGTAAGCAGGGACCAGATATCACTTTCAAATGACTTGTGATTTTATCTGACAGCCCATCAAGTCGCTGGTCTACTGATTTCTTTACAATAAGCGCCGAACGCTGCATCACGTATGTGTTCAGATGTTTCAAAGAGATCTTTGTGATTAGGAAGGAACGTTTGCTCCATCACGTCTGTAAAACTCCACATACATGAAATAAATTACCAAGACTGATTTATGAACTCATGAACACACTAAGGATATATTATTTATTTATTGTATACAAAACCTAACAACAAGCTGCTTTCTATGAGATATCAGAATCATTCAGATGGTTGGTATAAACACTGTCCATTAGGAGTAAACAACAACAACAATAATAACACTCTCCACAGGCTCTTCACACACACTGCTATGATTTAGTATTATTCAGAATGCGCCTGCGTGTAAGAGAAGATTTCCCCCGAGTTCGCCTCTGATTAGATTTGGCTTAATTCAAATATAGTGAAGCCTTGATTTAAATGGAAAGCACTATAGCGCATTATGTGGCAGAGTGAAGGACAGTCACACTATATCAGCTCACGATTACATTAAAGTTCTCACTCAGCTGCCGTCCCCGTCTCAAGGTTGGTGGCTGACTGACAGGAAGAAAAGATCCTGGTTCAGTACAGACCAGGATCTGGTCTAGAAATGTGCACACATCTAGTCCTGCATATGAGACACCGGACACGTATACAAGAATAAAATAAATCATCAACCAGAACAGAGTTTAAACAGTAAAACTGCTGCGAAACTCCGTCTGAGTTTAAGAAAAGATCAATTAAATCTTTGATTTAAAGCAGGTCTGATCATTGAAAACGATTCATGTACATTATTAATATTTACTGACTGATTTAATCACTTCTGTGTTTTGCACCATCCACAGTGAACAGAGTGGTGCACGTCTGCACAGCATTAAAGATCCTAGCTAGTAGATACGACTGGTACTGTTTTTATCTTGGATTTTAATCCAACTTTTAATGTAAATATTAAAAAATAAAGAAAATACTGATATTTTTTCCTTTTTTTGAAAGAGAACTGTTCTATCAAAGGAAGTAACCACACTGGGCCAATAGGTGGCGACAACAACATCAAAATTAACGACAAATACAAAAAATTATTGGAAAAACGTTCTGAGAAAAACTAAATCTCCAAAATGAAGCACTACAACACACCACTGAAGTTTAATGGTGTCAGGACTGGGATCAGGTCAGTCATATGCAGAATAAAACCTGTAAAAGCAGGTCCGTTGTGCAGGAGCGGACGTGCATAAAGAATTCTGAGACAACTCTGTTAGTTAAATACACATTAATACACTAAACGTGTGAACGTGGGGTTTGTATAACTGCCTTTTTAGAAATGTTTTGAAAGAGTTTATTTTACAAAATATCCACATGAGCATGAATATGACCTGACATCACACTGACAGGTCTTTTATTCCATCATCCAGGTCTGGTGCACATATGAAAACATGCATGAATGTTACATTTTACATGAAACAGCCTTTGAAACCCGTCCACATAAAGCTAAATCTTTTTCACAAGCAACTGAATCTTTAGCAATTCAAAGAAAAATAGATTAAAAAACTGTTAATTGAATTAATTTAATTGACTTTAGTCTGAATGTTACAACACATCCTGCTAAAAGAAGACAAACTATGTGTCCTCCATTAGACAGCGAGCCCAAATAAACTACTAGACTTACAACATAAATGTCAATATTTGTCTCCTACTTTTGAAGTTAACAAGCTTGAATTGGTAGACCAGCGAGTGTAAAAGAGTTTTACTGCTGGTGGAGACGTGTGTGGTGTGTGATAGAGATCCAACAGGTTGGTAATCGTCCTGATGAGACAAAAAGTCCCATTAGCTCGCTGTCATAAAGAAAAGTAGCTCTCTCCATGTTAGATGTTGATACAGATCTGTGTGTGTGTGTGTGTGTGTGTGTGTGTGTGTGTGTGTGTGTGTGTGTGTGGGTTTGTATTTCTGACCTCCTGGGGACCCGTTTCCTGACTTTTACTATCTTTCTGGGGTCCGAGGGTTCTTGTGGGGACCGAAGCCTGGTCCCCATGAGGGGGACTCCCCTTTTTAGGGTTAGGGGTTAGGTTTATAGGTATGGTGTGAATAGAGTTTTAGTTAGTCTTAGGGTTAGTTATAGATCAGTAATGGTTAGTAAAAGGGTTTGGGTTAGGTATAAATCTAGTTACTAAAATCAATGGAAGTCAATGGACGGTCCCCATAAGGATAACAAAACAAACTTGTGTGAGTGTGTGTGTGTGTGAGTGACCACACAAAATATAAAGGAAAAAAGTGAGGAAGAGAATCAGGATACAAGACCAGGACATGAGAGACGGTTGTTTGAACATCTAAAACTAGCGTGGATCACATTTCTGTTGGTCCTGATGGACTTCACAGATCACACACATTTTCACAGACACACACACACACACACACACACACACACACACAAACTGCCTGAATATCTTTAAATAAACATGAGCAGAGGTTCACTTACAGCAATACAAGCATGTTTCTCCTGATAGAAATTGACTCTTGATGCTTTATGTGCACAGAAACATTTTCACACCAGCATCTTATAGTCTGTTCCCTAATGGAACCAGATCCTCTCAAGCATACACCCCCCCTCCCCCCCCCCACACACACTGGGACTACTCCTCTTCTCTCTAATGGAGCTGGACCCCTGAGAATGACAACCAGGCTGCTACGCATCAGTGGCCATTACCCACAAGCGTCAGGGCCGAGGGGCCGGCCAGCCGCCCACTCTCTCTGCCTTTCACCCCACATCCGTCAAAAACAGGTACACACTTCTTCATGTGTTCCTCCACCATCGCTCTCCTTCGTCTCTCTATATATAGTGTCCCTCCTCCTCCGTGTCCATGTCTCCAGGAAGAAAAGTCCAATTTCAGACTTTTTAAGGACACAGTAAAGCCAACTGATCAGGTACATGTTTCTCTGCAGGACATGTCCATGTCTCAGTCCCCTCCAGGTGATATTTGTTGACCTATAAATTATTCTGCTCATGCATTACCAGAACTAATTGTTTCTTGTGTGTCACTGATGCTTGAGTCATTTTTAAATCCCTGCACATGGTTAAATATCCTCTGCTCAGTTAAACACATTCATCTCAGATTGTTTCCTTTTCACACCCTGAGCACACTGGAAATAATCTCCAGGTCATGTTTTATTATGAATCATCTACGGTGGCCCACAGGAGACAGTAGCTACATCCAGGAGAAAGAGCAGAATATAAAATCATTTCTCTTAGATTTCTCATCCTGTTGTTTTTAACCTGAAAGGCAGGAGGAAAGTTTTATCCCCAGGCCTTGTTAACCTCTCGCCCCGAGAGCGCTCACAACCAAATTGAACAGCAAAATTAATTTAATAAAGTAACACGACACTTAAGGAATTCAAAGCAGCAGCTTCTCATGCTGACAGACCTGTTAAAAAATGTTATCTTTACATGAGGATTGTCATTTCTCAGGGGCAAAAAGTCTAAATGAACTTTATGATCGACTAAAACTAAAAAATATACAATAAATAAGAAACAATCAGCCAATTTCTGATTCTATCAAACTCAATTCTGGATCATTAAACCTGAGCTCTCAATTAATCTGTTTATTAACTCTATATATTCATATTTGCACCCCTCTTTGGATTTATTTATAAATAATTAGTTGTTAAAATAAAAATTCATTGGTTTCTTCAGATTGTTGTTTAAACTTCTATTAGAATCTGTTTTCATGTTCTAACATGTCTCTGCCTCTCAGCTTGTTCAGTATGTGTGAAGGTCGAGTGTCCTCATCATGATCGAACAGGAAATACACGAGTGTTTGACATGTTTAGACACGCCCACCAAGTTATCCAACCAGAAATCAGGTCTCGGTCTCTTTCAAAGTCGACACGCTTTGAGGGAAGTTTGTAAAGTTCAGATTTAAGATGACGTGGATCTAAAGTCGAGGTGATTCTGGTTCTGACTGATCCAGAATCTGTTCCAGGATGTAACTGATCCTCAACCAACCAACATCCTCACTGCTTCCTCACAGTATTTAATGTTACGTTCTCTGTTTTATTTTTTACCAGATGTTCAACTTGTCAGATTTTTATGAATAATAAATACACAAACACCATTTGGGTGTTCTTTATTTTAACATCTTCTCACTCAGTCCATTTGTACTGTAACCTGATTTAAGTTCAGGCTGCTCTGGTTTCATGCCACAGACCACCATCGTTTGGTCGGGATCTTTTTTACCACTCGATGATGTTCGGTACTGATCCGGGTCTCATTGATGGTTTTAAATCTGGTCTCTTCTGGTCATCCATGAAGTTTCCCAGTTTTCTAGAATGAAGGTTTGTGTTTTTTATAAGTCGACAGCAGTCAAACTATCCAGTTCCTGAACGATCTGCAGCTGTTATAAACTTCCAGAATGTGAGAGAACATGTTGATTTAAGAGTTTATAGTTTTATTCTCTGTTGACCTTGTGTGATTGAAATAAACACAAAACTGTCACTAAAAATCCTGATGAAACAATTTCAGTGTGTTTTTATCCACAGTCACTCCTGCATCACGTCTCAGCATCCCATTTCCCAAAAAACTACTTTAAAAAATAAAAGCTCACTTTCAGGATGCTGTTTCAGCAACAATCATTGTTCTTTATGTTTTTAGACTGAATTTGATGACAAAAAAGTTTGGCCTGTTCTGGTAAAGCAAAGCTCCATCTTTCCTTCAAGCTCTTGTCTGATTCTTATCACCATCTTTTAGTTTCTCTTTTATTCCCTCCAGTTATTTCCCTAAGAATCCCCCTCTTCTTCCTCCTCTTCCTCTTCGTCCTAACGCTTTCCCATCATCACTCTCTTTTTGTCTCTGCTGTCTCTCCTCGTCATTTCCACTCATCGGGCTAAAGGAAACAGACGCATGAAAACCCAAATCTGCAGAGGAGCAAACAGAGTGATGAAATAAAGGAGTGACAGCGCGTGACAGTGATCAGCTGATCCCAGTTTGAGGATATGGAGGGATTGAAAAAAATAACCAAAAATGAAGAGAATGAAGCTGAATCACAGAATAACAACAAGCCATGAAAATACTGTTTGATCAAAGACAATAGTGATTCATGCTTTTGTATCAAGAGATTTTATATTATTTTGGCTTTTAACACCTACTGAGCCCAAATCCCAGTCTAACAGGTAAATAGGAGGAATTTATCGCCTGCTTTCTGTTAGAAATAGAAGAACTAGAGATTTCATTGATTGTTCAGGCTGTTGTCCTTTATTTACCGTGCCGACAAGCTTTAAGCTGTCACACAGGCACTTTGGAATGAAAATGCTGGCAGCATGTGGTCAAAGTGGCCTGAATATTTACAAGAGATTTTCATTTCGAGCTTAAAAACGAACAAATTCAGAAAAACTCTTCATGTCAGTTTGTGTTTTTTTTGTTCATCTTACAGGTTCAGCAAGAAAAACTCTTCTGTCCTGCATCTCTCAGCTGTTTCTATGATACCAGAAATGTTTTTTTAAATGTATAAAATATATAAAAACACACAGAGAAGCAGATGCAAGATTATTTATAATATTATTAGTTAAAAAGATGAAATGTTTGAGTCATTAAAGTCTCAACAACTAGTCCCAGAACACTGGTAATACCACAACACATCAATTACAATCAATACATTTAGTATATAAAATCCCTAAAATGACCCATATTTAATTTATGAATAAAAATGTAAATCATGATTAAAGTTGCTCAAGCTTCTTATTATTATCTCATGGTGGGAACGTTGTTAAAATCAACTCTCTCTTCTTTGGCTCATTAACTTCCTGTCACGTTTCCCTCGTTCGTGCATCTGGTGTCGACACAAAGAGCCAAGAAGTGAGAAAACCTGGTGCTGGAAACCCGTTTGAAACGTTGAAACGCTGCATCACATCGTTCTACAGCAGCGATACAACATGACAGCTCACGACGCAGGAGCAACAACCTGTTATATGGTAGAATTATGTATAAAAGTATTCTACTTCTTCTGTTATGATCTCTTTAGAAAAGAGCAAAGAATCATTCTCTCAGTAAAAAGTCTGAAAACTAAAAAACGCTGAACAGTCAAACATCCAGATTATTCTGTAGAAAGAAAGAACACCCTAATTTCTTTTTGTTACAACAATAATCTGCAACTTTAAAATTCAAAAGTTAAGAATTTATAATCCCAGAAGAACCAGATTTAAAAAGCGAAGCCTTGACGTTGAATAGACCAGGATTTAGTTAAAAAGGAGTCTTGATCTCATGAGAGATGGTCCACATATGTGACATAAGAACATTTGGAGAAACAGTAGCAAATGTATAATTTATTATTTTGTAATTTAATGCTTTCAGAAAGACAAAAACACAGCGGTTAAAGGTAAAATTCTGTCAGGAAGATGCTCAAAACAATTAAATATAGATATTCTTTGGGGAATTACATAAATGTTTGTGTCTTAAAGGATTTTACTTAATGGAACAAATTATAAAAAAATACATGTAGGAAAGGAAAAACTGAGTTTTCTGTAAAAACATTTTTCAGAGTTCAGACTGAAGATTTCTGCTGAAGACTTAACTTTAAATTCTTATTTAGGTTTTATTAGAACTTTGTAATTTAAAAAACGGACTGACATAAAAAAAGAAATGCTTCTGTTTTGGTTGATGGAACTAAATTTGAACATGTTTTAATCCAAAATTGAAAATGAAACATAAAATGTTACGATGGATCGTTCTGATAATTGGAGCTGCTGTCTGGTTCCATGTTTCTACACTGAGACCAGTTACACACATCAAACTTTTCAGGAAGAAAATAAACATTTCATTGTTATTTTGACTAAAAGACTCATCACTCCAGAACCTGCAATGCTTCCTGCCAGAGTTTCAAACTAAAAGCTTCTTGGTGTTAAAGCAGCTTTTATCCAAACTTGAAAATAATCACATTTGTGGGCAAGTAATAAAAAATTACTTTTCAACCTTTGAGGAAGTTAATGCAGTAAGTACTGAAGTCTTTGACAGTATTAATATCCAAAAGGAACAAAAGCTGACGTTGAATTTTTCTCATCTAAATTCCACTGATTTAAATTCACTGTGAAAGATGGAGAGTACAAATCGATATAAATCCATACTCCAGCTCTGATGGACCGTCTTCTGATGCACAATGTTAAATATTACTGTATATATATATATATATATATATATATATATTCAGTGTGCACATCAGCAGTGAGAGCTCCTGAATTATCCTCCAACAGTTTTATTAAACATATTCATCTGCACCCACATGTTCAGGGCCACAGAAAGCTGGTGCATAACTCCAACAGTCACTGGGTGAGACACTGGTTACACCTGGACAGGTAACATATCATGCATGTTATAAGGGAAAAGGAGTATGTGGAGAAAACCTTCACATGAACATACAAACTCCCTGCAGACAGACACAGGAAGCTGTTGGACTCTGCTGCTCAGTATCGATATACAGTTGGTACTAAATAAAACCAAATGATTGTTCAATTTCTGCTAGATGTCAAAAGAAAAATGCATCAACAAAAAGGTTTGGAAAAAAAACTCTGAATTTGATTTCATGATTAAAAATCAGTGATTTAATGTCAGAAATGGTGAAATAGTGAGACATAAATGTAAAAGTGTTTTCCAACATTCTGACCAGGTTTTGTGAAGTATCAGTTTACTGCAGAGGAAACGTTTGAGAAACAGAAAGTCCAACTAAAATAAATAAAATGTATCACTTTTTGAGCTATTTCAAATCTTTTTAAAACAAGAAAAAAACACAAACAGCAAACAGTTAAATATTTAAGAGCCAAAATCTAAAAATATGTTATTTTCCTAACTGTTGGATTTAACTCCTGTTTGTTTGCACAATTAAGATGCACAACTGTTTACAGGAATATTTCTGGTGTTCCATCCTGCAGAAACATTACGGCGTCTCTGTTTTACCAGCATCATCCGTCTATTTAGGTACCAGACACGCACATATGTATGAGATCAGGGGGAAAATAAGTCAAGAAAAATAGACAGATCCAAGTGTGAAATGAGAAGATAAGCCGGCGTCACAGCACATTCTTGTCTGGCTGCTGAGATGAGCCGATAGAGGCTCAATGAAACGGATGGATGGAGGTGTGAATAGACAGATGTGTGGATGGATGGATGGACAGGAAATGAAACTTATAATCCAAGTGAAGACATTTTTGGCTCTGACAAGAGCAGATATATAATCTAGGTGGAGATGGATGAATGGAGGTAGAGAGTGTGAGACAGAGGGCGATATAAAAGGAGACATGTCAGTACGGCTGAAGCAGAGATTTTTAAAAAAGAAGAAGTGTGTAGTGATAAACAGAACGAAGGAGAGCAGATGTTTGTACAGAGGTTGAAACTCTTAAGGTTGAACTGAAAGATGGAAACCAACAAAAAGGAAATGATTTAAGAAATAAAATGTGATAAAAGATGTGAAAGGAATGTGAACTACTCATCTTCCTCCTGTCTTTTCATTTCACTCCTTTTTGCATCTCTTTTCCTTTAATAAAGCTGATGAAGGGTCATATAAAGAGTCCGGGAGACATTCGGTTGCTTGGAAGCAGTTTTAAATATCACAGAAAGTCAAAGATGGACTATTGATTCCTGAGAAACACATCAATGTTTTCTCTTTTCATTTTTCTGTTCAGTAGAATAAAAATACAGAAAGAAGAATAAATTCAACATATGTATATATATATATATATATATACACATATATATATATATTATGCTGCTAAAGAAATAAATGAAACACAAAAATAAGACATCGTAGATTTGAATGAATGAAATATTCTTATTAAATATTTTGTTCTTTACGTAGTTGAATGTGTGACAACAAAATCACACAATAATAATCAGATGTATCGACCCGTTTAGGTCTGGAGTCAGACTCAAATTCCAGACGGATCCAACTCTGATGTCCATCCATCCATTTTCTGAACCTGCTTCTTCCTGTTCAGGGTCACAGGGAGTTGGTGTCTCCAGAAGGTTTGGGGGGAGAGGCAGGGGACACCCTGGACAGGTCATCAGTCCATCACAGGGCCACACACAGAAAAATAACCCCTCACACACACACTCACACCTAGAGACAAGTTAGAGTCACAAATCAACCTCCATGTTTTTGGTCTGTGGGAGGAAACCGGAGTCCCCGGAGAAAACCCACACACGCTCGAGGAGAACATGTAAACTCCATGTAGAAAGACCCCTGCCCGGATTCTAACCCACGACCTTCTCACTGCAAGGCAACGGTACTACCAACTGCTCCACCGTGTGGGCGTGGCCTCCACCTGCCTGTATGACCTCCCTACAACACCTGGACGATCTCCTGAGGGATCTCCTCCCAGACCTGGACTAACGCATCCACCAACTCCTGGACAGTCTGTGGATGGAGTGAGACATGATGTCCCAGATGGAGTAAGACATGATGTCCCAGATGGAGTAAGACATGATGTCCCACATGTGCTCAGCTGGACTCAGGTCTTGGGAAGGGGCGGGGCCAGTCCATAGCATCAATGTCTTTGTCTTGCAGGTATTGTCATGTATTAGGAGGAACCCAGGACCAACCACACCAGCACGTGGTCTCACAAGGGGTCTGATGATCTCATCTGGGTACCTAATGTCAGTCAGACTACCTCTGGCGAGCACATGAAGGACTGTGCAGCCCCCCCCCCCCCACACACCATTACTGACCCACTACCAAACCGGTCCTACTGGAGGAGACAGCAGAACGTTCTCCACAGTGTCTCCAGACTCTGTTCCACCTGTTGTCTATTTCATTTACACAACAGCATGTGAAACTGATTATCAATCATCATGTTGTTTCAGTGTTCATATTTTATATAATATAATTATATATATAGTAACTGTTGACAGATGGAATACTCTGTGTCCTCTTGATGACTCCGTTTCACTGTTTCAGTAAATGTAGGTCATATTCACAGTTTGATGTGAGAAGCTGCCAAGAAACAATTATTTTTAACTTTTTTTTTCAAAAGATTCGGGATTGAATCTCTTTGTCTTGGAACTGAACCAGAATTAACGTTTGAATTGTTTGTTTAAAGCTTTTAAATCAAAAGTTAAACTTAAAAAAAGATTTAAAAATCATTTGTCTTTTGGAACATTGAAACTAATAATAGGGGGATTTAATGCTGCTTTCTGCTGCAGACATGATGGATATAAATACAAATCTTTACAGACTTAAAGCTGTTGTTTGAAACATATTTACACATTAATATAATATGCTCATTAATAATTTCTACAGTAAATAATTTAAATATTATTAATCTCTTTATCTTAAACTTTAATTTCTTGTGTTTCATTCATTGAACTTAAATTACTAATTTTTATTAGAAGCTCTGAATAAAATCCAAAGACCCTTTTTTCTCTTATTTCTAGTTGTACTTAGAAACATTTCCAGTGAACAGACTGATGCTTGGACTTTATTTTGAAGTATCAGTCAGTGACACTGCAGTCAGGCCTCTGCTGCTGGAATCAAAGCTGTTTCTGAAGATGCTGAAGGCCAAATGGAAGTTAAAGTCACTGTGACTTGACTGGATGGATGGAAGAAACACTAAATCCACTTTATAGTTCTTTTTCATCCAGACGATCTTCTAGAATTTTCATCACTTGACAGCAAAAATGATGGAAATAAAAAGAAATCTCTGAAGAACTGTTACTTTAGCTGTGACTCATGTTTACCCTTGAACTAAATTATAAGTACTGCAAAGTGTAAGACGTGTGTGTCAGCAACACGGAGGCTGGATTTACTGGTCCAACTGCTTTTCATTTATTCCCAGTGTTTATTAGGAAAATAAAAGAAATACTGGTTTAATTATTAAAATGTTTCATTTAAATAAAAAAAATCCTGATTTGGAGTATTTCACTCAAATATCTGGAAGGGTCAGTCAGTTTAAAGATCCTGCAGCAGCGTGTTGCTTCCTGGTTTCTGCAGACGCTACAGCGGAGACCAGAAAAACTGCATCAAGTAAATCAGATGAGTGTAAATCAGGGAAACGTGTTTGATGAGCTGAAACCTGGTTGTTTGTGTCACAGATTCGAGGTTTAACCCCGGGCTCACACTGCATCCAGATCCGGTCCGGTGTGGCCCCCCACAGGTATTCCGTTAGATTAAAATCCCTTTTGAAGGCTCACAGTAGCTCCGCGCGGTGCGGGTCCGGTTACGGGGGCCGTACGGCACAACGGAAAGAATCCGCAAAGTTAAATTTTTTTCCGGACGCCGGAGAGGATCCGCGTCAAGTTTGATGAAATCTGACGAGCTATACAGGAAGTGTGGCTTGAATATCCGGTGTTTTTTCAAAATAAACGATTGTACAAACAATTGTAACTTGACTCTTCTTTTTAGACAGCACACGCGCTAATAGGAAATGTAAACATTACATCACACCCGGTGACACAGGGTCCTGAAAGCCTGCAGCACAACACATTTTCACACATTTGCTAAATAATGGACGTGTTCTTGTGTGAAGTCCCGACAAAACGATAACCCACGTGAACTTCTGTTCTCGCGGGTGCCGTTTCCGCACCCAGCACCGGAGCTGGCCGCACTCCCTATCTGGAGCAGATGTGAGTGGTAGCTTATGGAAAAACTGCACCGAATCCGGACCGAAGCCGTTCCGTAGGCAGTGTGAGCCCGGCGTAATACTCAGATTTCTGCAATGCAGTGAGATGCTGTTTGTCATTCTCTGCTCCAATCTGACTCAGGTACAGCTGTCAGACCAGGTGAGGGGCTGAGGTGGACTGGAGTCACTGTCAGACTGGTTTCTGCACTCTGAGTCAAACACATGACTGAGTGTCTTTGGAACTTTTACATGAGATAATAAAACAAGTAAAACAGAAAAGAGGAGTATTTGGAAGGTACTGTCACTAGTGTGAAGCTGTGGGGATCATAATGAGAAACAGGAAGCAGACCTCATCATGTTCTGATCCTTTCCTGTCTCCGCTGCAGTGTAATAAAGTGACAGCTTCTGGGAAATTTGTGGTTTTAAAGTAATTTTGTGGGAAGCAAAGCTGATAAAAACACCCACAGAGGAGTGTGAAGTGTGCAGTCCACAGCTCTCAGAAAATCACCTGCATTTTCCAGCTGGAGCACAAATCCACTCGGGTTCTGTAAAGTGCAATTTTTAAAGCCAACTTCACAACACTATGCAACAAAAACAACAGAAACACACAAACAAAGAGCGAAGCACAAACATCTCCACACACACCCGTCCTACAGTCGCCCACACACTCCCCAGATCATGCTATTCATTTCATCTTTGATTCCCTTTGCGGAGATGATGAGCTGGAAACATGAAAGAGACCCGGTGAACTGAGGAGAGGCTCATTCTCTCGCTCCGTCTCCCAGTCTGTCCTTTAGTCACTCATCCTCCATCCATATTTGCTTCTCCTCCTTTCATCACTGCCTTTTTCCGCCTTGTTTTCTCACTTTCTTGTTGTTCATGTATGAGTGATTATCTCGTTTTCCACCTTTCTGTTTCTTTTATCCTCTCTCCTTCACTTTTATCTGTACTCATATCATCTCCTCCCTCTCCTTTTCTCCTCCTTCTCCTTGTGTTTTATCCCCCCTTTCTCCTTTCCATCTCCCTCATTTTCTCCTCCTCTTCCCTTGGGGTTCTGGCAGATACTGGATGTCGCCACTTGGGAATGACGCAGGGCAGCGAAGCGATGGATTAAACACTGAACGATCCACCGAATGCCTAAAGTCAAAGCTTGTGCACACACTTTCCCACAGACACACATTATAGTCACAGCAGCTTTTGTTTCCACGATCTATTCTTAGAAACAAGTAGATCTATTTTCCTCCTCTCACTCGTTTGCAGCTGAGACTTTACTAGAACTGCCCACATGCAGTTTCACCATTTGACCCATTGAACTCCCTCCTTTTAGCCCTTTTCCTGCCTTCGTGTCACTCCCTCCATAAATCTTACAGGCTCTCGTCAGAAAACTTCATTAAGGAGCTCCAATTAAAGCTGCATAGATTGGCGGTTGCCATGGCGATAAGACTGCTCACATTTTGGCCAGGTTAGGCAATCTGACAAAGAAGGCAAACCAAAGAGACAGAAAGAAATTCTTCAGGAAGGAAATCACGAATATCTATTAAATATATTAATAATATGAGACTAAACACTTTATTATAGGAGAAACAATCTGATTTGACATTTGAAAGATCAAACAAGCTTCTTTCTATTTATGGAAAGTTGTACGTTTTTATAGTAGGTTTATTCCCTGGAGACGATAAATAAAAATAAAATGAAAAAGAACAGAGTACACCCCCCCCCCACCCCCACCCCTCTCCCCGCAAGTTTATATGTTAATTCTTTTTTTGGTCAATTTAGTTTTGAATTTTCCAAGACTAATGTTTTAAAATGAAACATGTCATTAAGTTTGATATTATTTCATGTTACACAGCGGACAGATTGTGTTAGAAATTCATTCCTGTAACAGCACACACATTCCCAACAGATCAAGACTTTCCAGTAATCAAACATCGCCTTTCCTCACTCACATCATGTGCATTTATTCCACATCTTTGCCCCGACTGAGAGGGCTGAATATGGCACTCGGGCCCCGGGGAGGCTGAGCTGAAAGCAGCAGGGGAGATAACTAAAATAGCCACTGTAAAGCCGTAAGAGCCAATTTAGGCCAAGCAATGGTGCCTGAACAAATCGAGAGTCACATATCTCTGAAAGCGAGAAAATGAATTTAAATGTGACGTAATTTTAAAAAGACACAATGATTCAAAGGTGCAGAATGGAAAATGAAAATAGAACTGAAAAAGTGTCTTTTTTTGGGGATTTAAATGAATTAAAGTGTGCATAGTGAAAAAAATGTCACAAGCTTTTATCATCCAGCGTGACGCTGCAGTGGCCTGTAACACGTTGTGCTGTTCGCTCTGAAGCTGCTGCCTCTGGGACTCTGTGGTGGGACTCAGACGTTTTGAACTTCAGTTAGCACTTAGCAAGTGAGAAGTCTTCCTCGTATGTTTCACAGCACTGAACATGCATCGTCACACGCAAAAGCAAACTGGATTGTTTTAAAGGCGAGAACAGGGAATAAAAACTAAATCCTCTGGACCCCGACTGTCCAGCTTCATGGTTCTGAAAAGAATTCTGCTGCTTCTCTCAGACTAATATAATATATCTCAGACAACATAAAATAATTCTCCAACACAGTCTGTTCAGCTTTATTTACCCGAATCTATTTTACCTGAAGGAAAACGTTACAACTCAATATTCAAAGCAAATATTTAAACACTGCTATCTTGATCAAAGTGAGGTACATATTAATTGATACATTGAGCCTGAACATCTAAATAAATACATTTTTAATTAAACATTTAAAGCCCGAGTGATTTGGGATCTTGATCAAAATGAATCACATTTATGATAAACAGACAGACGTGTAATTATCTTTTCCGATCTTTCCTGGTACGACACATTAAATATTGAAAGATTTGTTGAATAGAAATAAATATTGAAGTGAGTCTGAAATGTGTATGTAAAAGAGTAAACAGGAATCCAGAGACATGGATGTTGACATCTGAGATGGTTGTTTAGATGTGGTGCCCTGCTGACCTGAGAACAGCCTGGAAACCAGCAGGATGTTTGTTTACCTTCAGTGTTTGTTTTTCTACCTGTTCTCATTCTCAGGTAAGCAAAAAAACACGACGGGAAAACTTTACAACACACACACGAAGACCATAAACAACAAATGTGTTTAATTTATCAGTTTTCATTTATAAAAAAAACAGGATTCAAATACTGAAATATATATTTGATCAAGAAACTGATTCTTTTTTTAATACAATCCCATAATAAACGTTAGAACCAGTTCAGATTCTTTCTAATTTCACCCACATTATGATGTGAAATCATGATGTTCATCAACCTCTTTGATAACTTTCATCACAAGTTCTCGCCTCGAATTCACCGAGCGCCTCGAACCAATCAGATCGAGAAGCAAATCCGAGGGCAGATTTTTTATTTTCCTGTAAAATCAGTGATTCTGTTTTGTAGTCGTTTCAATCACTGCAGCAGAACAAGAGCAGAGCTGAAACTTCCTGAACTAACGCAGCAACATGCTGATCTGTGACCGAGTGCGGCTGCACGCTGCGTCCTGCAGCCGAGGCGACATGAATCATGGAACAGGTCATGGTTTACATGTAACACCCCCCAAAAAACTTCTACAATCACATGCACACAGAGAAGTGTGTACAAAGGAATCCTGCAGGAAGTAAAACTAATACCGGAAATACCTGGGAGGAATAAGGGGGGGGGTTACCTGGAAAAACAGGTGACTGGGGAGAATCCATCAGTAGCAGGGGCGTGTCTAGAAAATCTCTGTTTGGGGGGTCAAGTGGGGGCAAATGCAGCAGGTCAAAGGTCAGAAGCTGCCTTCAACTGGAACCATGAAGAAACATTTCCTGTTTTAAAGCAGTAAAACATTTACAAACATTTTCTATCCATGTGAGATAAATTAGCTGAAATCCCTGAACTTTAAAAACAATTAACTCTGTATGAACCGGTGATGAAGGTTTGCTACACGCTGTGACAACAAGCAGATCAAAAACCAAAAAACTGACAGATGAAACACTGTGATGAAGGAACACTGTGTCCATGTTTGGATTGAATGTTTTAAGGCCTTCAGCTGCTCTGAATAAGTCCATATAAAACGTTACACCCCCCCACGTTGGGGTCTAATGACTGCTGGTAAAAAGTTAATTTCATTTCATGTTCAGTAAATTGGGAAATCGGAGTTTAAAGCTTCAGTAAATAAATGTGATCAAAATTAGCTGCTAATTAAAAGTCAAGAACAGAATTTATTTTGTCATGGAAAATTTTATTCATTTAAATCCAAATTTAAGAGAAACTAAAATAATTAGACCACAATCTCTAGGCTAGTTTCTGAAATTATTCCCACGTATTTGTGCTCCAACATTTCCTCAGTTACATCCCGCCCCACCGAGTCTCATACACACACGTCCATCCCCTGACTGTAATCTAGTAAAGCTTAGTGAAGAGTTATTGCCCATTATTCTCCTGCTATACAACAAGCTTCAGACTACGGAGGTGGGAGATAGTGTTCCTCAGGCTCTCAACACTCACACAAAGCTTATTTTACTTTGTGCATGAGACAGTCTGGAATAACCTGGGCTGCTTATCGGTATATATATATATATATACACCGAGCCACAAATGGAGGAGTGTTAAATGTGTGTGTGGAGGAGGTGTGAGTGTGTGTGAGAGCATCCATCCCAGAGGTGTCAGAGTTATCTCCTGAGGCCAGAGAGAAAGAACGAGGGACAAGACAAAGATGGATGGAAGAAAAAAGAGAGCTGGAGACAGAAAGGATGGAGAGGGAGTGAGTTCTGTCATGGAGGTGCAGGGAGGCGTGTAAGACACGGTCCGAGTGTCAGAGGCCAGATCCCTGCCACACTAACATGAGACACACACAATTAAGACACCAGCTGATTGACAACATGCCACCATCGTCTGAAACAACCTGAGAACCGTCCACAGAAGCAGCTCGATGTTAAAAAAACCAGCCAACAATAAAACCATGTTTCTGTATCTAAAACCTGCAGAAACATGTGAGTTATTCACACACATCTCAAGAATATACAGATTTATTACATTTAAATTTAAAGAGTCTTTGTAAACATTTTCCCAACAAAAACATAATTTGCATGTGAGAATAAAAAACGACTCAATATTCCGATTATGCCTCTTATTATTATGTGTATCAACATTAATATTAAAGAGGTCGTTCCGGAACATTTTTAGGCCCAAATCTTTATATTTATTTTGGTTTTAGCACCAGCGTTGAGAGAAATCTGCACTGATGCAGACAAACAGAGAGAAACTGCTGGGCAGCAGACCTGAGCAGACACCTGCTCCCCTGTCTGGACTCGTTGTGAACAGGTGAGGGAAAAGCTCAACTGCTGTGACAAGCAAAAACACAACAACAACAACCCCGTTCCTCTGGGTGAGGGAAGAAAGAGGAGAGACAGAAAGATGGGAGGAAGAAAGAGGAAGAGAAGCAGCAGCTGGGATGCAGGTGGGTTCAGGATCTGCATTTTCTGCCTGATAATGATGCTGCAAGGAGAGAAACAACGAGGGAAGACAGAGGAAGAGTTCAACTACCGTGAGAGAAATAATGTTGAAGAGGAATCCAGACAGCGGACGTTACAAGTCAGCAGGTAAATCCCAGAGGGAATAAAGGGATTGACATAGCTGAAGCCGTCTGTGTTGGTCTCTGCAGCTCCACCAGGTGACCTAATGATCAGCTGACTGGCACAAAACCTGATTACTGAACAACCAGATGTAAAAATCCCTCACTGACTGTTTACATGATGAACAAATACTGATGTCTAATGATCAGTTTTAACTGGATCAAAGGATTTACTCACAGGGTGGCGACCTCATTAACAGTTACATGTCTGCAGAAACACAGCTTGTTTAAACCATTTGACTGCTAACAGTTTAAACATTTAACTTTACATAATGTTTTTGTTAAATATTCCTCCCCATCGGATCAGAGAACAGGAAGTCAGAACCTTTAAACGTGCCTTTAAAAGTGAGAATTATTGTTTTATCCTGGTTGTTAATTAGTGATTTTTCCTTCATCCGTCAGAATATTCTGACCCTTCGTCTTTATGCCACGACATCATTCGGAGTTTAAACTCCTGGTTCTTCAACAACAACAATCGTTGCTTGTTTTTCCATCATGTTGTTCATTATAACTTTATTAGACATCAGGACTCAATCATCATGATCTCAATCCAGTCAGATCAGCTTCAAATAACAACAAAAAAAGTTTCTCCACTAAAAAGGCGGCTGATCGTTCACGTGAGAAATATCTAAACACAAGAATGGAACACAGATGTGTTTCATTCTCCCAAAAAACTATCATGTTTGGTAAAGTGGGCGGGACTTTCAGCCCCACATCTTTGCAGATCAGGTAAACGTGATGTTGCAGCTTCACTTTTCAACAAACTGAACATCTATGTGTTAAACATGTGTTACTATGGCTTTGCAGATTGTGTATTTATAAATATTGTCCATCAGTTTGTGACCTGTTGTTTCTGTAGAACAGGGTTTGACGCCCAACCAGCCACAGGCGTGTGATTTTAAACATGCAGCTGCATCACAGTGACAGCTGGTTTGGAGTTCCATCTCAGGTTTATTGTAAGAAAATATGCAAAAATCCTCATTTTAAACTCAAAAACCTGCTTACGACTTTAAACTCAGGTGAAATTAAATATGCAACTATTATTTTAGCCTTCAGAATTAACTTGTTTTTTATATATATTTCAGCCTGTACTGTAAAACTGCTACACTTCCTGCTGTGAACTGCAAAAAATGACTCTGTGATGGACTTTATTCAGATTACTACAATAAAATATCCACTTTTTCCAAGAAACACTGTTTTTTGTAATACTGCCTCCATGAAGCAGCTCTGTTTAGTGTGTAATTCTGCTTGTAATGCTTTATCCCCTATTAACCAACACAAACTGTGTTGTATTTGGCACCTGAAGATGACACGGATTCTAACAACCTTGAAAGAAAACCAGAATGTTCTCTTCTGACCCTTCTTCTTTGATCAGTATACAAATTTGTGAGGTTTTAATTCCAGCGCTTGTGAGAGTTGCAGAAGGTTTTCAAAGAGTCCAAATGAGAAGAATCTGCGCTGTGGCAGACGGTCGGACCACCTGCTTCACTCACCGCGTCGCTGATTAACCCTCAACTCATTCTTTAGTCAGAAAGTGTGAAATAAAGTTCAGTTTTCTTTCACTCGTGACCTTGTGAAAGTTTACTGGTAACAGACGAGAGCTTAAAAAACATGTTTGTGTCTTTCAAGACAAAAATAGCATAAAGTAGATTTAGTACAGGTGTGATCAACACGTGCAAAATAATTACAGCACTTCGGTTTGTGAAAAACTCACGCAGAGTTAAAAAAAAACCTAAAACAGAGATGAAGGTCTGAAGAGTCAGTCGGCTAATTTTAGTCCTCAGCTGTAACGAGCGGAAATCTCAGACTTCACGGCAGTAATTAGGATCATTTTATCAAGAAAACCGCCTTTTGTTCATGTCCGAAGTAAAACGCCAAGTTCAATTACTTAAATATTCCCATTAACAACCGAGTCACTTTGCTTTGAAGATTCTGTCCATCTTTTAGAAATTCTGCAGTTTCTCGACTTGTGAAATCCAATTAAGTGCAATAACCTGAAGGTGTTAAGTAAATGGACGAGTTCACACAAAGTTTTTCAGTATTTGCAACAGAATTTCACAGATATCTACTGGCTGTCTTAATAGCAGGTCACAAGGGGTAACTCAGTAAAAAATGTAATATAGAAAGTTCACACATCTATGGTGTTTTTAACCTTTTTCACCAACAACAGCTCTGCTCGTGTAGCTGCTTAAACACACTGTGTTTTACTTCTACCCAAAAAGATGAGCTCCTTGTTTTTATTCTGTCTTATGCTTTTCTGCATTTTTGGCCTCATGCAGAGTGACAGGCATATGTAGTTTGGCATTCCAGAAGGGTGTTTCATTAACTATTTATGGCTAATTGTGGGTGTTATAACAGGGTGGGATGTGCAGAACTTGTTTGGTAGATTGTAATTTGATGGAACATGACAGGTGGAAATCTGAGTGATTAAAGTTTACAAACTGTTTCCTTTCTTTAACTTTTACAATAGAGGAAATGTTTGTAGCTGCAGACGAGTGTTAAAAATGCAACACGTTGTTTGGTGCACTGGTCCGTGCACGCCGTGTAAACAGGAATCAGATGATGTGATGACTTACTGTAGAACACTCTACACACTGAACATGATGTTTAAACAGAAATGTCAAGTTAAATAATGTGATTGATGTTCTGTTTGGTTTAATATTCAGAAAGCACTGTGGTCCAGAATAAAATACAAGTTTATAGATTTTAAACTTAAGATTCAGAATCATATTTAAAAGCTTGTTGAACAATCTGCACTTTTAAACTAAACTATGAAACAAAAATGTGTAAAAGTTGCTTTTGAGTGATTAAACAGACAACTGCGGTATGCCGTGCACACAAACACACACACACACACAGACAGCATGAGATTCATTTTGTAGGTAAATGTTAATATGACTGAGATCAGATCACATACACACACAGACTGGTAGAACAACATGATGCAGTCAGACATAAACGCACCAAAATAAAAAGAAATCAAATCTCTAATGTTAAAAAATATTCTGCAAACCATCTTGCAAAGTGGGCTGAAGATCTTAAAGGTTGTGTATAAAGACTCACAGGAGACGAGAAGGTTATCCGTGTCCTCAAAACACTTTTTATGCAACAGTTTAAATGAACAAACTTGGTGGGTGTGATGGAGCTCATCTTTAAAAGTGGAATAAATGTAGTTTCTGCTGCAGCTTGATGCCTGGCTCAGCTCTTTGTATGCACACACACACATATATATGAATATATAAAGGTCTCACCTTTTCATTAGTCAGGTTCGGATGTGGTATTTATCAAACATCTGAACACATCCAGAGGTTGAATCAGATGGTTTAGCACTGGCTGAAAGATGTTTATTTAACAAATAATAAGTTATATTTATAATTAACTCATATATTAAACATCTGATTTGATTTTAATTTTTTTAAACAGTTTTGTTCTTTTTTTTGTTAAAGAGGCCATTTCATACAAATTTCAGGACTTTGTGGTTATTTCTTAAGTATTAACCAGTAATATGAAACATTTTATATCTAAAAAACGTCAGGAAACACTGATTAACAGACCTTTCAATCTGTCTGCATTAAAATTCGGGTGGTTCCGGATCGTTCCATCAGGCTGCTTCGGCAGCAGCTCGTTCATATTCATTATTCAAATTTGCTGGACTCTGATTGGCTAACAAACTAGCCTATGAGAACAAAGAATACTGTTTCCTTCCCCGCTGCGCATGGCAACATCAGACGTCGTGTCTTCCTGTTTGCTACGTCTTATGCTAACAGCTTTTAGCCAGCAGCATGCTAGGCGTGGTTTCAACTGCGGGAGCTGCTGAATACTAACGAACAAAGGAGTTGTGATGTAACAGATACAGGCCGTTAGAACTCGGGAGAACTCGGGTTTTATCACCACCTGCGTAGTTTGAGAGATTAAAACTGAAAGAGAAGTTATTGACCTGTTTTCACACCCACTATGAAGGTAAAAACACCTGTGGAGCTAAAATATTCAACAGAAACTTCAGAAAAAAAAATTTTAATGGAAGGGACTCTTTAATAATGGAATTATAGGTGGGAAGTATGAACATGACGACGAGTCCAGGTGAACTTTTGAGGGCATTCCAGACACATTAGCAGTTTAACAATGTGTACTTTAGATTGCATTATATTTTTCTTATCATACCAATGCTAATGGACACTCTGCTTTTAGCTTGCAGAACAGCCTCTAACTCATCAGTGAAGCTGCAGATGATTCTAATATAACAAAAGGTGAGAAACACGGTACAGAAACGAAACCTTCACTCAGTCTCAGAGAAGATTATCTGCACTAGAGAAACAGTATCTAGTCCTACTGCAGCCCGGGTTTAGATACACTCTGCACATATTTATCCAAATCAGGACCTTTCTAGGTGATGGCACCTCAGCAGGTCAGCTGGGTTACACACAGGGTGTTCACATTTGTGAGAAAATGTCTGCAGGGGTGAAGAAACATCAGCAGCTCTGATAGTCTCCATCAACACTATGTCATCACCTCTGCTGCGAAGGAGAGGAAGGTGTGGATAACAAGGCCAGACTGGAGAGGTGCAAGAAAAATAAGTCAGCACAGCAACACCTTATTTACCTCAGCTGCAGACTCAGGCTTGTATTTTAGACAGCATATTATTAGAGAGGGTGCACCCACACTCACGATGTGTCAATGCGATTCCAAATGGTGAGAAGACCCACACTGCAAATTTTAGATTAAACATGTCATAAACCTTCTGCCAAAGATACCTGAATATATTCACTTCAACAAATTATTAGATTTTTATATCAGATTTATAAAAGCTCAGCTCACAAAAAGTCTAAAAAGTTTGGAAAGTTTTTTCCAGCCAGGTGGATTGTTCATCTGGTCGTCGGTCTTTAAACAGGAGCTTCTGATAAAAGATGTTTTTAACTGCTGATTCAAAGCATTCAATCTTTCTTCCTTAAATAAACAGTCTTCAACATGGTGTTAACAGATTGCTTTCAAACCCTTTTAAGTGTTTTAAACATATTTTTTAATTCCCAGGTTTGAATATTCTACCAGTAGTTCTTCTGATTGTTCATTAATTAAAGCACCTTTAGATAACTTTCACTTCTTCTTGGGAACGATCCCGTCAGCTCGACCCTCGTCTCTTTTAGAAAGTTTTTTTTAAATTCTTGCCAGATTGTTAACGCTCATTTGATATGAGATACGAGTACACAGTCGCTTCAGCTCCCGTTTCAAAGACACTGTCCTGGATTCAGAACCACATCCTGATGTTTTCTCCTGTCGCTTTGTTATTTCCAAAAGTCATTTTGTAGAAATATAAACATTTCAGGAAATGTCCTCTTGGTTTTGTCTAAACCTTTTCTTTGACTTATTTTCTTAAATGTCACGAGGTTAAAGGAAGTCAGAGGCAGGAATTTATAAAAATGAAAGAGGACAGAGCTGAAAATAGAATCCGACTGTTCTGACACTGAGCCGTGATGTAGGTCTGCAGCAAGAAACGTACAAATGTTCATAAAATATTCAACAGAAAGCCCATTAGGTTGTTCGACGGCTCCAAGTCTTGATTACATACATAATATTAGTTGGATGTTTTTTCATTATAAGTGCTGGTAGTTCAATAAAGAAACTCAATGTTTTCACAGACTGCTTGTACATGCTGCTCACAATCTCAATCCCGATCTCATAACCCGATCCTGAATATTAAACTGTAAATGCATCACTTACTTTGGAAGATGTGGTTCAGACGAATATGGATAATCTGCTTTTCTTACATAAAAGATGATTCAGTGCTCCGAGTTCAAGGCGCTAATTAAGGAAGCAGCGCAGATGCTTAACGAATCAGACAGCTTCTTTCATCTCCAACACTTAAACACTTCCAGATCATTTTCATTAAGGACCTTTAGTTTGGACTCGACGCTGGATGTCGAGTCATTTTTCACTCAGGATGATTTGATATTCATGGTTTGGTGAGAACCAGGTTTCTCTGGTCCACGTCCAGCCAACAGCTCCAGGCTTTTGTCCACATCTGCAAACCAGTCGGGACCTTGTCAACAAGCACTTGCTTATGTTCATACCTTTTTATTCAAGTCAGCTGCAACCAAGTGTCCTGTGTTGATTGAAAGGCCGTTCCAGGCGTAGGACTTGGCGTGCACAGTCACACGTGTCATGGCCGGATGCTTTTGGCTGCAAAAGAACCTCTTGCAGGTGGATAGAGAACTTAATTTACACTGAACAAATGTAGAATTATTATAAATAAACTGTAAAATGTTTAAATGTGGCTGCAAGTTCCTGAAATTCCTTCTTGAGTTTTGGGTTATTTAAACTTCGGCTGTATATGATCCTGGAAGTCGATTCCTTCGTCTCTGTTTTACTCTGACTGCAGGATTAACGAGGTGATGCTCAATGACTTTTTCTTACACATGGTTGGGAGTTGCAGGTGAGTAGTTCAGTCTTTATTTCACTGGATCAGAACATTTCTCATGGTTTGATTCATTCAGAGTCACTCAGGTGTCTCAGGAAATTCCCAGCAGGATGTCCTGACATGAGCCTTTTATTGAGGATGGCTTCCATCTGACCACTCTTCCGTAAATGCTTGATTGGTGGACTGATGCACTGATGCATGTCGTTCTGTAAAGTTTTCCATCTCCCCGGAGGAGCCGAGGATCTTATGCATATTGACCTTCCTGACAAAAGCCCTTCATTCCTGATTACACAGGAGGCTGAGCAGCAGGATTTAAGAAGCTGATCCAAACTTCAAACATTTATATATGCTGAAGTGTTTCCAGAAACATACATGTCTTAAGGGGCAACAGACCATCACATTAACCACCAAAAGATCTGAGTACACATCTCAGAGGGGTTAACCGGGTTCTAACGGACCCAAACTTCTGAAAATACATAAAATGTTATCGTGTAAAACTGCATAAAGAACCAGATTTGCACTGATTTAGTGACAAAGAGATGTGAAAACCTTTAATCCTCGTCTACTGAACAAACATATTTTATAAAGTTATATTGATATGATCCGTCTCCCCCAGAAGCAACCTGCTGTTAAACACCAACAATATACTGATTCTTATCAAGAAACTCAGTTTAGATTAAAAACACGCAAAGTAAAATATAAATCACTATAAATATGATGCTACAAGGTTTCACTGATGTAAATAGTTCCTAATTCTGACATGACGGATTGTGTAACGTTCATAAACACACAGACGACTTCTCAAACAGCCAGCGTTGGAAGCTGATCTGAAAATGAAGGAGGTGGTTTAAAAACCAGGATAAAAGCAACAAGGTGGTAAAGTGGTCGAGTCTTATGAGATGATGAAATAAAATGCATCGCTTTGATCCTGGTAACAACCCGTGACTTTTTAACACGTCCTTAAGAACAACACCGTACGCCCACATCCCGCCTTTTAATCTCCGAATCTGAGAAAAATCCTAAGACGTGCATGTGTGTAAACAGAGTGGGAGGCCGGATCGAGACATAAACAAGTAATGAGTGTTCTCCTGCAAAATCCTCACGGTGAATTAGATGGTTCACCCTGAAGGCAACGCTACATGACAGAGAACTCCACACTCTTCTTCTCCCACAACGTTAAATCGGTTCAGGAGCAAAAAATAGTTTGAAAATCCTGTTTTTTCTCTTTAAGCCTGCAGAACCTCCCTTCACTCAGACAGTAACGTCTCCATCGCATGTTACATATGAAGAATGCTAACTGGTAATCACATGAAGCTGTCATCCTTCATAAAAAACACTTGAGAATGGACAAGGATGCACTCAAATCAAATGAGTAGAAATATTAAATTTACTCTTCAGAGAAAACCCAAAGTGGTCTGGATAAAAAGCTCCCCTGGCTTCTCATCTGGATTCCTCATGTTTTTAAAAACCCTATTAGTTTAATTGGGCTTTTATTTTTTAAGAGGATGAAAATAAAACTGACAATGGATCAGTATTACAAAGGGAATGTCCGGCATATCAGAAGCTGTGAGCCTCGGCTGAACCTGTTTAAAGTCTCAGAGTCAAGAATCGTTTGTTGAATATCAAGTTTTAACAACAGAAATGTGCAAAACACAAAGAAAAAGTCGAATTATTTCATGTTTAAATTAACAAATGATGTAAATAAGACACAAAATGACTAAAAGCAAATAATTACAACATATTAGTGAACACTTTGAAAGGGCAGAAAGAATCACAGTTAAAGTTGGAATTATTCACACGCCTACACAAGAAATGATTTACAGCACAAACTCTGAGATATTCAATCTGTTTTTCATGTCAGCAGGTAATTTTAGCCCACAGTTAGAAACAGAAACATTAGTATTTCTAATGTTTTTCTCATTTTAATTAGAACTGATCTGAGTGAAAGTGTGTTGTTATTTAGAACAGTTACTCCTCTTTCTTTAGAAATCTTGTTTGTGGAAACTCATTTATAATTCTGTCACCAAACAGCTGAAGTGAGATTTAAACCCACAAATCTGACATTTACTTTCCTCTTCATCAACTCACCCAAACAAGGAAACAAAATCACATCCTTTAATAAACAATAAGCCTGAAAAAAGTCTTTCATTTTCCAAATAAAGACAAAATGTGATCTACAGACTATCTAAAAACACAATAAATCACCATCACATCATTAAAAATATCTATTTAGGGCAATCAATAAGTGTTGGAGTTCAGGGTAGAAAAATGAAAAAGGACAAATTATGTGCCTGAGACTTTACTTATTAACTACCTGCAGGTGGTTGTCAATAACTATTGATGTTTCTGTCTGTGTTTACTCACGTCTAATATGCATTTCTGTTGTAATCGAATAAAAATGACCCGTAGGTTTAAGATTTGTATTGTTATAAAGATTTTTCCCAGTAAGTTTGTCATTTTAACTTGTAATTTTCACAGCAGCTGCAGCACTAATTGTGAACATTTGCAGGATTCTGGTAAGGTTACAGGGTGTGTGAAGTTTCAGATATAGATATTAAAACGGTGAATACATCATTAAAGACAATATGTTTTATCTAATGAAATAAGAACTTATTGTTTAAGTCATATAGAAAAACTATTGACAAGAGAGAAATTTAACAACTACTTAGCATGTTAGCATAGCAACACAAAGTCTTATCAGTTCAAATACAGAAACAGTCATGTCTCAAAGAGATTAGCTTAAAAAATACCTAAAATATGTGTGACTTTATTTATTATAGTTCAGATCTTTGTTTGTTTTAGTTCAGATGCTTTTGTAAACCGATGAGCTGTTAGCTTGAGTAGCTTGTTGCTCTGATTTTGGTTCTAAGAATAAAAGTGGACTCTGAACTGTTTCATCATGTGTTCTTTACTGAGATACACAAAAAGAAAACATCTGGAACAAACTGAAACATGCATTTTATTTATCTTTTCTTTAATTCTGCAGGAGTGAAACTATAAACCTCTCAGAAACATTCTGAAAGTATTTAAACTTTATTCTTCATCCATCTGTAAAGATTATTTACTAAACAATGAGAAGATTTTCATCCAGTTCCAATCTAGTGCAAAAAAAGATCCAACAGACCTCAACAAGTTAAAACACCCGTCGTTTAACCACGTCATGAAAATGTTTTCATACGAGTTAATGGATGTAATCGGATTAGATGGGGAGGAAAAACGTCTCAGTCAGAAGAAGAAACGTGCTTTAAACAGATTTTAACATAAGCAGGCAGAGCCACAGTTTCCAAACGCACATCAAGTCAAAACAAGTCCTGAAATCAAATTAAAGTTGATGCTGCAGTGAAAGAAGTTTCTGCACTGACAGATCGAAAAATAAAATAACTGGCTGAGGTTGTGAAGTGTGTGTATCTGTGAAAAGACCAATCAGCTCTTATATGTCAGTTATAAATGCATCACAATCACAGCAGCAACAACAGGAAGTGAATTATTAAACTCCTGATGAAAAGACTCCAAAGATCTGAAATAAAACAGAGTCAGAAGGGAAAAAGCGCAGGACGTGCTGAAACAGCAACGAGGAGGAGAGATTAAAGGATTAGACCTTCCTGGATGTTACTGATGGATCAAAGATGTAAATACAACTGGAAAGCCTTTCAACAATGCAGCATGATTATTATTCCCCCATTGATTCACATTTATTTGTTTTGTTTTGGAAGGATTTCATAGTTTTAGCAGCCATGAGGTCAAAAACACTGCAGAGAGAAGATGTGCAGCAGATGTGTCAGACAGCTGGAGATCCATCCACCTTCAAAATGTCTCACTTAGGAGAGGATCAACCTAACATGATGAACATATTTAAGATTTACAGTTTTAAAAAAGTTCAATCTTTTCAGTCACATTTTAAGATGTTGATCTAAAAATGTCATAGTTCAGTTATATGAGTTAAAAAATGTATTAAAACAACATTTAATCACTTATTATATAATTATTTATTATAACATTATATAATTTCTTATTATTTCACCAGCTGTAGGAAGTTTAAATCAAAAACACTTTAATATTTTACAGAAAATAAATCAGTTTTTTTAATCAGATGCTTGAATCTTTCAACTTTCCCTCTAATAAACAAGAATTTTGTTAATGTGTTATTTTCAGATATTTTTGGAGTCATGAGAGAAATTATTTTTCAAGGCCAAAATAGATAAATATATTAATCCGTGAAAAGAAAAAAATCTTTGTCTTAAATTAATAAAACCCTGATGTTACAGGAAGAGAATGTGATAAGTCCCCATCAAGATAAAGATTAAAATTCTTTTTATGCTTCTGCTGAGATTTAATGTAATTAACTGGCTCAAACTGGGATGTAACTGAGATTTAATCTGAATCTAACAACTGGATTAAATTAGAATTAGGATAAATTAAGGCTGTGATAAAGACACTGGACTGAATTGGATTTAGAATAAACCTGTTAACTGTGTTGTGAGATCTTGTTCTATTTGGATGAATGTAAACAAACTGAATCAAACTTTTATTTAAGTAAAAACACAAAACTAAATCCGTTTGACCTCCTTTATGTAAAAACTATTTGAATAAGACGAGGAAACAAAATTACAATCTATATATTATTTATTCTTCAAATATAATTTAAGTCAATATTCTGCCAAAACAGAGTTTAAAAATCCAACAAGCATTTAAAATAAAAAAAGTCTCTATAAATCTGTCATTAAAGATTCTCCACTGTTTTCTCTTCATGCATGAAATCTGATGCTGTCGTACTTTAACACTCCATTTCCTGTTACATCTCTGCACATCAGTAACAGTCAAACCATCAAAACCCAAATCATGAACTCAGAACCAATTTCATCTACAAATCCGTCCCACTTTAATGTTTAAATTAGAACATATTGTTACTGCAAAACAGGATGATTTTAAATTTAAAAAGGAGAAGAAAGAAATCGTCTTCATCCGTCAGCTAAAGGAGAAACGATGACGAGGCTGCAGCTCGGTATAAATATGTAGAAGAGGATGTTTATGGTTGCTGTGTTGGTTTGATTATCCTGAACAATGTTAAGACTGAGACTAATTCAGAGGAAGAACTAAAGAAATTAATCATAGATAAATGACACAAACAGACTCTAATATAATATCAGAGTACTGAAAGGTTTTAGTTTGAAGCTGCTGGACGATGTTTGTTCAGATTTTTGATGTAAGAAGTAAAAAAAACACTAAAAAAAAACATCTAAAGAGCCACAGAAACAAAAAACAACAAGGTTAAAGAGAATTTTAGATCTTCAACTGAAATGTCATTTTTAGAAATAAAAAGAACTTTAGCTGTTGCATTATAATGTTTATATGATTTAAATTCAAGCACCAAATGACTGATTTCTCATTAGATTTGTTTGTTTACATGATAATCTAAGGTTATATTTCCTCAGCGATCGACAGGAACATTAAATGAAATAATGTTTGCCACTTTGTTCTGTTGCTGCATCATTCTGCTGCAGTTATCAGCCTTCCAACTGCTTCTTTGGAATAATTTCTACCTTGAACTGGAATCAGAAAGTGTGTTTAAACCCCTGCAGACAGAAATCAGAGGCTCCTTTCATCTGCAGAGGAGATAGTGAGAAGGAACTGGAGACAAAACTAAAAGAAGAAAAAGAAAAAAGTCAAGAATCTTGTTCTTGTTAACGAGGAAGAAGAGGTGCGTTGGGTGGAATAAAAGATAAGTTTGTGCGTTTGAAAGAGGGCAGAGCAACGAATGAAAGGAGGAAAGATGAGGAGGACAGGAAGGGGCGGGGCAAACAGAAGGATGCAGAGATGCAGCTGAACGTTTGGGAAGCAGATTGTGATGCAGAGCTCGATGTTGAGGTGCAAACCTGCGTGTTGATAAGGAAACATCTACTGCACGGCATAATTCACCCACAAGGACCCTCGAATAAAAGAAGCCAAAGTGTTTTAAGTGTTTTATGTTTGCAAAAGTTCCACAAAGCAGCAATAAAAACAAACAATAACCACATGACGTGTGGTTTCCTTTTGTTGTATTTCCACCACAGAGTAAAATATTTACTTTCTGCAACATGTTTCCACATCGAATTCAATCTCTATCCAACTCAACCTGCAAACGGTGTGAAACTCGCTTCCTTTAGTGGAAAATCACTGGTAGAAATTCTTTTGCAGAACAACTAGATTTTCTTTTCTTCTTTTTGTTCCGTTTCACGAATGAGAACAAAGAAAAAAAAACAAGAAGACTGAATCATAATCAGAGTAATTAACTTAATTTTTAGATGTTTTTATGGTGAAATACTGTCGTTTCTAACCCCGAGTGTAAAGGTAATTCTCAGTTCTACAATTTGAAACATAATATATGTAAAAATCTGGAATTCAATCATCACAGATGATAATTCAGTCTGACTGAACAACAATAGGTTTAATAAATCTCAGGAATTATTCCAGACATCAGATTTAATGGTCCAGAGTCGTTCACTAAAGATATTATCGTATTTTTAACCTGTCAGTCAGCGTAAGTGGGCGTTTCTGTTTCTCTGCTATCAAAGCAGGAGGTCACTCAGTTCATTTCTAAAGATTACAGTGCAGCTCAACATCTAATTCATTTGTTTAACTGACCAGAAAAATGTTGAAATGTTGTGCAGACTCCATTTATTCAGTGTATCAGAGTGGAAATTCTGCTGACCCACTCATGTTTTATTCTGACACTGGCTTTGTGCAACATCTGCAACTTTCAGGAAGGGAATTGGACCATTGATTGGTTCTTTTAAATCAGTCCAGGTATCCAACTCGTACAGTGATCTCTGTCTGTTTGGTTTACTGGATTTTAAGACTCTCAGTCTGAGTGTTTCCTTCATCTCTGGAGTTTTGGCTCGTGTTCACAGGTTGTACAAACTTTCCTTCATCAGCGTTTCATTAAATGTTTCACAGTTAAACACGAGACACTGAATGTTCATGGAACATGTTGGTGTTGCACCAGGTATGAAAACTAGAAGGTCCCAGTGTCCATCCACCTGTCCGTCCTTCAGTCCCTCTGTCCATCCACCTGTCAGTCCTTCAGTCCCTCTGTCCATCCACCTGTCCGTCCTTCAGTCCCTCTGTCCATCCACCTGTCAGTCCTTCAGTCCCTCTGTCCATCCACCTGTCAGTCCCTCCATCCGTTCGTCCATCCATCCATCCATCCATCCATCCATCCATCCATCCATCCATCCATCCATCCATCCATCCATCCATCCATCCATCCGTCTGTCCGTCCGTCCATCCAGCATTATTCCATCTTTCTTGATCATCCATTCTTCCCTCCCTCCAGCCCTCTGTCCCTCCATCATCCATCCATCTGTCCGTCCATCCATTTATACCTCCCTCCGTCCGTCCATACCTCCCTCCCTCTGTACCTCCCTCCGTCCGTCCGTCCGTACCTCCCTCCCTCCGTCCGTCCGTCCATACCTCCCTCCCTCCGTCGGTCCGTCCGTCCGACCCTCCCTCCCTCCGTTTGTCCATCCGGGTTGCAAATGTCAGTCTCCAGTAATCATTGGGTGAGAGACGGGGTTACACTTGGACAAACAACCTCTCACACCCAGGGACAGCTTAGAGTTGCCGTTTAACCTGATGCATGTTTTTGTCTGTGGGAAGAAGCTGGAGTCCCTGGAGAACACCCACACATGCAGACTGGTCCCAGCTTGGATTTGAACCCAGAACCTTTTTGCTGCAAGGCACTACACCCACCGCTCCACTGTGCAGCCCCACACAGATTGAACAAGTTTTAAACTTCCATCTAGTGGAAAATAATGCCTGTTGTATAACCGTTCTGAACCCTGGAGATCTCTCGGTGAAATGACGGCTGCCTCCATCAGTGATGTTCTTTTTCTTTTCACAGTTCCACCAGTCTCTCCACCATCTGCCACTTCAACTACCCTGGGAGGAAAACTAAAAGCTGCTGGCTAAAACAACAATGTTATCTTGTTCTTCGAGCTGAAAATCAAGCGTTCATTTCAATTTCATGCCTTGAACAGCGTAAGGACGCCTCATAGAGAGAGAATCTATACACATTATTTTAAGGTAATTAGAGATTAAATGAATGTTTACATGCAGGTTTTCTTTCCAGGTAAACGCATCGGAAATCAACTCCAATTTATTCACTGCTTTCCATGTAACATTTAATGTGTTTAAATGCGGCCGTTCCTATATAACAAACATTATACCAGGGGACTCCATGACCTATTTAAAACAAATCATGATATGAGGTAGATTTCAGGTTTATAATGAGTAAATATCTAAAACAATTTACTGATTTATATTTGGAAAACAGAACAATAAGTGTAACAAATGAAATCAGAGGAAAATGTTCCGCCTCAGCTGTCGAGTAAAAAGAGTCAGACAACAGTTTTACCTTCGATTGTCACGGTTACTCCGTCATAACTGCATTAAATCAGAATAATCAGATTATTTGCTGCTGGAGGATAAAAACAAACCAATACAAACATTCGATCCGAACCAATCAGACTCCTCCGAGATCACGAGAGCAAAACTCATTTATTTGTCAACTTAGTTAAGATGAATGAAAGAAGTCAGCGACTGTCTGACAGCGACCGCCAGGAAAAGATGGAATGAAATGCAAAAAGGGAGCAATTATGTTTGATGCAGATGTTGTTCTTTTTATTTCATTCTTTTCTTTTTGTTATCGTTGTTTCATCTCTTGATGGTAGAAAGAGGAGAAACCTGGAAAGAATGAAACAGCTGGTGGTGATATAAAGAGGCCAGTTTGAAAAAATTGGCTTTGGGAGGAGATGAAGAGCGCGGCGCCACCAGACAGCAATAAATGGCTGCAGCTACTAAATGGGAGGGTGCATTTATTAATCCAAAACGATTTCAATTATGTTTTAGCGTCGGTTTTGACCAGTAGGGGAGAGATGGGAATGGCTGGGGGGCTTTTTACATTAGGAGCGACTTCATCTTCTGACACATGCTGCATGACAAAACAGAAATAATTGAATCTTTTCTAATTAGCAAACGGTCCCTTATCTTATATTAAAGGCTATTTCTGTTACAGCGAATGTCTGAGGTTCTAAAATGTTTCATGCTGCAGTGTTCTGGTTTGATATCATCGTATATCAACTTAACACCATCTCACATCTCCATCTGCATATCTAGCTCTCACATGCACAAGGAGAAAAAACACTATATGCAAATCTTCAACACAGAACAGCTTCCATGTTATTGTTGAATAATAATTAGGAGGTTTTTTTTTTTTACTTTAAATAGAAGACGCTGGACAACATCCTGTCCCCTCCAGATCTACTGATGTCTCGACTTGTTGATAAAAGATAATATTCCATCACATGAAACAGATTCAATGTACAGGAACTGGTTTATTTTCAGCCAGAAGAGCCGACTGGACAATAATCCGTCTCTTCCTGTCATATGTCCTTGTCCAATTTAGTCCACAGAACAAAGGACACCTTCCACAGGCCACAGAGTGAATCAGACTCTCTTAGCTGAATTGCACATACAACCATCCAGATTTCCCCCCAACTCAATCCTCTGATTATGATTCTGTGTGCCTCCATAAATATCCTCTCTGCCGATAGAAAGTGGGATAATTTGTTTTGCTGGAAGGCTTTCATATAAACCACTTCTACTCAAAGTGGTTTACAATGACAATGAGACAGAATTAGCTTCTACTGCTACACTACAAGTCATAACTGGGAAGGAAAAACACCAGATGAATCATGATTTTTATTCTAGAAGGTTTCTTCTTTTTGTATGTGAAGTTTAAAGTGGACTACAATGAGCTGAGTGTTTGTTTTAAAAACAAAATAAAAGAAGAAACACTCGTCCTGATGTTGAATATTCCATCTTTATAGCACTGCACTGAGAACACACTATAATAAAGTGATTATCTTTGTAATGTCGAGAACTCTGGAACTCATGTTAGTTAAATGTGTTTAATGTTAAAATAAATCCTCTAAAAATGATGATTCTGATTCTCTTTACAGAACTAGTAAATGTTAGAAGCAGCAAATCTAAACAGCATCTGATGTATGTTTTTGTACTTAATTATTATTTAATGATATGTTTTTTTTTATGAATAAACTAGTGTAATTGTTCAGATTTAGAAAGAATTTGTTAGAATTAAACACCAGTTTCCATCACTGGACACAGAAAATGTTTCAAAGAGCTTCTCTGTGATTTTGAGCTGCAGAGACACTCGTGCTCAGCAGAGATATCAGACGACGGGCTGCAGCTACGTTAAGATGTCGGACTGCAACAGAAACTCATAAAACAAAACAAGTATATGCATGAAGTAGTTTTAAGCTAGTAAATATGTGATAATTACTTTAATAATATCAACAATACCAGGCAGATATTCCAGTTATCAGGTTCGTCTTGTAGAACCAGTTTTCACATTTAATCTTTTGATCAGTCCTATAGTTAGTGTTAGCTTATGTTCTCCTGGTCCATCCCTTTAGTTATGCTGCTATAGTCTCAGACTGCTGGAGAACACATGTCTTCACTCTGCTGTCTCCACGTTTGTATTTATTATTATTTAGATTAAAAAAAAACTTTTGCTAACTGGAATTTTATAACTTATTGAATATGACTACTAGTTGCAATTATTGTTTGATTGTTTTTTGTTTGTTTGTTTAATCAGAAACTGGACGTTGAGTGTTGCAAACTGGACTTGCTGTTTTTGTGAAGTGCCTTGAAATAATTTTTTTGGCTCAATAGGAACTTGAACTGACCTGAATTATCCAACATACTAGATATTAGTCATGTTATAGTTACCTGCCTATTAAAACAACTAAAACAAAAAACACTTGCAGAAATACCTGCTTAGCATCAAATTCTAGTAGCTAGCATAACAAAGCAGCCAGAATTCTCGGCCATTTTGTTAAACACAATATCTTTTAAAGAAGTTTATGATTTTAAAATCAGAGTTTTGTGTTTTTTGATCAAACAATTAAAATAAAGTTTTCTATTTCAGGCCAGTTTGGGATTAACTCATTAAAATACAAGTACAAACAAATAAGAAAACATTGATTTTAACTGTCAACAGTTTCCTGCAGTTACACTAATTTAGAAAAGTCTTAAATTCTTAATTTGAAGTTGTTTTTCATCTTATTGTTTGAAGTATAATTTCTTTAGTATAAACCAGGATAAACAAAAAAAAAGAACATTCTCATTTCTAACCACATTTTTGCTCAATAGAATCAAATAAACTCAAGTGGAGAATTCTGAATTAATTTGGAGCATCAACATTAAACAAAGCTGGAAATTAAAACGGGACAAACTCCAAACCTACTGAGTGAGCTGACGTCTGCAGTGACAGGACAGTAACCACGCACTCTAAACAGTCTCCCTTTCAGCAGCTAAACGTCACCGTCCTCTGGTTTATGCTGGAAAAACACCAGAGGTTAAGAGTTATAATAAATCCACCTTTACAAGACTTTTCAGCTTTCAAAAGGAAATAATGGCCAGCAGCTGTTAAATGAGTAATAAACATCAAAGAACATTTTTTTCCTCCATATAAAAAACAGAAATTGTATTGATTATGGCATCAGTTCCATTACCGGGAGAGTTTCAGCTGTTTGTCATGTTTTCTGTGAGTTTAATTTTCTTTTTTAGTCAAACAGATGGATTTTTAGATCATCTGATTTTAATTTAGTTCATTTCCAGCTGTTTGTGGTTTTTCTAAAATTGGCTGAACGCAGTTTCAAAATAATGTTTTACTTTAAAGAAGCAACAAGTAAACCGAGTAACGTCCCTGAATGTGTAAATCAAACTGGTTTTAACACTCCATAAACTTTTTATTATAAATATAATTAAAATCAGACAGGATCTTTTCTTGTTCTGTAAAACTATAAATAATTTTAAACATGTCTTTTAGCAAATTTATCAGATTGTTGAAAAGTTGGAGTTTCACAGATTCATCTCAGTGTTTAGTTACAGTTTATTTGTTAATCTAAAAAGTCTTTATTAAATAACCATCATGGATGTTTGAGGTTGGAAAAGTTGGATGTCGACAGCAAAAGACCAACTTTAAAGAATGTTTTTGTTTTTCAGAACAGCTGTTTTCACTTTGATTTTTTGTGAATTACTTTGTTAAACATGATTTTAAAAAATGGGCAGGTTTCAGATACTAAAACTATTTTTTAACCTGTAAAACACGTCACGTTTTGTCCATCCATCCATCCATCCATCCATCCATCCATCCATCCATCCATCCCTCCCTCCCTCCCTCC
>SSNP01000048.1:660698-678506 GCA_006937955.1 Pachypanchax playfairii
ATCCCTCCATCCATCCATTCCTGGTTCTTCCAGTGGGAGATTAAAACATTCCAGGTCAGCAAAGAAAAATAAACTCTCCTGTGGGTTCTGGGTCTGCACTGAGACCTCCTCATGATGAGCCAAGTCTGAACACGTCCCCTAAGAGACATCTGGAAGAAGGTTTGCTCACAAGATGCTCAAACCACTTTCACTGACATCTTTTAATACAGTGAAGCAGCTGCGAGGCAGATTTCCTCCATCATGGAAGGTAGACTGACTCGTATAAGAGAGTCTTAAAGAGTCCAGTACTCTGTGGACTCACTGTGGTTTGGGGGGGGTTATATTTTTACTTTAATAACTGAACTTTAAAGTTCTTTGCTGTAATTAAAAACTACTTTCCTCAGATCCAAAGTGATTCTTCCTTAAATTAAAAATCCTTAATGTGATATTTAAATAATCAGAGACCTAAAATGTGATTTTATGTTCAAATCTCATATTAGTTGTGTAGGAACAAACTAAGAATCTGAAGGAATTCAGCTTTAGATTTCAGACTGCAAAACTTCATTTGTAACTTTATGCAGTCACAAAAGCTAACAAGTACACAGAGAAGTACACACAGAGAAGTACCAGGCCAGTTTGCCTCATTACACTTATAGTATTGAGTTGCATTAGCTGCAGCATTTCCAACACAAACGTTGGGAGAATTTACCAAAATGAAAACGTTGGAGAAAAGACTGAGTCCAAACTGGAGACTGTTTTATGTGCAGGAGATTTTATACTACAGTTGCACTAATGAAGCTAAAGTTCAGTTTCACTTTCCAGTTACAAAAGAGCTGCAGATTACACGCAGTAAAAAGCTTTTACAGCAGCGATTAGAAACCAGGATTAAATTTACATTCGTGTCAGCTGGTTCTGCAAAAAGAGAGAGTAGGACTTTAAAATATGGATACAATGAAGGGAGGAACTATTCTAGCAGATTAAAATAACCAAGAAGATTCAACTAAATACTGAAAAAGAGAATAAAAAATATATAACTTGTGTAGAAAGTGGCAAGAAACAGGGAACTGCAGCTGCACAGAGAAACAGAAAAATATATGCACTTAAAATGGTGCGATATCTATAAGTGTAACATGGAGAAAAAAGATGAATTACATCTAAAAAAAATCCCCAACAGCAGGAGAGAAGATATCTGAGAAGCAGAAAGCAGGGCAGCGTTATAATAAACGGGATGCAGAGCACAATAAGACCTGATTGTTGGAAGGATGAAACTTCATCCATATCTGCTGGAGTCTCAGCTGGCCTGCAGACGCTTGCTTTTTAACGGATTAACAACAAAAGCTCAGCTCGATAACTAATAGGCCTTTTCCTCCTTCTCTTCTTTACTCCTTCACCTTCTATCACTTCCTTTCTCCTCATCTTTCCATCTTGCCGTCTTCTCTCCCTCAAAGCAAAGCAGAGATAATGCAGACCAGTTTCATGCCTTCTGCTGAATTAAACATGCAAGGAGCAGCTTGTTCTGGGCGCCAAGGCTGAAGCAAAGAGACGGAATATTAAAACGGCCAAGATATACAATTCTGCCCCTTCACAGGAGTCTCCAGAGTGCTGCTGAACATTCTTTACAATTAAAAAGATCTGTCGCAGATAGGCAGAGCCGAGGAAAGCTAAACAGGACAGCCCTTTTTTCACTAATTGGCCGAGTTGAAAAGGACTGTCAGTTGTTGTTGGGTGGAAACAGCCAATCGCCAAGTGGAAGGGTGGAATACCATTCAGAAATACTCCTCTGAGACTTCCTGTCCACCTCCAGCTTTCATTGTTGGAGCTGTAAATCCCATCGTTCCAATATCTCATTCCTTTCACGCTCTCTGTCATCTTTATGCAGCAGCCAGCCGATCAGGCTTCACAAGAAACAAATCTGGCCATCTCTAACTCTCAACTCCGCTGTGAATAACTTAGTTTTTCAAACACAGTCTCAGGTGGGTCACAAAAAAATAACTGGTGATGTCGTCTCATCGTCTCAGCAGGGGCCACGGTTTCATTTTCTGTTCTGCCTCTGCTCTTTTCTCACACTCGATTTCTCTAATCTGAGAAGAGAAAGTCTCCTTTTCTGTCTCGGCCTATTTGGTATTCCCCAGATACGATGCTGGACTCCCACCCTCATCCTCCATCACCCCCCTTCCTCCCTGTCTGACAGTGCCAAGTGACCTGTCACAGAGTGCGCTGCATAGCATGGGCGCCAACACTTACAGTGGCAAGGACAGGACTCTACAGGGGTTACGCTCATAACTGCAACCTCCCACAGCACACGCCATGTGAGACGAGGTGGCGAGCTACAGATCAGAGGAAGGGACGTGTAATTATTACAGCACTATTTTCAGCTCGCAGACGAGGCTGCTGGGACATTTCACTCACTGTAAAAGAGACATTCAGCACAAGAGGGTCGTAATGTTGGTTTAAGAAACATGTTCTGACAAAACAAGGAAGAGTTCTGCTGCGTTAGCGCGTCTCATCTACATGCAGACGATGTTTCAGGTAAAAGAAAACAGAAAAAATATTAAAATAATTTAAAAAAGGCTTTGAAAATTTGATTTTTTAAAAATATATTGACTGTATTCATGTGTACTTCATAAACAAAATGCAAAAATTCATCAGCAATAACAAAATGGTGATTTTGTTATAAAGTATGGAGTGTATACTATATAATGCAAGCTTCTTCCATTGGTGTAAAGAGAAGCCATGACTCCCTAATAAGTTCTGAAAGCCCCGCCTACTTACCTGCACACAACTGTGTGCAACTAAATGAAAATCAATATTTAAACATGCAACATCATTATAAAAATTAATCCACATCTATAAAAATAATCTGCCTTTCTTACATTTTTTTGTTAGAAAATGTCCCACAAACAGAGTCATATATAAATAAAGATCTGAACCGATCAGTGCAGCGTGTTACCTAATGAGTATTCAGATGTCATAGTGTGCAGATCTGTGAACTTAAGGGAGGTTGTTGAGACAAAGTAAGTGTAAAGTGTGTTTCTATAGTCTGCAGAACCTGAAATAGTTCCTGTGGCAGATCTGTGGAAGAAGCTAAAAAGAGCAGATGAGAGCAGGTGCAGCGTTCTGTGCTGTGCTGGTAAATACGCTGAGGAGAAGAAGAGTTGTGAGACTCTGGTATTTATAGATGGATCGTACAGCTCTGCTTAATTAATTATCAGTTTTTCCACAGAGAGTTGTTTTAAAGTGGTTTCTTTTATTGAAAATGAGTTGTGCTGCAACAAAAGTTATGACTGATGAAGACTTTTCTCGCTGAGGGTGCATCCATGGTACAAGACTCTGGGACTAATTAGGAGCCAAAGTCGTGATCACAGTCGGCTTTTTAAAATTATGATGCCTTCAGGAACCCCTGGAGAAACGATGCGCCAAATAGGGAAAACATGGAAAGGGGAATGAAACGGTGCAAATCCAAAATACCAGGGGTTTATTATTAAGATGAAAATCACTGAAAGCTTTTAAAATCGGATGATTTCCATCTAAGTACAAGAATCCATTTTAAAATAAACAAATAAACATGAAAGTAGATACGTAAAACACTGCAGATGGTTTTCTGGATCTAAATGTAAAGATCAAACAAAACAAACCAGTTTTTGTGTTTTTGAATTTGGATCTTGGAGCATGCAAGCACCCCATCAAATACTAAACACACGTCCAACTTCTTCTGAAGTGATACAACAAACACGATATGTGTTGCAAATAAAGTTACAATATGGCTGCTTATCACTTTTAATTAAGCTTAATTGGCAACTTATGCAGAAAAACTGAGTCTTTACGATGAACTTCCACTCAAATATTTATAAGATAGCAAATACAACTGTCTCATTTACAGAACAACAGATTGCACAGTGCATAATGTTGAACAACAATCAACAACAAGAGACCTGCTCAGCACCTGGAGCCAGAGAAGCTGAAACAGCTTTCCTTTACACCAAAAGTAAAAAAAAACAAGAACAAAATCTCAGTTTAATGGCAAGAATTCCACAGAACAGCAGTTATAATTCATGTTGAGCCAAGACACTTTCATTTATATGACAAGATTTTCTTACATTACACTCGATAATGAGTCAATAAAATGAGAGATCAGAACATCCTTCTAAAATTCTCCTTTTTTATATGTATTTATTTTTTAATGTGGACACTGCAAATGCATCTAACATATGTAATGCAATTCTATTATTGTTTCTTTTTTTGTCTTTATTCACCAAACAGATCACAACCCACCATGACAGTAAATATAGAAGGTCCAAATTAAACACGAGTTGTGACACTAGTGAAAATAAACTGCTGAATCTTTTATTGCTGCTTCTTTCTGTTCCATAAACATCTTATTATCTGTGATCAGAAAATTTAGAGAAAATATTGCATGTATAGGAAATTTACATAAAATGAGGAAGAAATAATTATTTTCTTTTAGAATTTTGGAGACAAATTAATGAAATAATTGTTGCAGATTTAACATTTTTTACACATTTCTTTGTCTTGCCTATATCGGTTAGCATGTAGCTAACAGTAGAGTCAAATTTTACTTTTTCGCTCAATTTATGTGTTTAATAAATAAATAAGTCCAGTGATTGAAAGTAAGTGAAATATTTTAGTTTGGTTGATTTAAAAGAAGCAAACTTAAATGTATTTATTTAATTATTTGGTCTATTAGAGCTGTGAGAGAATATTAACCCATCTTTACATGCGTGGCACTTTTTATTGACATGATTGCGGGATTAGTAAACTTTTCTGATTTACCTTCAAACCACGTCCTTCACTTTGCTTTTAATTTGAACTTCTTCAAAGAAAGCTGTTTAAAAGATTTATGTTGTGATGTCACCTCGCTGCCACGCAGATAAAGAACATCAAGATTCAACAGTTAATTAAAATGTTGTTCTCTAAATGGAAACTATTAGTAAACATAAAGAAAAATGAGTCAAGGCAAGAGAAGATCCGCCGTGTTTACACACTCATACCCTGGAATTCAGACGCTGTTCATGCAGGTAAATCTATGTTTTAAAAGCTACATTCAGATAACATGTAGTTCATGTGTTAAAAGGCTTTTAAAGGTGATTTCAGTATCTGATTTCCATGTTGCAGGAAAATAAAAAGTAATTAAATATCTAAATCAATACAAGCCAATAAATCATGAAAAGGAATAAAACATTTTGCAAAGAGGAAATTTTCTTGCACCATTATTAAACTCCATGTTGAAAGTAAAAAGTGGTTAAAGTTGATTAAACCCTGATGTTTCCTTCCTGACTTTCAGGGAAGAAATTCACTCAAATCTCTTGAACGGCAGACGAGTCTGACAGGACTGTCCTAATGTCATTAAAACTCTTCAGTATTCACGAGGTAAAGTCTGGATTTGTCTGACAAAGACGACTTTCAAGGTTAATGTCAAGCTGACTGTCGAAATCTGAACTTCAGTTTTACCTGATAATCAGTTATCCACTGATAAACTTTATCTTCTTGTCTTTTTAATAAAATTCCAGCAACTTTTAACTCGTTTCTGCGTCTAATTCTATACGTAGTTAAATAATATCACATGGGTGAGTGTAGTCTCTCTCTTACCTAATATTTTAAGGATATATCGGAATAAGAGGGGCGAATATTTTCAAAGCCACCACTCTGTAACACCTATTGTAACAAGCTCATAACCTGCCTTGATGCATCTGAAACTGCATCTCATCTGAACACAGAATACCAAAACAAAACACATGAAGAAGAGCACCCTCCAACAGAGCTGGTGGATATGTTCCCTCACTGAATGAACCCACAGGACCAGAAGTAAAAGCACTTTCTCTGCACACAATCGTAGCTGCACTTTTTTAGCCACCTACAATATAAATAAATATGCGAACAGAAAAAGATGGCGTGAAAGAATCATGGGAAAGAAAGTGGAGAGAAAGTTAAAAACATTGAGAAGTTGAGCTGAAAATAAAAGAAAAGAACTATTTTATTCATTAAATGAGTCATTGCAGACTCAACATGAAACTGTGTGAAACCCCCGAGTCTCCCGGTGCGTCTTTTCCTCAGTAAGATCAACACCATTACACAAGAGTAAAAACAACAACAATAACAACATCTACCACAACAATAACAACAACTGTGCTATTGGGAGACGCCGCCCAATATACGGATGATGCACATCATTAACACCACAGCCAGCCACACATTAGCACACACTGTTAGGTCTGTTATGTTACTCCGTTTGGCGGCCCCTCGCTTCAGCGGCTCCCATCGGGACACCGGCTGGTGTCACTGGGTGCAGCGGGCGTCGCTGAAAACCCACAGAAAACTCATTCCTCTGGGATTAACACAAAGTCTCTGACTGTTGCCTTAGCGACGAGTTTGGCCTTTTCAAGTTTTAAATTGAGGCTACGTCCCAGGTTTGGAACAAAAGCTGCCGTCTGCAACACAACAGCAACATCCAGATGGTTTTTATACAGAAGGTGATTAAGATCCTGTAGTTCTGAAGCAAGAAGTTGTAAATATTTTGGAATCTTGGTCATATTTCATGTTGCGTTTTCTGGTACGGGAAGGTTTAAAGTACAAACACATTAGTCACATATTAACACAGCAAAGCTGAAGCAACAAGAACGTAGCAATAAGCAGCGTTTTGCTAAGATTTCATTTGCTTTTGGCAGTTTTTTTCACCTTTTTGTTTAATCTGACAAAAATGAATCAAATCTGTCACATTCAGCCACAAACGCAACAACAACTCTGTTTCATCTGCGTCACAACAACTTCTTATTGTTCTCTTTATATAATATACAGTCATTGTGAAGCAAAGTGAAAATACTGATGGCGACTCTTTATCAGGTTGGATTTTAAGCAGGTAGGTGTTGAGCTAATGGAGGTGACTTTAATATTAGTGTTGGGCGGGGTCGTCTCAGACTCCACCCCTTCTCCTTTTCTTTTTCCAGCCCTCTGCTTTGCTTCTTTGTCCTCAGACGTAAATGGCAGTCCGGGAAATGACAGAGCCGTCTCTCTGGGACTCCATGTCGTCGTCCAGGTACACATCCATTCCTGCTTCACCACCATGACCTCTGTGGGCGTGATACGCTGGAGGTAACATGTTCCCGCCTCCTGTAACATTTCCAAATCGATCATATCGCTCCTCTTCGTCCTCCATGCTGTCATCCAGCTCAAACTTCCTCCTCTCAGCTTCATCCATCTCGCCACAGAGGAGGATGTCATGAGCATTAGGTGGGTTGCCAGGTGAGGCGTGGTGAAGATGATGATGGTGGAAGTTGTTGGGTTTTTCGGTTAGGGTCCCAGTGGCGTCGCAGCCCTCCCGGTATGTGTAGATGGGACCGTTGTTGTTCGCACTGGCTCCATTTTTGCCGTTTCCAGAGCTGCTAAAAAGAAGACGCGCTTTGTTGCCGTAATCAGCTCCGTTGCTGCCACCACTTCCTGTTGCAAGGGAATCCCCACTGCTGGGGAAGCCACGCCTCTGCTGCCGGCGGCTGCGGGTCAGAAGAACCCCAACGAGAGTCACGACCAAAAGCAGGGCCAACAGGGAGCCAATGACCGCACCTGCCACTACCCCGGCGCTGGACGGGTCCTCCAAGGCTTCTGCAGAGGGGATGGAGGGGTTGAAATGAAGGAGTGAGTGGAGGAAAAGAAAAAGGAAGGAATTGTTTTGGAGGAGGTATTCAGCTCTTCTTGTGTTGCAAAGTGTGCAGTGGTAATAGCACGTGTGTTACAATCCTCTTACAAGTGTGTAGTAATGTTCTTCACTGTGTAATCCCTCAGTGAGGGTGCAGTCACTCGCTGCTGGGATCAGGCTGAATGGGACTCATTCACTTTCTCCCAGCGGCTTGTTGTGCAGCATTTTGCAGACAGTTTGCTCAAATTAATGTCTGTCCAGCTGCTACTAGTTTGCTCTGTGTTGCTCCCCCCATCTCAGCAGCTTAGGGGTGAAGCCTTCACAACTGTGTGTTGGTGTGAGCCAAGTTTGCCTCTCCACTCATGTTTCAGCTGAAGATTGAAACAAAAATAAAGTTTGGCTTACAGCATCAGCAAATATGGGTTTGCTCTGGGCTTGGTGTTTTTCTTTGGCATGAGTTAAAGGTTTCGGCCCAGCAAAGCAACACAAACAGACACAGAAGCAGACCCAGAACAGAGAGGTGAAGGTGTTAATTGAGGAGGGTGAAATGTGCACTATAGTGCTTAGAATGTGCAACAATGTTTAACATCCCCAACCCTTCTTTTTTTTTTATCTTTCTTCTCTAAAGCCTCCATTCGGCTCTACAAGCCCTTTTCCCAACTCATTTTACAACCTTCAGACTGCCTCCTACTCCTGCTTCTCCCATCGGTCAGCGAACCAAACCATTGTGCAGAATGTTCACCTGCAGTTAACCTGGGACTGAGTCCAGGTCACACTAATGAACAACACAAAGGTACAGGGTTTGCAGTGCAGGCGGAGACTCATACCAGGGCTTTTAAAACAGAACTCTCTGCAGGAACATCAGAAAAAACGACTCTGGCTCAGATAGTGTAGGATTTGGACAAGAGGATTCATGCTGGGCCAAAGAGGCAAAAAGAAAGTCTAAAACCAAGAAAGGAAAAGTGTTGAGACCAAGTGCAGAGCTGAACAAGGCTTCTTTTTATTTCCTTTAGTCTATGAATTGCGATTTTTCTTTTGGGTGCTGTACAATTATTAGAGTGTGGAACAGCAGAACGTCTGAGCCCCTTCGTGTCTTATGCAAATGACATCATGTTTCTGCCAGCTCTCCTGGCAAACACAGAAGTGAACGCCAATCAAACAATCGAAGGTTGACTGGAATGAACATTGCGTGGGTTCATGAGCCAGGGCAGCACCATTGTGAAAATGACATTGTTTTCATTGAATGATGCTATGTTGGACATCAGATAATGATCTCTATGGAGCTGGCTAGTGTGAGTTATGCTAACAGAACCAGCAGGGGGACGTCACCATGACGGAACGTGGATGGAGAGACTCTGATTCATACATACTTTTTGTTTTGATGGTGTCGGGGGGGAAAGGGAGGAGAGAAGCAGAGCAGGGGAAGTGGAAGTAGGTTTTCAGTGGAGGGAAGAGAGAGAAGTTAAAAAGACAGGCCTCAGTTTGATGTCTCTCTCACATGCAGCAGGGACATTCCAGGGTAACACAAACTGGTTGTGTGGAATAGGCGGGGCTCAAGGGAAAGGATATGATGTCTAAATTAAGGGACAATGTCGGGTTAATATTCAATTGAAGTGACAGAAGACATTAAAGATGATGAATCCAATTTTCCCTGTCCCAGTTTTCCCTCTTCAAACTTACTGATTGGCATAGAAACATCATGTGGGCCAACGTGTTATTTATATTTATTGTGCCATTTATATTTTAGACAGTAATTGTATTTATTAAATGACTGAGTGAGAGAAAGCTGAATAATTGTAGTTAGCGTCTGTCAGTTTTCTGATAAGTGCTAAAAGTATTTATTATAATAAATAAAAGATTGATGTTGTGTTATTACTATAAGAGGGGACACGAAGATATTGTGCCCTGAAAAGACCATTCGAGCTGAAACATTCAGTTTTCAGTGAACTGGGTCACACATGCAGGTGCATATTTAAAAATATATACTTTGTTTCCTTAAAATGTCAAACCATTGGGTTCTTGTTGATATTAAATGGAGAATTTGTTGCAACTGATGAACCCAGTTCCTGTTAGATGTTTAACACACGCATCAAAGGAACCACATCATCTGGAACTTTGCTAATATTTAAATTCCCTCTCCGGTACGTTGTATGGATATTTTTATCTTTACATGATTTACTTTTAACTTGAGGATTTTTACCCACTGAACCAGCCTCCCTTCAATCTGACAGCGCCGGTGCAGAAACTACTGAGAAGTTATAAAAACGTAGAAACAAGATAAATGAAATGATTAAAGGAAGTGGGGTTGTGAGGAGTTCATAAATGTCATAAATGCAGTAAAACGTAATCAGAGAGATCTGAGTTTGGAGAACGGATCAGAACCAAGAACAAAGTTCTACCATCATGAACGATTAGAACTCAAATGTTTCCTTACAGCTGTTCAGGTGGGCGCTACATAAGATATTTTAACATCTCATCACTTTTGCTCATTTATGTTGGCCCTATTTTCTCAACTGAACAACATCTATTTTATTCCATGTTGTTCTGCTTAATGTGTGACATATTGACACCAAATTCCACAACAAATATGAGACAGAAAATGAGAGTAAATGAGGACAATATGTCTTTTTATTAGCTAGTAAAAGTAAATCTGTATGAGTAAAATTATTTAGAAGAAGAACAGATTGTTTACTGGATTCAGTATATGTTCATACTATGTGTTAGTAACTGAGTCAAGTTTTTGGATAACGCCTAGAAAATGTATAATATTTTTGCATTATTTATTTTTATAACATTTTAAACCTTTGGAATTTTTTGGTCAAGCAAAAATAAATAAATAAATTTACTGAAATTAAATCATTTAAAGTATTTGATAAAGGAATAAACACTGAATGATGGAGAAAATAGTGAAAATGTAAACACTGATCTCATGCAAAGTTTTGGAGTTTGACGTGTTCGGGGTTCTGCTCTGAGTAGCTGTTATTCTACCTGCTGCAGGTAAGATGCTGACTGATCGTACTCATTCACAGAAGTGTTACAGTGGCTTCAGTTGTGTTGGTAATGTAACATTCCTGCAAACTGTCTTAAAAACAAACAAAAAATCATGATTGGCAGTTCAAAATCATCAACATTTTGATGTTTCAATCAGATTTCATTGCTTGTCATTATCAATCAAAGCCACAGGGAGAAGCATCTACATGAATTCTACAGTGAATCTGTTATTTAACAGATCCAGAATTTATGTGGGAGCAAACTGACATCATTTATTACAATCTAAAACACTAATGGATCCTAGTTAAGTTCTGACAGTAAAATGCCAGATTTTTGATCAAAGCTTCATGTCAAATCCTTGTCAAGCGCCCTGTGAGACACTTTAGTAAACACTGTTGTGTGTGAATATTTCACTCACTCCTAAAAAAAGTCAGAAGTAGAAGAGCCTATCGTTAGCAAGAAAATAGGCCACGCTTGTCATCCTTATTTCTCGTCAACAGAGGCAGCCTGCCTGCATTAAGAAGCACAGTGATAAATGTCACACAGAGAGGCAGGAGGGCTTAGATCAGTCTCTGTATTAGTGTCATGAACATGGAGGAGATTAACAGAAGGGAGAGAAAAGAGACACCCATGAAAACTATCCATTTCTACTCAGTTACACTCACTGTGTCGGGGATAATCTAAATGAGATGATTTGCAAAGTGGGGAGGCAAGGTGGAAGGAGTTAGAGAGGGCTGAAGGGGAAGGACAAATGAAGCAGAGGAGGGGTTTAAATCTGAATAATCTGTGAATCTCCTTCTTTTCTCCTTGTTTTGGTTCTCTGAATTGGGCCTGAAAACACACCAGAGGCTGATGATTTAAATACAACACAGAGGAGATTGACTCTCATTAAACACAGCTTTCGGTCAAGGACGTCTAAAAATGTAGAAATGACTGACTGCCCCAAACACGGAAACCCAGAAAATATGAAAAGATCAACTGAACCCAGAGACCAACTGTTGGACAAAATAACTGCCTGCTGAGTCGTCTTGTTGCAGACAACTACAGAACAAAACTAGATGTTTGTTTAGATTCTTTGCACACATAGTTCATCCTGTCCACATCTGGAACCCGAAAAAAAAATCTATTCGTCCACTTTCTGATTGTTATCAGGGTCACATGGGCAGCAGCGATCTCCGGACCTCCATCTACCTGTTTCAGCTCTCCGGAAAGACTCTAAGATCTTCAAGGCCAGCTGTAAGACATGATGTCCCCAGTGAGTCCAAGCTCTAACCTGAGGTCTCCTCCCAATGGGATGTCTGGAATACCTCCAAAATTACTCCAAAATAAAAAAAAATTTAAAGTGTTAATAAAAGGAAATGACTGATGTGTTCATTTCTATCAACGTTGGACCTGCTGCTGCATTTTTAAAAATAATTTCTTTAATCCATTAAAATCTTCTGAGACAATGATATAACAGTTCCAGTTTTCTGAAAAGGGTTAAGTGATTTAAAGGTAAAATGTATAAATTTTTTTTCCTAATAAATATGATCTACGTGGTTCATTTTATAAGCTGCATAATGAATCTGGGTTCTAACGGAGGAATTTATCATGAATTTATTTCAAACTTTACATTTCACTTTACTTTTTGTGACAGGAAGACGTAAGGAAAACAAAGAGCGACTTTCAGAACTTGGGACATTATAATAACGTCTGGTAAAAACTTACTCAGTAACTGTCTGAATGAGATTAACATTATTCACAGATGACAAAGCAAACCAGCTGCGCCATTTTTCCAATAACATGCTGAGTTTTTCTAAAACAGACTGGTACAAGTACACGTCAGCCATTAAAAGTATTTATATGCCAAAAAATGTTGACCTGACTCAGTGGGTGAAGTTGGAATAAAAGCCCTTTAAATACTGTGAAAGGAGGCGATTACCTGGTAAACATGGCAACATTTTGTTCCTTTGCAATTTAACACCATTAAGAATAACAAAAGGGCTCAGAGTCATTTTCCACCTTCTATTAACCACATTTTACCTCACACATCTCCATGTTTTTACTTTATTAGGTTGTGTGGTAACTATTTCTGGTTTTCTTTAAATAGAGAGTTAAAAACATGATAAAATATGAATGTTTTACAACAAGAATCCAGAAATCCACTGTCCACCAGGCTCACTGAACGCTCTTTAATTATATTCATGATCTGACACACACAGAAATGAACTCACACACATTTGAAAGCACCTATTAGCCTGAAGACACCAAAAGCTTCAGTATACATCTGTATCACACCTCTGACCCAGACACAGTAATTGTACATCACACTCTCTGTTTAATTACCCTTGATGACACAGACAACCTCGCACATGCACACACACGTGCACACACACACAGTCTATTAAATTATCCTCTGATTATCACTGATCTTCACACACACTTCATTTGCCCCACAACAAAAGTCCTACATAAGCTCCTCCCCCTGAACTGCTGTGTTTCCATGACGATCTCAACATTTCCTCACGCAACCCCACAAAGCCACAGTGAGGAAGGAAATTTCCCGTCATCGTAATTTCTGTCTCTTCATTACAGATTCTGACCACTATTTTCGTCTCTTCAGGCTTTTAAGTGAGGACGTGATCAGTGGTTGGACGAATGGACGGAAAGACACAAAAGACAAATTAAACTGTAAAAAGTACAAAAATGAAAAGACAACAATAGGATGAAAAGTGAAAACGACCTTTTAAGCATTTTGTTTTTGGGCTTTTTCTTGGCCCATTTAGCCTCGCTGTGCTTTCTCCTCGGAGACTCTGGATTTTATATGGAGGCTTTTTCACACAGAAAGCAGATGGGATGAAAAATAAAAGCACAAACACACGAGGAGTAGAAAGAGAAGAGGATGAGAGGGATGAGGAAAAACAAGGTGGAGGCAGGTATGAATAAAGACATATGATGCAAATACAAACAGCACTTTTTTCTGCAAGAAATACAAATTCCAAATAAAAAAAAACAAATCAGGAGTTCCAGGAGAGTCAAAGCATGAGTCCAAACACACAACAACACAAACAAACATGCACACACATTAGATCTAATTAAGTTTTTCATTTTATGGCCCCCTGCAGGGGTCTTAAACTTCAGGAGGTTATGAAAGCACCTCTCCACTTTCCTCTTCAAATTCTGAGCTTATTTAGCATCCAGCTGCTGCAAACACAGGCGCTCAATAACCGACTCATTTACTCACACAAACAGACACACCTTTCACCATCTCCGGGTTCCACTTGCCTTAATAACACTATTTTCCCTCGAGTGCATATTCACAAAAATTAAGACCTCCAAATGGAGAATTAGTTCAAGCTGCTACTTCCAAAGACACAAAAAGCTGCACAGAGAACTATCTAGATTTTTGGTTTCTACGTTAATCTCATTTATTTTATTACTATTATTTATTTTTATTATACATATCAACCCACAGACTAATAAATTAGATTCTGACAACTCATCAGGAATGTAAAGCCTACAAGGGAAGAAACTCCTGCCAGCAAGTTTACAGAGCTCACATTAAGTGTTCGGTTGTTAAATAAAGTCATAAAAATACACAGCAAGGCAACAAAATGAAGCCAACGGGGCTAAATATTGATTCTAAGAGGCTGTACACTCATTAAAACCATGAAATAATCCAATTTTATGATTTTGATAAGGCAACGCTACACTGCAGAAACTCATATTACAATTAAATTCTACACTTTTACTTAAAAAGACTTGTTTTACTCTAAAATGTGTACAAATTTAGATTTTATGAGTAATTTCACTGGCAGACGTAAACCATTATTATTATTATTATATCATTATTAACAATTACTAAGCTGACATGATTCACGTCAAGGATTTTCCTGTTTTTATTTAAAATATAAAAAGAACAGGATGCATTTATATGAAAGACATTCAGTCTGTAGTTGTTCATAAATACAATTTAAATGAATGTTTTTTATGTTTTTTAATCAGCAGTTGATTCGTTCAACAATAGAAACGTGTGATGTCAAAGCTTTTCTAACTGAAACTGAATCAAACCAGCATCAACTCAGCGTTCTAAAACAAATCCAACTATTTCATTTTATGAAAATAATTCTTTCAAAAAATGTTAGGTATTAGAAACACATCAAACAAAACCAACATATGTAAAAATAGCTTTTCTTTTGTGGATGAAGTCTTGGGTCCATGATGTCACAGTTCTAACCCCGCCCACTAACTCAGCATCGTAACACACTAGAACAAAACCAACCTGCTAATAAAATGCAGCATATACTGAAGCAACATGTTAAGTATCTCTCTTTTTTTAGATGGTCCATGAAAACCTATTTGTACTGTCGTGACTTTGGGATTTATCTCTACGTCTCCATGTGGGCGGAGCTAAAGGTAGTAAGTGTTATCTGCTTTTCACACAGTTTAACTGACATCAAACAGCCAGAGTAACTAAAGTCTTTACAGTCACTGGACATCAGCCACATCTAATATATTACTTTAACAGAAACAAACAGTTATTATCACTATAATTAGGTGGAGGTCTAAGAGTATGTTATTTTTTGGGGGGTGGGAGGAGTCTGTTTACTATGATAAAACCACATGCAGGAAAATAAAACCTTAAAAATAAAACTCACGTTAGTCAAAACATGTTCTGTTGCCAGTGTGTCTGATGCGTCAAATCTTTTAACTGACCAACAAATAAAAACATTGTTTAATCGCCTCTTCTTTTAGAGCTCTACTACCCCCCCCCCACTCCGGTCAGCTGACTCTACCGGATGTATCGGATATGTTTTCTCAGACAGCTCGTCTCAACTTCTCTCTCCAGCACCTTTATGAATACGTGACGCCCTCCAGCAGTCGATAATTAGATATGCCTTGGAAATGTGTGTCTCCTGTAAGATGAGTGCTTTGACCTGAAACGACTTGAATCGCTGAATGTCTCAACATCGTCATGCTCTCAGTGAATGTCTCACCAATTAGCCTTTCAGACTTATTACAGGTGGGGCTGCAGGTGAGGTGGAGCTGCCGTTTTCTCAGTCTGATTTGATCAAACTCAGATTGCTACCTGTAAAATGAGTACTTTGTACTCCCTCAGCTGACTGGGAGGTCTGTGATTACAGAGAAACCCAACGGCTGTGATCATACCTCCCGACTACAAGCCATTTAAACCTAGCTGGGTATTTCTTTATATGATTCGGTTATTCTCACTCTGTCTGATTATGAGATAACCACAGGTTGTAAAAAAGCAGAAGCAAAGCTCACAAACGGCTTGTTTACTGGAAAATCCTGGGAAGTGGATATACTGCAGGGTTAAAGGTTTATTGGGAAAAATGTCATTTCTGCTCCTGTAAAGTTTGTGTTTCTGAAATGTTTTTGGGGACAAGTGAAGCAATAGTTACTCATCCGTCCAGGCAGCAGATTCTCATGGGTTTAATTTGTTAACAGTCTGCCTTCCAGAGAAGAGAAACTGCTTTCTGTCAGAATAAAATGAAGTGAATAAATATACCACAGCCTGGAAGTTTTGGGTGAATTCCCACAGTTGGAAAACACTCTTAACAAACCACCACATGGGTTTCAGAAGAGGATGGAGAGTCCTTTCAGGGACTTTTGTAAGGTTTTACAGGAGCTGGCTCCAACTCAGAAACATTTCTTTAAGTCTCCACGGGTAAATTTAAATGTGTTTGTCTCGGTTTGATGTAGAAGAATCATATTCCCTGATTAATTACAACAGTTTTGGCAACTGCTTTTTGGTTAAAGTCAAATTCAAATAACTTTGGAAAATCTTCCAACATGTAAATGTGATGATTACACGCTTTTAAACAGAACTCCAACAATCAGGACATAAAATCATAATTCACTTAGAGAATTTGAAGAGTTTCTCATGTTCTTATCATTATAATCAATATAATTAATTTAAAAGGTGAATTTGAGAAATAAAAGAAACAACAAACTCCTTTAAAAGTGTGATTTCAAGATCTTAAAGCTAATTTTAAATCATAAATGTTGGTGCTAATACAGTCAAATATCTTTAATATAATTTAATCAGAAACAACATTAGACTTCAAACTATAAAACAAAACAAATCCAACAAACCTTAAAATGATTTATTATGAAAGTTATGCAGTAACAATTTAAAGCTTATTCACTGACATTTAAATCCACCAGGTCTTGTGGGTTTCCAGGACTTGTTTGGACCCTGATCTCATTAGAACACAAAACTCAGAAGTTGTTACAGACTTCTCATCAACAATGACTCCAAAAGTTGGAACCAGTAAAGATGGTAAATGCAGCTTCAGCCAGCAGCCGTGTCCAAATAAAGAAGCATTTAATGTAAATCTGTGGTGATCCATCAGCCGAGTCCAGTGCTTATTCACTCCTTACAAGTCGCACGCTGCTGTCACACAGTCGCACACTCTAGTTCTCAGAGCTGTCAGCTTGAGTGGGTTCAGGAGTTTAATGAACGTTATTGATGGAAAGGCTGCAGCACTGCTCGTGTAATTACTGAGACGCTTGCACCTACATGTCTGTGGCTTCATTAATTTGGTGTAAATTCTAGCTAATGTTTATATATGGATGCACGTGTATGTATGAGCACCAGTGAACTCATATGTCATAATTCAAAGGCTGAGTTAGTGCTCCTGCTTTTACGCTCCGTCTGTGCTGCATTATGTATCGACTGTGCTGCTGTAGCATGTGCGTCCCATTTGGATACTGTACGTGTATCTGTATGCGAGAACTGTCACATATATTTTCTGCCTTATTCTGCTTGGCTGAATGCAGGGAGCTGATTGGATCCAGACCCCGGCTGTTGGTACTGATCAACAAAACCAAGCCCGAGCTGAAAAACAGCCATCCACCCCCCCCCCCTCCACATCTTTTCATCCCTTTCGCTCTGCTTGCACTCGATTCATCTCCATCTCAGAGTTACACCCCCACACCAATCCACCCTCCTTAAATGGGGCGATTTTCTGTAGGGTGACTCATTTCTGAGCAAATCCTGACCGCGGATAAGAAGGGAGTAAAAGACAAAAGGGGGGGTGGGGGTGGAGGGAAGGGACTTAAAGGGGCCTGAGAACGTAGAAAGAAAAAGGGAACAAATGCGTGCTTTCATGCTTTTGCTCATTTCAGATGAATCATTTTCAGAAGACAGACAGAAACAGAGGGGGGGGGGTGGGGGGGGGGGGTGA
>SSNP01000048.1:678516-876297 GCA_006937955.1 Pachypanchax playfairii
GGGGGGGGGGGGGGGGGGGGGGGGGGGTGAGAAGTGGAGGGTGAGGAAGGACACAGCAAACCCCATATGGATGAGATTACAGCTCTTCTAAAGCCACTTCTCTTACTGCCAAACCCATCCACTCCCTTATGATCACAAAATAATAAGTAAACAGCAAGACAGAAGCAATATCATGCGCTTTAGATTTGTTCATATAGAGATGACTTATATTCCAGAAGAAAACACTCAGAACCAAATCCTGCAAATCCATTCGTCTTGTCAGAACACCTTAATATGTTCAGAGGTTGGCAGCTTATTCCAGTGAATCCGTGGACAGTTTTTCTCAGTCATGTTGCATAAAAAACAGAGAAAAACAACCAGGAACCTCAAAGTGACTTAACCAAACACAGGGAAACACAAATATTAGAGAAAATACAAGCAGGAACCAGAAAAACCTTCACAATAAAAGACCCAAGAGTGGTTCTGATCCATTTAACCACATGTGAAGACAGTATGAGTTCACCATTCAGGACCAGTCCAAGACAACTTCTCTCCTACATCAGTGTTGATCTCATGTAGATGTTGGAAATGTTTTATTATTAATTGGTTGATTTTTCTGTAAAGTGCCTTGAAATGACTTTGTTATGAACTGGAATATTTATAAATAAATAAACTTGCGATTTACAGTGATTGACAGAAAGCTCGGTATTCTGTGTGGTTTTGATGATAAAAATGTTCTATTCCATCTAAATATTTTGTATGTAAATGATGTTTTTAGAGAAAAATCAAAGTCAATCGGAAATATAAAAAATTGAACATCAGAACAAACCAAGAAACTGTTTATGCATCTCGTTGTTTCGTTAACTGATCTGTGTCCTGCATCATGAATCCTGTTAAAGCCACTTATCTGAAACTGGGTCACTGGGTTAACAGCAGAGATCTCCAGACCGCCCCTGTAGGCCCACCTCCTCCTGTCACAGATACGATCTCTTGAGTGGGTCCAGGGTTTTCCTCAGGCCTTTACCCAACGCCAGATACGCCTCCCTCAGTAGACCTCTAAAAGACATCTTTATCAGATGCTGCTGGACCACCTTAACAGACTCTTTTTCAATCAGATCCTCCCTGATGACGGTCCCGTCCCTCAGGCCGACCCTGACGTCTTTTTGAGGATGTTAGGTTTGGTCACTGTTGTTTGCAGGACTCACATCCACTAGTAAATCAACAGTTTGGAATTTAATCTCAGCTCTTCACAGCAATAAAACCACAAGGTCTCTGTCACAGCAGACAAACGCCAGAATCCACAGGTGATGAACAAGGTAAGAATAAAAGCAAACAAACCTCAAAAAAATAAAAGCATTCACATGTCCCTCCTGCCATGTTAGATTCATCAACATTAAGCTTTGTGTAAAGTTGTTATAAAACTGTTTCACATGCATTCTCATGATACGGGGATCTGCTTAGCATGTTGTTGAGTTTGTCAGGAGTTTTTATTATGTCCATAGATGTTTAATGGATTTTATTTCACAAACTAGCTTCTATTTTTGTAGCTGTGCAAAAAAGAGATATTCCAAAAACTGTCAATGAAACAAACAAATCCTCTTCACTGTCATCTCCTCCTCTTATCGGCCTTGAGGTCTTTAAGCTTCCAACCTTTCCTCAGACATCCACCCTTAAACCCCTCCATCTCTCGTCCCTCTTAACCTCCAACCCAGCCTCCGTCTCCCTGCATTGATCAGTTCCAAGTGGATTAGCTGCAGATTGTGATAGCAATCTGACCCTGAACATGCTGGCTAATTAAAAGACAGCGTGCTGGTCTGCAGGATTACAGGCTGCCCACTCCGCTTCCTTATTACACACATGCTAATAAACTCGAAAAAGGTTAGCGTGTCAGAGCTGAATGGGAAGTGAAGATAGAGAGAAATGAAAAATCTGACCAAGCTGTCGCTGCAGGCTGATGTTCACTGAACATTTCTCTGTTCATGCACCATATCTGCTTATTTCTGTTTGGGCTTTGTATATGTGATAGTAAACACAAGCAGGTATAAAAAAGGAAAAGAAGCTGTGGCTCAGGGTCTTTAACATTGAAATGGAATGCAGCAGCAGAAGCACAGAGGTAATCATGAACCTCTCCCTTGCCAAGCTTTAGCTACAGGTAACACGACAAACATCTGACCCTGCAATTTCACTGAAGAATGAGTCTGTGCACGAGGCCAAACATTCATATAGTAAGAAAAAAAATCTATGTGAAAGCCAAACACAATGTGTTTGTGCATGTAAATTACAGCATAAAGAGATTTGTGCGTCTGTGTCACATAATAAACCCACAGACATACTGTATGAATGAACGGACTATAAAGAATGTTTATGATGTGCAGTATACAATCCTTCTATACACTGAGTAAACTATGACATGTAATTCTGCCTGAAGCCAACCGGCTGAGAAAGTTTGGCCTTGGATTCAGAAAGCCAGTGAAAAAAGGGTGAGGTGAAGAAATGGAATGAATCCCAGAGGAAATGGGCACAGCATCATGAGCGTGGGCTCATTTATGCATGTAAGAGTCACTCGCATGCTGCCCAACCCTGATTGGAACCAGCGGTGCTGTGGCTTGGCTCGGTTCTATCACTGAGCTCATACTTTTAGAAATAAACGAAGAAATCTTCAAATCTGGGCTGTTTCGAGCACACGGGCCCCACATGTAAAATATTTAGACACGGAGTGTGGAGAAAAAGGTATCTCTTTTTAAAATATTTATACAGACACTGCTCATTCAACCCACTCACCCTCGAGGCTCCAAACTCAATTGGGTGCTGGTGGAAAAATTAACAAGCGTCAAAATGATGCAGAAATCTCTAAATCTATTAACAGAGCATTAATTATTCCTCATATGCTTTCAGGGAGTTACTGGAATCAAAGATACAGTGAGTAATGCATTAAAACAATAACACTAAAATTTTAACCAAAGGCCTCCAGGTGGGTTGCCATGTCCAAAAAGATGGAGTCAATATATCAGCAGCAGCTTTAAAACTGGCTACAAGCTTCTTGTTAAATCAATCTGATTGAACACAAACTTTCACCACAAAGATCTAAATCCTTGTGCAACATGTCAAACATCTTACACCATATAAACAGTATATCATAACAGATCCACAGGAATAAAATTTAGTTATGAAAACTTTAAGAGTCCAGCAAACTTGGAATAAAACAATGAATAAAATCTTCTCCCAAAACTTTTCCCATAAATATTCAGAAAACTAACTGTAACCTGTGTAGGACTCTAGACACGTCTGTCCAGCTCGGGGTTGGAGTTTACATCATTCTATCACATTATTACATTAAATCATCAAGTTTACAAGCCTTAATGTAAAAACAGACAGAGTTTTCTTTAATGTTGTTCTGCAGCTGTTTGTTTCATCCTGTTTCTTCTAAAGTTTTGGTTTGCATCATTAAAGGAAATCTATATAAAATGTTGAATTGTGTTTTAATTGGAGTACATTTACAACACAATTAGAAAGCACTCAGGATGCAGACCCCCCCCCCATGAAGTGACTTACATATAACACTGAGAATCCTACATTTTATCCACATTATTGGATTCATGGACCATGAAAACGTCTCATTAGCATTTGTAATCACTCTGATCTCGTTAGTCTGTTGAGTTTTCACAACAAATGAAAGAACGGTCCTAAAATCCAATTGATTGATCCTGATCGACACTGAAAATGTTGTTATCAGTTCGTATTTGACTTATTATATCAATAAATGGATAAACTTAGAGGAAATGATGCTTTTTCAATATTTAGGAGGAAAGTATGTGTTTATTCACAGATTTTGTGGATCTTAATTGACTGAGTCAGTCGTGTCAATGTGTTTCTATGGTAACGCTTTGAGGGTCTTTCGTATTTATCACAGCTGTTATACGTCATGAGATCAAAGGAAGATACACGCTTAGATTTTTAGANTTTTAATTCAGTTAATTTTACTTTTGATTATAGCATATCTGCAGTTAGCTCCATAACATTTATTTCCATCCAGAACTGCCTGAATTTTTCATCTAAATTTGAAATTGTTGCTTGAAGAGCTGGACTGTACCAACCGTACATCCTCTGAGGGGTTCATGTTTTAACCTGGTTGTAGCCAATCACATGTGAAATGATCCCATATGTTCCCTGAAACACTGACATCATGTACACATTGATCTTCATGAGTTCAGGTGATGGTGGTTCATGCATCTGGTTGTGAAGGACTTGACCAAAAGAAGGACACTTATCTAACTCCAATGCTTCCACATCTGGACTCAGAATGCAGAACCTCGGACAGATGTTTCTGCTCTTTGGGAAATCGAAGCCTTTTATTCCCATTAATTTAATGTTAATACTTCTACTTCTCTCATTTCTTGCTGATAAACTTTACCAGTGGCTCAGCTGTTGACTTGTTTTTGTTTGATTTCATTAAACGTTGAAGCAGTTTAGGATTTTTCTTCGATCAGTTCGTCCTTGACCTTCAGAGTCGTTCTGTGACCGTCTAAAATCCACATCAGTTATTATGTATGGCTTTAAAAACAAAGTCATATATTTTCCACATAATGTTTCATCGCATTTTCTAATAAAAAAAACATCTCAGCATTAATAAGTTTAGTTTCCAGATGAAACATGTTCATCTCTGCTGTAATACTCTGGTGGGAGGGGCTTGTTTGATTCATTAAATCCAGGTTGTGACTTTCATCTTCACTAGGTGGAATATTTCTCCTGGACATTTGGGCTGAAACCTACATGGAATACTCCGTTCTAAACCTCTCCTTAATGAACACACACCTCATGGAAGTTTTTTTTTTTTCCTGAGAAGCAGCGTTTTGTATGTAACTACAGCCTGAGCGCGAAACCTTCTGCTATATCTCGACTTTTATGCTTTATTAGTGGTTTTGCAGCTGTCTTGTAGGACAGTTAAAGTACAAGTAAAAGGGGGAACGCTGCAGGCTGAAAATATAACACCAACTTTTGGCTCAATTCCCAGAAAATAATCTAGCAATGAGACTTTTTAGAACCAAGCAGACTTTTCCTGTGAAGGCAGCTCTCTTCAGATTCTTTCATCTTCACCTTTTGAACTCCATTTTTGTTCATTTTCACTTAATGAAAAAACTAATCCCCTTTGCTAATTCTGCAAATTTGTTCATGTACCACACAGCCAATTTTCCAAATGTACAACTATTATGTAGGAACATTGTATTTTGAGGCAATTAAAGGCCCAATGCTAATTAGGTGTCATTCTTTTGTACCAACCACACAGAAAAGAGATTTGTACCTCAAAACCTGCCACTTTAGTTAAACTTTCTATTACATAATTAATATTTAATATAAAAAATGACTTTCTTTGCATCAGAGGCTAATTTTAAATACTTTTCCTGGATTCATTTTGAAACATTTTTACAGCATATTTATAAAGTTGTTACCATTAGAGCTACAGAACATTTATGAGATTTGTCTGAATCCTCTCTAACAACCAAACAACATCAGCAAAGATAAAATCTAATTAAAGAAAAAATAATTCTACTGCTGCTGCAAATACATACCTACTCTTCCCCAGTGAACAGACCCATACTGAGCAAAAACTCAGCACGAAAGCTGATAAAAGACTTAAAAATGTCCAACATGCAGTTATTCAGTGCCCATTTATCCCTGAGGATAAACCTGTGGTTTAAATCAACATGGATTTTGATGCGTTTTTAACAACATGGACTCGTGGTTCTAATATTGTGGGCTTATTACTGTCAGTTCAAAGTTCCAACTTTACCAAACACCAATGGAAACAACTCATTTAGTAGATACTTATTTAAAATAAACCCAAATTTTAATTTTTAGCATGTAAAACACCCAGAACAGCAACTTTCAACTGGATTTAATTAGACTATATAGAATTAATTTATTAATTGGTAAAATAACCTGTTTTAGAACAGTTTTGTTTCCTCCTTTAATTTGTTAAAACTAAAAGTTAAGAATGTTTTATGGTCAGAATGATTTTAAATCCTTGTTCTAAGATAAAAACTTTATTTTTTACCTTTATGAGTGTTACATAAAGCAGCAGGTGTGTAATGAACAGCTAGCTGCTTAATAAACTCGGTAAACACTGTATGTTTATGTTTGAGGCATCAGGTGTGTTAACGAGGAACTACAAGTCAAAAAACAAACTTGTTGTATCGACCACGAGGTTAAAAAGTTTCATGGAAAAGTCAAAAACATCAACTACATCAGAGATAAGACAACTTGAAAGAGTCTTTTTTTAATCAACTCTCTTCAAATTGACAAACATCACATGATCCTTGTTGAAAAGACTTTCATATAATTTTAAACTGATGTTTAATTAACACCAAAGTGTTTCTATCATCCCCTCGAGTCAGAGTCAGCTGCTGAGGGAGCTCTAACGATACATCACTGATACGAGCTGATCTTCCTCTCGTTCTTTAAAGCCCCAAACTGCTGGTGGCAATGTGCTGTTATTTACCTGAAGCCAGATCCACCCCCACCCCCACCCCCCCACCTTAAATAAAACATTTATCCATGTTTATTTAACATACTAGAATTATTTTAAAGCTGTTATTTCAAGACTTTTTCCATTAGACTGACAGTGAGATCAGAAAAAGCTAAAAACCTATTAACATAATAAAAACAAAAACAAACTTGTCTTTAATCTTATGCAGCAATTATTGTGTGAATTTGTTATTAGTGTCAGATTTCAGCTGTGAACTGGATCTCAACATGAAGTCAGTCCATTTAAAAACTTACTTTATATTGTTGTATCACATGTTTTTTATTGACTTCATCTTTCTGTGTTTTAACATGTTTTCTCTTGAGAACTTTACAAGATGTTCCACGTACCAAATCTACTGCAGCTTCCTTCATGTTCAGGCCCGGCACCTTATTTTAACCAGGAAGAAAAAGTTAAATAAATAAACTAATGAGTGGAAAATCATTCTCAGGTGATTGTTTGGTAATAATCACCCAAATTCACATCATGCTGTGATGCAGCAGCTTTCAAACAACACTGTTTTTGCAGTTTTGACAGAATCAACCAAATATAAAAAACCCAACAGCTCTGATTCATCCGCAGCGCTGAAAGCAGGCAGTGATAATAATGTCTTACAACAAAGAAACAGCACGCTTGCTTAGATTTTATTAGTCTTTGAATAAACAAATATCACATCACTAATAGATCCGATGGGGAGATCCCCCTGGAGGCATGAATTAAGCAAAAAAAAAGCTTTGTTTTTACAAATTTGTCTTATTATTGTCTGTTATGTAAGACCACACTGACAGCATAAATAATCCAAACCATAAACTAGAGTTTAACTTCCCGTAAAGACCTTCTGCAGGACGTGTACGTGACGTGCACCAGGACATCAGAAGCTGCAGTTAAACAGCTGCCCATTCAGAGAAGAGGTAACTTAATCATCTCAATCACCACACCAAGATTAGACCAGAAGTCTAAACAGGCCATTTCACTGTCTGTTACTATGGCGACAGATTTACAGGAAGTCGTAAAGAGGTGCAAACACAGGATGACTATACAACTTTTACATGAAGAATTTAGGTTGGCGCGCATGTTCAGCAGTTACTGCAGCTTTCAGACTTTATATGTCTAAACTCAGTTTGTGTTTTTATAACAAAAAATAATAAACTCAGACATAAAGAAATCTGACTTTGCATTGACCCGTGTAGCTGCTGGTGTAAAACCCACTGAGATCAGGGAGTTTTACTGTTTCACATCAACGTACTTTCTTCACGTTGTGAAACATCTCCCGTGTGTTTTGGGATGCTGCTGCGTCTCGGCGTCGAGTGAAGCTGGTTTCATTCAGGACACGTTTCAACACTGAATTTCTCTTGTTTTTAAATGTTATCAAGTTAACAGTAATAACTGGGGTCTGTTACGTCTCTCTGATCAGAAGAACATTTTGTTCTGGACTGAATGTATAGAAGATGTTTGAACTTGGACACAGCTCATCTTCAACAAATCTAATATTTTCTCTGCCTTTCTGCTCCGGAGTGTTTCTGCATACTGTGTTTGATTAAGCCTGTAGAGGTTAGCTGGGGCTGGATGTTAGAGAGTCAGAGCCAGAAATTTCCCCCACAGCTACATCATCCGATTATTTTATGCTCAGTGCTGCATGGTTCAGTTTGTCTGTGTGTGCATGTGTGAAACACAGTGTGTATGTGTTTGTCTTCAAAGTGAGTATGTGTCTTTCCAGTGGACAGCTATCTCACTTGCTGCAGGCGATCCAGGAAATGCTTTTCCACTCGCCCATCTAGATGTAGCTGTGCGTTTGAATGGTTAGAACCGTGTGAATGCATGTGTGCGGCAACACAGCTCCCAGCCCAGAGCCAGCTGGACTCCCCCATGAAAGGACTTTTCTTGTGCAGGGGGTGGAGTGATGGTCAGAGAGGTGGAGGACAGAGAGGGTCACAGCCTCCCGCTAGCTCAGTCTCTCAAACTGGACCAGAAGTCATCAGTGTTTTTAGAGAACCTTCCGCTCACTCTCCTCCTGCTGATGCCTTCGTTTGAACCTTCCCACCACTCTCTGCTTTCTCAGCCCCTCCCTCACCCAAACACTCGCCTTTATCTCGGTTTTCAGCCCCTCTGCAATCTCCGTCTTTACTCTGCTGCCCACCCCACCTCTATCCCCTGCTATCCTCCCCTCCAATCATTTTTTCCTGCCAACATTCTCTTCCACTCTCTGTGCACGCTGCCCTGGGCAGATCCAGCTGGCGCTGTGGAAACCAAGCAAGCCACGCATAGCTGGCATCATGTGTATGTTGACGGATGGGGTTCAGGAAGAGGTTGTGGGATGTGTTTGTGTACATTTCACTCTTGTCAGCAGAAACACAAAAATCTCTTGTTGTATTACAGAAGCATTTACTCCTGAGAGCTCAGGATAGATGAGAGAGAAATGGACTGAGAGTGTGGGGGTGAGTGAGTGAGTGTCATTTTATTAGTTCTCATACAAAAGCTGCCCAGTGCCATCAAAGCTCCTCCTTCATCCTCTTTGCTCCTTTACCTTCCTCATTCCTCTTTCTCTAACCATTTCCCTGCCTCATCCCCATCACCCTCCTCCTCCCCTCATCATGGATCCTCTACAGGCTGAGGGGAGTCATGACTTGTGACGGCTCCTTGATAGCAGCAGAAACGGCAGATGGCCCAAAGCTTTCATCTCCCACAGAACAGACCAGACACGAGCGGTTAACGGATCTCAACAGGGAAATTAGCGAGGTGTGTTAGCGCTAAGGTACTAAATGCTACATTATTGAGAGCTGGAGCCCTGTCTGCCTGACAGTTTGGATCACATGCCGAGAAACTGGAACAAACATTTACTGTACCAGACAAGTGGACATGTAGCGGCAAATGAGAAATTATGAGAACACAAAAAGTAGTGCCTTGGGTTTATTGCCAGCTGTAGGCTAACGGAAGGCATGAAAAGGCTCCTGTGACACTGTCGTCACACTCAGTTCAAAATAAAAAGTCAAGGTCAACCTACAGCCACGATTAATATTCCCAGAACCCGCTTTACCACGTCCAGATGCAACATGGCATTCCAAACCTTGATTTCATTCTTTTACAGCCTCCAAAGCAGAAAATAAATATGGTGACCTTTAAAACCGGCAGCTTTGTTTATATATTGGTCAATTGTAATGATTTGCTTCCTTGTTCAGAGCTGTGTCCTCTGGTGAGATGACTGTCCTAGAACGCATCAGTAGAAATACATGAATATGGGGCAATTATTACATAAGCAGAAGTTTATATCTATTAACTCAGACCTCTGTTTTGTTAAAAACTCTGACGATCCTTCGCGGCAGAGAGTTAGTGAGTGAGAATTCAAAGTTTCTCCTTAAAGAACTGATTAAGGACATAAAGCCGACAACATTTCATCAACATAAATAATAAGACGGCGAGAGAAGCGGTCAGAGGTTTGCAGAATAAAGCTCCTAGTTTTACACAGTCGAACCTAAAGACCAGCCAATAGATGCTTTTCCATAAACCGCCCTAATTATGTGGCTCTTTATTTAAACAAGATGGAAAGTTTTTGATACAAATAACAAAAATACTAAAGAATAACATGTAACTCATATTTAGGGAGTACTGATTGTAGGAAAAATGTAAAAAAAACTGATAAATGTGATGATACATAAAGCAGGACCTTATTAACACTATCAAAATAAAAGTAAAAAAAAAAACAGAAAATAAAATATCCCACGATGGAATTAACTTTATCGTGTTCACGCTGAAACACGACGGCTTCAAAACACACAGGTTAAAATAAATATTTCAACTAGCAAAATCTCTGAGTATGTGGTAAATAAAACATTCTCAACTGGCAGGAAACTTTTAATTCTAAGGAAAAGGAAACGTATTTGATGAAACACAGGTGATAAAACATTTAGGTTACAACGTGGTATTTAGATTCCTGAAAAGCAACATTACTATGTAACTCCATGAATAACACTAGAATCCCATAGAACCATGAATCTGTCTGTTTGTTGTTGTTTATGTTGCAAAAGAAGATAAAAAGGAATTTTAATCCAAACTTTAATTTCCATGGAAACGGATCTCAGGCTGATACCAATCGGTCAGAGTGGAATTCCTCCGTGTTCTGTTAGTTATGACAAGGTGTGAGTCTCTGCTTTAAGAAGAAATAATTAGAAAGTGAAGAGAAATCTTTTGTTGAAATGAGAATATTCCAAACATAATGTGATATTAATGGATCTAGACTTCTGAGCAATTAAACAAAGCTGGGTTAGTTTGTTTAGTAATAAATCAGAGTTATTCTGTAAAAGTTGAATCAATGCTTGAGGATGGAAATATTTCACTACATTCTGTCTCTGAAATGTTTTAGTCTCTGATCGTAGAGCCAGTGGTTGATTGGACAGCTCATGTTGCTGGTATGATGTTGAATCTCTTCAAGGTTAGAGTCCTCATATAGCCTCAAGTCATTTTCTTCAGTATGTAATTAGATTTACAGCAAAAATATAAAATGAAAAACATGTGAGTGTTTGTTAAAACATCCAAATTAGAAACAATATAAAACGTTTTTAGGAACAAGGATCATCAGCTGGTGGACCGCAGGCCATACGCAGCCCTCTATGGAGTTTTAACTGGCATATAAATTATTAAATTATCAATAAATGACTGTAAGGTGTCAACTACAACCCTGTTTAAAACAGCAGAGTGAATCATAGTGATCTAAAATCATTAACATTCCTGATCCAGTTTACTGATGAGTCACTGCGAGTAAACACCACAAAACGAAACCAGATACAAGTTCAAAGAGAGATTAACAGAGATTAACAGTGGATTAATGTAAATTACTAAATTCAAATAAGAAACAAATAAATTAGCATCATTTAACCAAACAGTGATGAGCAGCTACAGCAGAAACAAACTGCACACATGAATTAAATGTTTAAATAAGGATAAAACTAAAATGTATGAATGTGCTGCTGCTTCAGGGATTATTGTTAATAATCTCAGACCTCCCATGTCTGTTTTCTTCATCATCACCACACTTAAACATCCTGTCTTTAATGTTCACTTATTTAAAGGTAAAACCACAAATTTGGAAAATAGTTGAAACTTTAAAAAAATAAAAGCATGTATAAATATAAGCAACCTGACAGATGACCGCTATCAGGAACACGCCACATAATAATTTCAGCCTTTTAGCACATTTTTGTTAATAATCCCTGTAAAACCTCAGTAACATTAACAGGAACTGCAGCATGCAACAACATGCTTCCTGTTTCATTGTGTTTAGTGTCTAACTGCTGCCGTGTTAATTACTAACGCACATGAGGGTAAATTAGTCATCAGCTTTATGCTGTTGTAACTTTCAAAAGGTGAAACAAATGATTCGCTCTTGTTGTGATTCACTACCAGTGACAGACCGGCCATCTGGAGTGTTGGGACTTTTCCTGCTTGGCTTCGTTCACAAACGGGTCTGTGCCAAATAAATAAATAAATAAATAAATAATAAAAATAAAGATTTCTCTCTGAATGGAATGGCTGTCCTTGGAAACTGAAACTGTGGCATCATTTATTTTAGGACTAACACATAATTCACCTGCTCTGACATTTTATAATTATACACACGTCACTGATGTCAGGATTTCTTGACAGATCTTAATCTACACTGTAAACGCTGAGCTTTTAAAAATACTGGTGGTTTTATATGAACAGATATAGACATGTACAATTAATTCAAAACATAGATTCCAAAGAATAATTTGATTCATTTGTCTCTGGATTGTCACAAAACTATAAGCTGGATGAAACAAATATTTAATCTTTTTCTCACGTTAGATTGTAATTAAATGTCTTTGCAGCCCCTGAGATGAATTTAAACTGATTTAATGAGCTGGTCTAATTCATTATTTCAACTCATTACTTGCTATTATCAATTATTGTGCAGCCATCTAAGAGAGTGACACACAGAAATGGAAGATTTCAGTTTGTATATCGTAGAATCTTTTCAGCATGTTAGCTTAGCTCTCAAACTCACCTTCTTTAACTCTATACCATCCAGCTGTTGCACAGCTGCAGAACACAAGCAATGCAACACCAAGGACACATACAACACAGAGAAATGAATCAGAACGTCTGACCTTGATCTCAGGTACTAAGAAAGATAAAAACTGTTTCTGCGAATCCTCAAACCGTTCATATACAAACTGTGTGGGGGTTTTGTTTGTCTGGAAGGGATTTGGTTGAGTTAAGTGTGTTGTGTGTGTACTAGAATGGGAAAGAAAACCCTCATTGGTACTTTGAGTCAGTCACAATGCTACGCTTACAGCAAGAACAGTAGCAGCTTAGCCACTTCTGAACCTCCCACACTCCCTGGATACTGACTGGCTGTAAAGGATCTTTGTTTTCAGAAAAGACAATTCAAATCTCCAGCTCAGATTTCCCACGGATTTTCTAAATGTAGCTTTCTTCTTGTTGTTGGCTGAAGAGGATATGTATTTTTAAATCATGTTTTCTTGTAAAGCTCAACGTGGTGATTATTCCAACTAATTCCTAAAAGATGTACCAGAAACGAGGACAGGATTTGAGTGTAACGCTGAAAACACAGTGAAGAAAAATCAACAAGTTTCATGGTCTGTTTGCTGGCATGCACTCAGGCACCTCCATGTGTGGACATGTTCCTGGATCTATGTGCATGTGTTTGGACACAAACACTTGTGCAAAAGCCCCAAAGGGTAGAAGAAAGAAACCCTGATGGAACGCTGCAGAAAAATCAGCTGATTCAACCGAAAGTCAAACGTCAACTCCCGAAAAAGAAAATTCCAGACTGTATTTAAACAGAATCGTGTGACAGAAAGAGGAATTCAAAGGCAAAAGATGAAAGAAAACATGAAAGAAATTGGAAAGTGTTAGTAAAAAATTGGTGCTGCGAAAAAACAAGGGGAGGGAAGGTAAGAAGAAAAAAAGCAAACCTCTGCAAACTGGCTCACACCAACTTTGGAAGAATTTGGATAATCTCAAACAATCCCGGCAGCGATGTGTCCACCGCAGGGCCAAATCAATCCAACAAGGAGCGTCCCTCAATCTCATGCACCACAGTTCACACTGAATTCATGTCCAGTAGAGATAGTGTTGTGGCTGCAGTGAGGCTGAATAAACCTCAATTTGAGAAGAGTGGTCCCCATCTGGAGTCATAAATGTTGGTCCTTATCATGCAATTTGGCCCTGCTGTGGGGAAAGGGTCAATCAAAAACCTCCACCAAGAAAGTCGACCAGCAGACAGAGAAACCAGCATCCCTGCAGCTGTCACAGCAGCTCTGATCCCAGCAGGTGTGCACTGCAAAAAGGTGATTTTAAGTTTCTGTGCATGAACATATCGGCCTGCTGGAGGAGGAATGTGGACTGCATGTGCATCCAAACATGTATTTACTTCTGTGTGTGCACGTGTCGAGGTACACCAGTGATATAAAGAGGTAGCATCAGCATGATGCACTAAAACATGCACATTTATATGTGTTGTGTTACATGTGTGTCTGTGTTGTGTATTTTTTATAGACTCACCAATAACAGAGATGGTCAGCTGGTGTCTGCTGGCTCCATGTTTGTTCCTGACCTCACAGATAAACGTGGTGTTGACGGCGTCGTCCACCTTTCTTACAATCAGCTTGTTGTCGTCCACGACAACTGTGTCTGGCAACGGACCAGAAACCCTGGAGAGGAAGGAAATTGAGACAAAGAGAGGAAATAAATGGAGGAAATGAGAAATTATAGGGGAATTTTTGTAGGGAANGGAAAGAGAAATGTTAAAAAAAAAACCAGATCAAAGAGATACAAAGGAAAGAAAGAATAATGGTAAAAAGGCATGTTGTAAGGAAACCAGGGATCTTCAGCAAATGATAAGTCAAACTGGTGAGACAGAAAAATGAAGATTATAAAAAGACAAACAAAAAATTAAAGATGAATTTAATTAAAATGCAATTAAAAACAAGAGAGAGGCAGTTTGTAGCTGAGATTCAGCCTTAATGAGTAAATGCACAGACGTGAGCAGTCAGTCTGTGTTCCTGCTCAATATTCATCAGACCCCCCCCCCACACACACACACACGCACGCACACACACACACACACACACACACTAAGCCATCTGTCCATCAGAAAGAGCTACCGAGAACATTTTGCTTAAAAACCCGTTTTGATATGAAAGAACATTTGAGTTTGTTGTTTCAGTTTCAATGTGAGTGTTTCTTACGAAGTCCAGGTGATGGTGGTGGGCGCCGGGTTGGCGTTGGCCAGGCAGAGCAGCTCGGCGTTGGAGCGCCCGACATACCAGTTGTTATCATAACCCTCTATGGACACAGATGGAGGGTCTGAAAGAGAATCAATAAATCAACAATCAATAAAAAATGTATTATAATTCTTTAGTTTTATGCTGCAAACGACTCAAAGAAAAGCCGCCTTAACGTGGCGTGATGTTTGTGTCTGTCTGGCGTTCTTGGAGGATCATCCGGTGTTCCTTCGGTCTGAAAGGACCAGAGGTTTGGGTGTGATTAGAATCCCTCTTGGACCCATTTATTTAAAGGTTTTCAAGCCAAGCTGGAAGAAGTCCTGATGTGAGATCCAAAATATGCTGGAAGGACATTTCTCATCTATCCTGGGAACAACTGGGCAGATTACTGGAGGAAGATCCAGTAGAAACGGCCCAGCATCTTGTCTCTGTAAGCTGACTGCAGTAAGTGGATGAGTTGGATGTGTCCTGCCTGCTGGAGGGTTTAGAAAGTATTTCCCTTAATGTCAGCTCACATTTAAATAATGAAAAATATACATTTTAGTTTCTATTTAAACAGTCAGAATCATTTGACTGACTCAGAGGGTTTCTGTGCATTCAGCCGTGTGTGTGGTGACATATCTGTTAGGTAAAATAAAGGTAACAGACGTGTTACATGTCAGTATGTTGCATCATAACACTAAAGTTAAACAAACTTCAGTACAAATCTGACAGCTCGCGCTCTCTGTGATTCTGGTAAATCCAGCTGCACGATGAACTTCTCCGAGTTATCTGCCAACTTCAAGAGGTTTTCTTTAAAATCTGAGTATTTGAGTAGCAGCATGATGAGAAATTCAGTTAATGCTTGTGATTAATTCCAACCAGGAAGATGTGTGGAGGAGGCTAAAGGAAGCAGGAAAGGCTTAGTGGCTCTTTTCTCTTCATGTTTCCCATGTAACAAAAAATCTAGAGACAGAATGAGTCTCTGAGAAAAAAGGTGTGAGGAGAGAACAGAGTGTCAGAGCAGTGAGAGGATGAACCAGGAGGACGACAGGAAGGAGAGTGTGTGGTAAGGAGTGTGTTTCTTTTCTCCAGGAGAGTGTTGACCTATAAAACCTGATCTGAGTCTCTCAGCAGACATGAGACATGATCCCTCACACCATCAGCCCCTCGCACCATCAGTAACCTAACAGAAACACGGCAGGGAATCAGTGTGTGTGCTGTGATTCGTCCCACCGTGAGCAGCAGTTTGAGCTCCAGGACTTTATCTCATTCCTCACCTGAACAACCAAACTACACGCATGATCACATGCACATGGCTGAACTCCGGCTCATCTTCTGCACCCAGAAAACATCAACATTATAATAGATTTTAAGGCAACAGCTGTAATAAAACAGCTAAAAAAAAATTTAAAAAGCTGAATATTTGTCTGAATTAGATGAGCTAGAACAGAATAGAAGATTGAAATCTTCCACATCGTACTGAGTTAATCCCAAAGTGTGTGAAAAACATGTAATTATTCATTTTGATGTGAAGTTTTTGAGATCTACAAATAAAAACTTGATTAATTTGGTTGTTTGTTTGAAATAATTATTGTGTATTAATGTCCGTTTCTTGTGTTGAAACCAATTTCATCCTTTAGGAGTGCCATCTGCGATTTTACATACAGCTGTATCTCAGCAGAAAAAAAAGATTTTAAAATAATTTCTAAAAATTAAGCAGGTTAAAACATCTTTATATATTTTCATGGTATAATTTAATTATCGTCACAAAAAAAGTTACATTACTAAAGAGACGAAAAACCATTTTAGGATAAAATAATTAAAGTTCATTTTTAGATTTGGCCGTTGAAAGTCCGGTTTATACTTTGGGAATTTAAAATGTTAAATTGTTTTCCTACCAGTTGTTATTTGTTTGGTAAATAATTTAAGATCTTATCCATATTGTTTAACGTTATAACAGCATATACAACTCCCTGGGTTTACATGCATGTGCACATTGAACCACAGTCATAAATAAATCACATATTTATGGTAAATCTGTTTCTAACACCCATAAAGATAATCTGGCAGCTTGATGTACAAACATTTTCAGTTCTCTGTATGTGTGCAAGTCCAAATGTCGTGTGTTCAATCATTTTTATATCTATTCAGCTTTATCTCAGCCAACAGCTTAACAGGCAGTTTGACTGTCGTCCATGTTTCTGTGTGTTTGGAGCCGTAAACCGAAGACTGTAAAAAATGGGCAGAACACAGAATGTTTGTAAGTGAACGACTGGAAGGTCAAAAAGTTGAGACGATGATGTCAAAGTCAAGAAATAATCTGTAAAATCTTTTAATCCTAATTAATCAGACCAGAATTTAACAAGTTGTTTGAGTAAACATGAGCAAAAACCTACAGTAATACAATAAAACATCAAATAAATTCATTCATTTGAAAGTCAACCTGAGGAATTATTTTCATTTGTTGAGTATTTATAGTCTAAACTGATCCGTTTGTCACAATTAGACATTAAATCTAATGGTAGAAACAGAAAATCGAGGAAATCCAAAGTGGAAGACAAGACAAAATAAAATTAGAACCATCATGTGATGTGATTATATAAACCATTTGTGAACAAAATAACATTATGTTATAAAGTGAACGTATAAAGATCAATTATATAATTTATAGTTAGTTTAAGGGTCATTTTTACCCTCCAGTTCCTCTCAGTAGTTTCCCTCCATTACTGATGTAGTTCTGTGTGGTCACTTTGTTTTCTATAATTCTGAACAGAATAAAGGCAGCTGGAATTTATCTACAGTGTGCGTGCACGTGTGTTTTACTTACACTCTACAGACAGTGTCAGCGTCTGAGCCCACGGACGTTCCTGTGTCCTCTGTTCCACCATGCAGGTCACCTCCCTGCCGTTGTCCCCCTCTGTGGGGACCAGCCGGTACTCGCTCCGTACCGTCACCGTGCCGTCAGGTCCGTTTGTGGTGGTTGTTGAGTGATTTCCTCCGACTGATGCCAGCCACTTAATGGATGCTGCGGGTTTTGCGTCCGCCGCCTCGCACTGAGCCACCACCACTGACTTGGTGCTGGCCTGGACCGTCACGGCTTTGGCTGAGTTTTTGGGTTTAGCTGGCAGAGGACAAGAGAACGACAGGTAGACAGAGGGAGAGACAAATATGAGTGTGGATAAATTATTAGACAAATAAAAGAGACAAATGACAAAGATGGGAAGATTATTAATAGATGGATGAATGAATATATGCAAATATTATTATTAATGAACCGTTAGCTGAAAGTTTGGCATCAGCTGAAGGATCTCTGGTCTTATTTCTGGTCTTTGCTGGATTGTATCTGTCATTTCTCCTGAAGTTCTATCCTTCATGTTGTCTGTTTTACTTTTATCAGACTGAGAACCTGAGCTCTCCAGGACATGTTTTATCTTTTTATTTCACCTTCAGTACTTCCTGTTAAACTGGATTCAAACAGGAAATGGAAATACAGAGGTGAGGGCCAGTGTGCAGTTTCCTCTTGCTGCCATTGACATACATAAAGAGACACACCCACCTACTTCCACTGTTGATGAGTGAAGCCATAAGATCTTATTTACAGGCACTGCCATGTTTTCTGTCAGTAAAAATGACCTGCTGGTTGACCGTACTGTTCTAACTGGGTGTGTCAGGAACCAGAAGACGCCACATCATCTGATAAACATGCACAGATTAATTTGAAATCGATTTAAACTGAAAACAAAAGCAGCAGTTCAGTTTGTTTGAACGTCACTGCAGAAACTTTAAATGATACTCTGTAGTTTGTTCAGTTCCCGTGTGCATGTCTGCTGCATGACAACGTCAGGGCACCGTGAGATGATGGATGGTGTCCTGGGGTATCTCCCTTCAGATCCTGACAAGGTCCTGGACAGTCTGCAACCTGGTGGTGTGGGATGGACCTAAACATGATGTCCCAGAGACGTTCTATGGGACATGGGTTAAGAGGACATGAAATCCATTCAGTGGTACCACATCCTTCATCCTCCAGGTACCACCTGCAAACTGCTGCCACATGAGGTCAGACATTATCATGCACCAGGAGGAACCCAGGACCCGCCGCACCAGGAGGAACCCAGGACTCCCTGGACCAGGAGGAACCCAGGACTCGCTGCACCAGGAGAAACCCAGGAGACACCGCACCAGGAGGAACCCAGGACCAGTTGCACCAGGAGAAACCCAGGACCCACCTCACCAGGAGGAACCCAGGACCCGCCGCACCAGGAGGAACCCAGGACTCGCTGCACCAGGAGGAACCCAGGACTCCCTGGACCAGGAGAAACCCAGGACTCACCGCACCAGGAGGAACCCAGGACCCACCGCACCAGGAGGAACCCAGGACCCACCGCACCAGGAGGAACCCAGGACCCACCGCACCAGGACCCAGGACCCGCCGCACCAGGAGGAACCCAGGACCAGTTGCACCAGGAGAAACCCAGGACTCGCTGCACCAGGAGGAACCCAGGACTCCCTGGACCAGGAGAAACCCAGGACTCACCGCACCAGGAGGAACCCAGGACACACCGCACCAGGAGGAACCCAGGACCAGTTGCACCAGGAGAAACCCAGGACCCACCTCACCAGGAGGAACCCAGGACCCGCCGCACCAGGAGGAACCCAGGACTCCCTGGACCAGGAGGAACCCAGGACTCGCTGCACCAGGAGAAACCCAGGAGACACCGCACCAGGACCCAGGACCCGCCGCACCAGGAGAAACTCAGGACCCACCGCACCAGGAGGAACCCAGGACCCCCCGCACCAGGAGGAACCCAGGACTCCCTGGACCAGGAGAAACCCAGGACCCACCGCACCAGGACCCAGGACCCGCCGCACCAGGAGAAACTCAGGACCCACCGCACCAGGAGGAACCCAGGACCCGCCGCACCAGGAGGAACCCAGGACTCCCTGGACCAGGAGAAACCCAGGACTCACTGCACCAGGAGGAACCCAGGACCCACCGCACCAGGAGGAACCCAGGACCAGTTGCACCAGGAGAAACCCAGGACCCACCTCACCAGGAGGAACCCAGGACCCGCCGCACCAGGAGAAACCCAGGACCCACCGCACCAGGAGGAACCCAGGACCCGCCGCACCAGGAGGAACCCAGGACTCCCTGGACCAGGAGGAACCCAGGACTCCCTGGACCAGGAGAAACCCAGGACTCGCTGCACCAGGAGGAACCCAGGAGACACCGCACCAGGAGGAACCCAGGACCCACCGCACCAGGAGGAACCCAGGACCCACCGCACCAGGACCCAGGACCCGCCGCACCAGGAGGAACCCAGGACCCACCGCACCAGGAGGAACCCAGGACCCACCGCACCAGGAGGAACCCAGGACCCACTGTAAGGGGGGTGTCAGTGTCCTCCACCTGTAGATCCCTTCCAGTTTAGGGGTTTTGTAACTGTTTCCCCTTTAATGCAGCTGTTGTTCATTCCATTATCACTGATTAAACTCTGATACTGAACTGATCAGATCCAGATCACAGAACTTTCATTGACGTGATGCTCTGAATAGATGAATTATGGTTCTTTACTTCTTCCAATTAAAAATGTCTCACGTTCTTTCAACATCTGCTTACTTTCATCTTTTCTTTTATCATTTCTTGACGTGCTCCTAAATTTCAGAAAGATGCCTTAAGTCCACTTTCTGATGTAACTTGTCCATCATCAGAACCTCCTTGATTGTGGCCAGAGGTTCTGATCTTGCCTCTGGCTCTGTGGTGAGTGTCATGTATCTCTTCTTTGATATGAGCATCAGCGACATGAAGCTGCCTCCTGCTGCTTGTTTCATCACCAGGTGATGGATTCTTCAGTCTTGCTGAATCCTTATACAATAGTTGCTTTAGTGTGGACGTTTTGCTCCACCTGATGACACGTCTGCCGTGAGCTTACATGGTTGAAAGGGTCATGTGACTGTTAGCTGCTGAAGTTGCACTTAAAATGGGCTAATGAGGCTAAACTGACACTGCTGTCAAGCTGACTGACAGAAACAAGGTAGAAACTTGTAATTATCAAAGATAATCAAACTGTTAGAGTGGCATCAGTGTCAAAAACCAGAAAATCTGAAATAACAGGAAAAGATTTAGATTTGAGGCAATTATGCAACATTAAAACATGCAGTTTCCCACCTAAACTGGACAGAAACCTTACAGTAATAATGGATCTGAAACAAGATGGACAGAATCTGAAGGAGATAATATTTAAAAGCCTCTTTCAGACACAGAAAGCAGAAATATCAAATCAAAGAAAGACCAACCAAGCATACAGGATCAGAGTAACACTACAGTAGACATGGATTGTGATTGAAGTTTAAACAAGTTGGAAGTGTCCATCCCTGATGTGTTTCGTGACGTTGCATCAAATTGAGCCCACTCTTTACATTTAGCCCGGGGGTTTCTAAGAGCAGAGTAATTAGAAGGCAATGGGAGAGTCACAGTAACAGACTCAGTGCAATCAGAATCAGATCTGAATAAAGCAGAGAGGAACATTAACACCGTTCACTGTTTATCAAATATTTGGTGTGAACTCTCACTAAAACACACTGTACAGTGAAAACTCTCTGAAGCACTCAAACAGGAGCACTGTGACTTTAAAAATAAAGATAGTAGAGAAAAGGTTTAAAATACTTTAAGTACCTCAGCTGTGTGTGATGATAGAGTCTTTATCAGAGTCATACTACAACCGTGGTTGATGTCAAAAATCTTAAAACGCCCACTCTGACCATCTTTTGAGCTATTTGAAAGTGTCTCAAAGGTCTTTAAATTAAATGGAGTTTTTACCCCAAATCATAAAACCTGTGCCGTTTTCTAGGAAGTACTTTCTGCTTATCAGTGAGCGGAAACCTTTGGTGCTGAGGATCTCCCCTCCCATTGCTGAGATCTCTCTGTTTATGCTAGCGCTACCACTAGCTTGTAAGCTAGCAGAGTAGCGCTACCACTAGCATGTAAGCTAGCAGAGTAGCGCTACCACTAGCATGTAAGCTAGCAGAGTAGCGCTATGGCGCTACCACTAGCATGTAAGCTAGCAGAGTAGGAGCTTGTGGCCTGCTCAGTGCCTTTTCTACATCACAAATGCACTTTGTTTTCGACACATTTTTTTATCACAGCAGTTTGAATGCATAAATACTCAGAAATGCAATTTTAAGCTTAATTTTCTTAAGATATGTCCTCTAGCATCAGAAAAATGCCACAAAAACATGTTAACAACATAAAAACATGATATTCAGAGTCTTTAAAATCATGTAGCCTCTGTAGGATGAGAAATTAAACCATGACCGTATTTAAATACCATCAAATGGAATTCAGGCCTCGTTAAGACTAACATGAACAATATTTGTTCCGTTTATGAAAATGTCTGTTTCACATTATTGTAACAAAAAAAAAAGCGAGTGGTGAGAAAATTAAAGTTATCTGCATCTAGACAGAACATTCTTAGAGGTCATTAAAACTTTGTTAAAGGTAAAATATTTAAGAATGTTACAGGTAAATACTCACACAACAGTGTAACAGATCTCGAACTCAGCCGGCTGGGTGGTCGCTAGTTTCGGTCTTTTTAAAAAAGCTAGCCAGGGACCAGAATCATTATTTACACGTCCAGACTTCCTGGTTCCATAACGAATCACATGCGAGTCTGCAACGCTGCCAAGTCTTCAACACAAGCAGCTGTAATTCCACAACAAGCAGCAGCAAAAAGTAGGAAAACACCACATCCTTCCAAATGAGCAGCCGAGCTGCACGTGATGGGGCGTTCAAACGCACTTAGGAAAACTCAACGCTAAACAAATAGACCTTCAGATATTCCCAAAAATTGAACAAAATCAAGAGAAACTAAATGAGAATCAACATCAGAACTGACGGAAGGGACTGAGTAAATAGAAGATCCTTCACTCCATCATTTCTTTCACCTTCACTTCAAAAACTTTTTAAAAGAAAAACTGGAAAATCAGACATTCAAAGACTTGTGAAGCCAGTTGATGTGATTCATATAAAACAACTGGCTTCTTTTACACTGTCACACTCAATGTTAAAATAAACCACATGAAAGTCTAAAACCTGGTCCACCATTTTAACAAGGTATATCAGGCAACTCAAACTGATAAAGCGGCTGTAATTTGGAACAGAAAACAACTTAACCTTGATATTGTCCATTTAAAGACCTCATCAACCTCACTGTCCTCATAATTCAGCCCTTTCCTGTTTTACTGCCTTTGGGTTAATGCTGTCCTGTGGTGTGTCTCTTTAAATTGAAACTAATATGTTAGCAAATCAGATTAAACCTCACAAACAGGCTTTATGTTGGCTGGAAAATGTGACGACTGCAGAAGGACCTTAATGTGACCCTCTGAGTTGCAGCCTTGTTTAGTAGAATGGAAATAATTGTGAAGCCAACAGCATCTGGGTTTTAATATAAATCAGATCAAAGAGTGATGTCTGATAACCAAAACAAAGCTTTCAGAGCAGATAAACCAAACTGACTGGTGGCAGATATTGATGTTTCCTCCTTCTCTCCATCTCTAAACATGGTGTTATTCACTGCTGTGCCCTGATGAAGGGCGGCCAAGTCATTTATTTTATTTTCTGCTTAGAAAAAAAAAAAAAAAAAATCAATACATACTTCTGGATCCTGTTAGTTTTTAAATTCATGTCTCACCAGCTGCTCAGGTTTATAAAAATCATCTCTCAGCTTCTCCTGCACATATTTTCAGACATTGTTACAGGAAATATCTGTTTGGCTCTGTACACCTTGTCAACATATAACAATACATGAATATTCAACATCTTTTATACAGCAATTATACTGTGTGTGATGTTTTGACAACTCATTACTGGCCGCCGGAAATGTTGACATACATTAATTTAGGCTTGATATTAATTTAGATAACTTGAGAACACAACTTGCCTAAAAGGCAAACAATTAATACAAAGTGTTTCAGTTATTATATGCAAAATCTAAAAGACAATAAAAAGGTCACGGGTCTAAAAGAACCCCAAGGACAAACATTTAAAGAGGATTATTCAGGAACTTTTAGATTGAGTTAGCTGCAGCCATCTTGCATGTATTTTTATATTTTACTGTCTTCTGCCAACTTAAAACTTGAGACATATTAAATTTCAGTGTTTGTAATAATGCTGATACAGTGCAGTTCTTTCACTTCTCTCATCAAAGGTTGCAGTGACATTGGGCACCCTGACTGATGACCAGATGTCCTTCCTGTCCTGCTGCAGATGTCTCGCAGCCATAAAACTTTCCAGGATAAGACAAATCCAGCTGTATCTGACCAGATACGCCCTCAAACACTTGGAATAGACCATTATCTACAACCTTGACTATTACAGGCCTGAAACCGCCTCCGGTTGCTGCCAGGATCAAGTTTAAGGCACTAATGCTGGTTTATAGTCAGCACCTGATTTACTGGATTAAAGTCAGATTATTTCTCAGATTGGAATGAATTGTGACGTCACTATAATAAAGTTTCTGCTTATACCAACACTTCAGGTATAAAATGCTCATTTTACTTCTCCTCAGCAGAAAATGTCTCTATTGAGAAAATATTGTGATTATGAATCCAATAACAATAGAAAGCATAATCTTTCATTAAAAAGTTTTAATTTCTTTATTAATTTCTCTTTAACATTTACTGCTTCTTTTGTATTGCAGATTTTTTTGTTTTTGTTTGAGTCCTGTAAAAGGTTTATTACCTTTATCTTCTTTAGCTTTTTAAATGTCCTCATTTTGGAGAAATACAGGTTTGTTGTAACTAGATGGACTATAATAACCAGTTCAAAAAGTAAAAGTCAGACTTTATTTCTGCTGTTGTAACATTTCTTGAAACACTTTCATGGTGGTTCCTACTGATGCTGATCATTAACCCTTCCACCACTGTCAGTTTCATGTTACATGGTTATTTAGAATTCTCTGGTTGTTTGCACTTGCTAAAATTAAGGAAACTCAAACAAACTAAATTCATTATTTGTTGTAACAAAGCTTTGTGGCCATAAACAGTTTGTTTTTCCTTAAATGGAACCAGATTTGTATGAAAATGTACTTGTCCCTGCATGAACAACACAGTCCTCATTTCATCTTCATGGACCACAAGGATCCAGATCATCCAGGTCTCATCATGAGGGAAGAGCTGCTGGAGACTGGGGGACCTGGAATGGAGGGACCTGGACTTTCTCCAGACCTGAATCTCATAGAAAACCTGAGTCTGCATGCAGAGGCTCGTAACTGATCGGAAGAAGAAGAGTGTGATGTCACACCTCAGCTGACAATAAGTCAATTTGTGACATTGTTGTCCAGCTGTAATTGATGCTGACACGTTATTGAGACATTAACATGTTTTGTTGTTGTTTACTCACCAGCTGTTGTTGGATTTTCTTTCAATAAACTGTTTGAGATGATGAATCACCATCATGTGCTTCTACTGTCATGATGTAACATGTACCTGTATGTAAACTTTGTTTTCCTAAGCTAATTATCCTGAACTATGTGAGATCATACACATGTGTATAATATGGGATTAATTAAATGTAGACTATAAAAGTCAATCTTTTCAGATTGTCACCATATAATTCACTGATAAACTCAGATTAAGGGGATTTTTCTACAAACTGCTTCAGTTTCATATGAATCAACAATTAACCAGAAAGAGGAAACATTTATTACATTGTCCTCTTTGTGTCTGACTCCTTCAACTCGACCACATTAACAGTCTCTTTATATTTAAAAGACTGAGGACAGTTTTTCACTTTGAGTGTGTGTGAACAAATTAAACACACACTCCTGAATCAACCTCACCTGCAATTGTATTTCCGTCCTGCTGGCTGCACTGAATCCAATAAGAGGCAATAGATTTGGCTGCCATTTATTTTGTCCGATCTCCATTTGAGAAGACGCGTTATCAATCACGGCCATGTGAGAGATTCTTTATTCACATCCCAATAAGAGCTAATAAGATTGGCTGGCTGTGGTGCTGCAACCGAGGAGTGCTTATGTGACCCACTGTTAGGATTATATATTCATTCTTAACTAAGTTGTGATATGATTGAAGTGTTAGAGGTTTTATATCTAATAAGATGTAATATGTTTGGCTGTTGTGGATTCAATAAGGTCTAACATGATTGGCTCATATGGATTCTGTATCAAAGAAGATGAAATATTGCTGTTCTCTAGTGACTTTAAGGCACTTTAAATGCTTTTATGAGGACCAGGTTCCTGTTTCAGCAGGTTTGGCTCGGTCTCAATGCCAGACAAAAGCAGAATGAGCGTTCCAGCAGGTATTTCCCAGTCTACTTCCTCTCCATGCCAACAGAAACAGCAGTTAGGAGGCTTTGCCCACATCCTTCTGTAAGCCAGCCAGAATCTATCGCCATGGTTTTTTCTAAAAGTTCTGCATCTGTCATCTGTGACGGATGGCTCTGGACTGTTTGTCTTGTTTTCTACAACTTTAAAAAATAAACAGGAAAATATTACACATAAACCAAACTGACTGGATGTGTGGGGTTTGCAAATTAAGTTCACAATATATGAATAAAGTCTCTACAAAAACTTATTGATGATGATTGTTGAGCACACTTTCAACTTGTGCATGAATTAAATATCTTTTATTTCAGTGCAGTTCTGTTCAGGCCATTAATAGTTTGTTTCTGAAATAAGGATGCAGAATGGAGGAAGCTTTTATTTTGAAATGTTTAAACATTGTCCTTTAATTCATTAAACCATGTAAATAGCTGTGTTGACATTCAGGCACCAAACCTCCTCAGACCTTTAAACTGTGAGAGGAAAAGTGTGTGTGTGTGTGTGTGTGTGTGTGGGGGGGGGGGGTTAGTGTCAGAGTGTGTGGTCGGTTAAACAACACCAGCTGTCTCTGATCACAGAAAGAATGTTTTTCCTGTTAAAAACAACTAAATTCAGTTTCAAACAACAACTTAAACTCTCACTTGTTTTTTTTCCATCATGAGTTTTTGTGTTTGCAGCCGGCTGAAGACCAACATGCCAAAAAGTAAAAAGCTAAAAAGGAAGTTTCATGTCATGCACTTTGTTTCTGACACATATTTATCTTGTATTGACAATCCGTATCTCTGTGTTCTACATACTCATCATGCAGCAAACCAAACTGCAGATTATAAAAGTGATAAATCAGAGGAGATTAACATATTTTACATAAACACAGACGATAAGGTATTGAGGGTTTTATGACTTTATGACAGGGCCCCGAGCCATCCCTTTAGTTATGTTACTGCAGCTCTGAGCCTCCCATGATGCATTGCTTTGTACACTCATGTATTAAACTACAGTACGTCTGTGCTTGAAACACCACCTGGTGCTAATGAATGAGTGAAGTTTAAAAAGCTGTAGCTGGAATCAGGACAGAAACATTTATTACAATTAAACATGTCATTGGTTTTGTATTTTTTAAATTATGTGCATTTTCTCTTTGTTTACTTGTTTGTTTGACAAAAAAATATAATGACTGGAGTGTTATATGATAACCTAATATATATGGTAGTTTATTTGTGCATACGGGATCATTTATCAAATTCCCATATCAGCCAATAAATTATAAGAAAAGATGAGTGCAACTGTTTTAAATCCTTTAGGTTGTTTTACTCTATTTCAGCCTGGATGTCTAATTGAGACAAATGTGTGAGTATTAAAGTTTGTAAAGAAAATGAATAATTATGTTGTAAATTAGCTGCTGCTGAGGGCTCTAACATAAGCCTCTTCTCATAACATCTCTAATAGGATACGTTTTAGTTCATTAATATTTAAAAGTGTATTAATGTAACAACAAACTTCTCTGTTGCTCTAAATATTAAAAAAACAAATTACAGAATCATTTTCATCCTGTATCACAAAAGTAAAAGTTTGAGTCACAAAAGCTTTTTTTTTTCTGTCGATTCAAAGAGGATTTATAGACGTCAGCTGTTATTATATCAGAGTTATCATCTCATCACTTTATTATTGAGTGGTGAGGTAAGTGAGTAGATGCAGTAAAATGAATCAATACATGCAGAAATATTAAATAAAAGTACAAATATCTATGTAAAATGTAAAAGGAGGAAATTAAGGTGAAACTTCACAAAGTGTAGAAACTTATTACACATTGTAACATTAAATAGATTGAATGCTTTAAAGCTTTTCATCGTTTTCTCAAAAAATCCAAATAAATTTTGGAATGTTTAGATGTCAGACTATTCAAATTAAATTACATGACAATATTTTTCAATATTTGCATCAATTTAGTTGTTTATACTTTTAAAATTGAAGTCATTTCTTTTACTTCCTGTCCTATAAACTCAGACATTTTGTAATGAACAAAAAAAAAAAATCTAACTTTTCTCTGAATATTTATAAAAACATGTTGTTTTTTTATCTTCTAAAGATTATTTAAGGTCAACTACTGCAGAGAAGGTGACAGAACGAGTCCCAGTGAGACTTCAGGGGTTCCATTAAACTGAATTAAATTTGCAAATCTTTGCATTTTGTCTGTGTTTACATCTTATTTTCATAAGGTTACAATCATAAATATTTTAAAAACCTTCAGAGGTTCAGCTCAAGTCTAGACTTCAGCAATAACATTTATCTAGTTTATTTAATCTTTAAACTGCTTTTAGATCACTTTAACATATTAATCCTACAGCGTTTTCATCTTCACGTAAAGATAAAAACACGAAGCAGCATTTAGAAATGTGTTTAATATACACTAAGAACATTTGCCAACATTTTATTTTGCTTGTCTCAGACTTCAGGTCTGTTGGGAAGTTTTTTATTGTTCGAAAGCAGAGATAAGCAGATGGTGGGGGAGGCAGCAGCGAAGGCTGAACAGTTAGCAGAGCTTTGTTGTAAGTCCAGCTCTCTGTATGAGAACAGAAGAATCACTGCAGAGCTTTAAACCTTCACTTTAAGAGTATTTAAAGACATCTGAAACATTTTAACTCTTCTTCTCTTAGAGTATTCAGACCCGCTTCCTACTCACCAAGCATGATGAGCGTGGTCGTCCCCTGTTCGTTTCCAGATGGGTAGGTGGCGTACTCGCAGGTGTAGCGCCCGGCGTCTGACATTCGTAGATTTTGGATCCTGATTGATGGATTTTTTAGGTCGCTGTTGAGAAAAATGACCCGACCCTTAAAGGCTGGGTTTGGAAAACTCTCTCCGTACGTCGGGTGATACACGGCAATGTTGTCCCTCTGGCCATCCACGGGTTCCCAAATCCACGAGACCTGCAGGGTCAGAAGTCTATTAGAAACACTGAGCTCCATCTTGTGATTTATTTCCTCAGAAGCACAAATTAATTAGGAAAACTGATCAAGATGTGCATCAAGTTTTAATGAGTGTTTCACAAAATAATATAAAAGATTTTAGAGGTCAAAAGGATCATCAGACCAAATTTGAGCAAAAAAAGAAAAAGTGTGTGATTAATAAGTTATAATTGTTTTATCCTTAAACCTGTTTCCCCAAAACTTCTTGTGATCATGTATTTTAGAGAATAACTCAAAGAACTGACTGTTATAATTAACTAAACAAAACATGTTTAACAGCTTTAGTTGTTATAATACTCAGAAACAAACAGGGAACTTATTCTAGTGTTACTTTGTAACTCATTTCTTATTTAAAGAGGTTTTAGTTGTTTATTGACAGAGTGGAACATGCAGCAATCATTAAAATAATCCAGTAAGAACTGGTGGAACATTTTGTTTAAAATGCATTGCCCATCAATTTAGTAAAAAAACCTGGTAATCTCTACTATCTAGTCAGTTTTTAAAAATCAGAAGATGTGTTAAGATCCACAAAGTGAAAGTACTTTAAAACTTCCACATAGTAAAAATCTTTACTGTCTCTTTGTGTTTGTTGGCAGTAAAAGCAGAGAGGGAAACTGCATCAATCCAGGTGTGGTAAATGTTTCATGCTTATTGAACTCAGAGCTTCAACTTCAGTGAAGTTTAAATATGTTTGAAATATTCCCTCCATCTTCTGCAGGATTAAATCAGCAGAGTAAAACATCTCTTGTCCATTACAATATATTTATACATTCTGACATGTGCTACACCTTTCTGAATATTTAATATGTTCAACTAAAATCAAACAAAAGGTAAAAGCACTCTCAGTAAAAAGCCACACATCTGTTGTGAGTTTCAAAGATTAACTAACAGATTTTCTCTCAAGGACCATTCAGAGCTTTTCTTTGTAAGAGTTCTGATTGTGACAAATATCTGCAGTGGCTTTATGAGACTCTTCCTTCAGGGAGAACACTGTGATGCTTCACCACATTGATTTTATTTTTCTCTGCAGTTTTCAAAGAGACAGCCCGTATTGCTAAAGTGGTGGTGCAGGAAGGAGAGCGAGTTCAGCTCATCAATACACATTTAGCAAACATCTTAACGTATGACATGTGGAGTCAAAGTAAGAGCACAAGCACAAAGACTGCAAACAGGAAGCTGATTTTAATCTACACGTCCCCCCCCCATTCACACCCTCCACCCCCCCTCCAGCTACTGAGTCTAGAAAAAATATTATCCAACTGCAATTTCTGTTATTTGTACATGAACAAATGACATATTGATTGTCTTTACTTGTGGGCGGGTCTCTCAGGGTCTGAATGAACTCCTGAGGTTTTCTGTTGACTCATTCAGGTGTTTGACTAGAATCAACTGGACAGAAGGTCTTATTGTAAGTTTTATATGATCTTGTTCAAACTACTTAAAGGTTCTATATTCTGTTCTCTGTATCTCCATGTAAATTCCCCCCGTGGGACAATAAAGAAATATCAAATGTATCATGTAAAATCAGCTGTTAGTATCTTTTAACCATGTTATGATGTCATTTCCTTATTAAACCCTCCAGAGTGGTTTTTGGTTTAATACACACATTTCTCAGTAATCCTCCTGAATCCTGCGCTCTGAGCAGCTGCTCCACTCTCTCCTGGAAAACCACCTGACTGTAACATAGTGATGTAACAATGTTACACCAGGACCTGCAGATTAAACACACACACCCCGAGCAGCAAGACACTAAACACCACCGTTTGTAGTATTTTACTTTCTATAAATGTCTTAGTGAAAAGAATTTATTCCCCATTTTATTCAGGCAGCTTGAGGAGCAGCTCTCAACAGGGGGGGGGGGTCCTGGGGGAGACACGGGATTTTAGGTAAACCGAGTGTTTTACTTGGGACAAATGAAGACTGACTAACACCAATGGTAAGATTTGATCATATATGTGTCTATCCAAGATGTTGTAAAATAACAGGATACAGAACCTTTAATTCTTTTTAAATTCTCTGTTCATGTGAACCAGTTAGTAGAACAGAAGATCTGGGGTTCAAATCCAGGGCAAGACATTTCTGTATTATTAACAGAGTAACATAGAACTGGGTTATGACTGACATTAAACAATGCTGAAACAAGTTAAGAACTTTCTGTTGACCGTCTGATTTTAACATCATGAAACCATCAGAGGAAAAAAACACCTGCTGCTTCACGAAGACAACTGAAATAAATAAATAAATCAACAAGGCTTGAAGAAGTTTTCAGTCTGTACATCATGAAAAGCAACACGGAGTTCCTTAAAAAGACACTCAGGAAATGATCTCAATGAAAGCATTCAAATCCTCACGTCTCCGTGACTCTGCAACAGGAAACCAAACAGTTTGTTTGTGTGAACTTAATAACATGATGCTGATCAGTAAGAACATCTGCTGAGATCACATCAGCAGGACAGAGTTCAGTTTAAGAAATAAGCTAATGAAAATAAACAGCTGCAGACTCTCAGCTGAGTCTTAAAGGACACGCCCACGTGTGGAGATCAATCAGTAATTTCATTATCTGAATTCTAACAGCAGTTTGGAGGGAAAAAAAAACAAACAAACAGAATGTTGGAAGTGAAAAATATTTAAAGATATTCTGACAGATCAGCTGTTCGCTTCAATCAGAATCTCTCAATCAGGACATCCCATAAACAGGCTGACCATTTACAAGTAAAGGAATAATAATGAAAATCTCACTTTTAAACAAACAAACAATATAATGGAAGTAAAAAAACAAACATAAAAAAAGTTGTACTAAATGAAGATGTATGTTACCCTGGTTGCTATGCAACAAGAGGAAGGATGTCATAAATCTACACCAGCAGAGTCATACAGTGGGGCAAAGAAGTATTTAGTCAGCCACCAATTGTGTAAGTTCTCCCACTTAAAAAGATCAGAGAGGCCTGTAATTTTCATCATAGGTATACCTCAACTATGAGAGACAAAATGACGAAAAAAAATCCAGAAAATCACATTGTCTGATTTTTAAAGAATTTATTTGCAAATGATGGTGGAAAATAAGTATTTGGTCAATAACAAAAGTTAATCTCAATACTTTGTTATATAGCCTTTGTTGGCAATGACAGAGGTCAAACGTTTTCTGTAAGTCTTCACAAGGTTTTCACACACTGTTGCTGGTATTTTGGCCCATTCCTCCATGCAGATCTCCTCTAGAGCAGTGATGTTTTGGGGCTGACGCTGGGCAACACGGACTTTCAACTCCCTCCAGAGATTTTCTATGGGGTTGAGATCTGGAGACTGGCTAGGCCACTCCAGGACCTTGAAATGCTTCTTACGAAGCCACTCCTTCGTTGCCCGGGCGGTGTGTTTGGGATCATTGTCATGCTGAAAGACCCAGCCACGTCTCATTTTCAATGCCCTTGCTGATGGAAGGAGGTTTTCACTCAAAATCTTACGATACATGGCCCCATTCATTCTTTCCTTTACACGGATCAGTCGTCCTGGTCCCCTTGCAGAAAAACAGCCCCAAAGCATGATGTTTCCACCCCCATGCTTTACAGTAGGTATGGTGTTCTTTGGATCCAACTCAGCATTCTTTCCCCTCCAAACACGACAAGTTGAGTTTCTACCAAAAAGTTCTATTTTGGTTTCATCTGACCATATGATGTTCTCCCAATCCTCTTCTGGATCATCCAAATGCTCTCTAGCAAACCGCAGACGGGCCTGGACGTGTCCTGGCTTCAGCAGGGGGACACGTCTGGCACTGCAGGATTTGAGTCCCTGGCGGCGTAGTGTGTTACTGATGGTAGCCTTTGTTACTTTGGTCCCAGCTCTCTGCAGGTCATTCACTAGGTCCCTCCGTGTGGTTCTGGGATTTTTGCTCACCGTTCTTGTGATCATTTTGACCCCACAGGGTGAGATCTTGCGTGGAGCCCCAGATCGAGGGAGATTATCAGTGGTCTTGTATGTCTTCCATTTTCTAATAATTGCTCCCACAGTTGATTTCTTCACACCAAGCTGCTTACCTATTGCAGATTCAGTCTTCCCAGCCTGGTGAAGGTCTACAATTTTGTTTCTGGTGTCCTTTGACAGCTCTTTGGTCTTGGCCATAGTGGAGTTTGGAGCGTGACTGTTTGAGGTTGTGGACAGGTGTCTTTTATACTGATAACGAGTTCACACAGGTGCCATTAATACAGGTAACGAGTGGAGGACCGAGGAGCCTCTTAAAGAAGTTACAGGTCTGTGAAAGCCAGAAATCTTACTTGTTTGTAGGTGACCAAATACTTATTTTCCACCATAATTTGCAAATAAATTCTTTAAAAATCAGACAATGTGATTTTCTGGATTTTTTTTCGTCATTTTGTCTCTCATAGTTGAGGTATACCTATGATGAAAATTACAGGCCTCTCTGATCTTTTTAAGTGGGAGAATTTACACAATTGGTGGCTGACTAAATACTTTTTTGCCCCACTGTATGTGAGAAACATGTGAAAACATTGAAGCTGTTGTGTTGTGCTGCAGCTGGTTTGATGTAGACGAGGAAGTAGGAGACGTGTTTTATAACATATAAGAGTTTGTTTGAGATGCTGCAGAATGTATCTGTTCTCTTACATCACCGCAGCATCCTTCATTCAGCTGACGGCGAGCTACAGGAATGTGATTCTACATTAAGACATAATAAAAGGAAGCACTTATGGTCCATTAAGTTATCAGGTTTGTTTTTTTATGATCAGAGTTCAGATCAGCTGTTATAAACAAACCATGTGAAGCAGCTGCTGGAAGCCTTAAAACCTCCATGAGAGTCTGATAAGAGCTGTGACGACTGAACTGAATGAAATCTTGGATTATGTGCAGAACTGTGTACAAACTGATGTGCGTTTGCACTGAACCGGAAGTTAACGGTCAAACTAATTAAGCAGTTGACCTGCAGCACATTGTTCTGTCTGTCAAACCCAGTTAACTGTCCCCTGTAACAAAGATGCTGCTGCTTTAGATTAAACCCAGAAGATTAAACTTCACCACAGATTAACAAACACGTAACACCAACATCAAAACCTGTAGGATAAGCTGATGAGGAGAGATCCCAAAATTACTGCTTATATAAGAAAACAGACTGAGCTGCACATTTTTTAGGGTTAGTCTATAAGTTTAATTTATTTTAAAGGAATTTAAAAGTAAAGTTATATTTTAAAGCACATTTTGAAAATTCAAGATGGAGCTTTTTATCTTGTGTTCTGATGATTATACTGTATCAGTTCCTGTAAAAGTTCTGCAGCTTGATGTTGAGATTTCAGTTTTAGTTTTCAAGTTTCTTAAATAAACTCTTATTGTATTGAAAACATGTTTTGTTTTTATTAAACTGACTTGTTTAAATCTGAAAAGTTCAGTTCAGTTCATCAGAAATGACCCATCTCAGGATGTCAGACCATCAGCTGATCATAAACATGTTGGTTTTTATCTGCAGACCTGTGTGAGTTTGGTTGAACTTCCTCCATCGATGAACTCGCAGCGCAGATTAACAGACTCTGTAGGATACGCCTCAAGCTCCTCCTCCACTCGCACCTTCTGTGTAGCAGCACCTGCAGCACAGATAAAACAAAGAAGAAAATCAGTTTGTGTTGTTATCCTGTTACCTAAAAACTCTTTAAAACTCTAAAAAGTCTTAAAATCTAACTGATTCACTCACTATCATGTTGTTTCTATCATTGTGTTGCTGTATGAAACACGGAGCGACGAACTGTTAAAGAAAATATTCATTAAAAGAGGCAGAATAAAACTCGGGCCTTTGATAAGGCGCCTCAGGCAGCTTCTCAGCAGCGTTTTCAGTTCAGGTCCTACTCATTACAGTAAAGTATGTCCACAGGGAGGCGACGCTAGGAGGCGAGCCTCCAGGAGCAGCACAGCTGCCTGGGTCTGCTCTTCTTTTGATGTTACTGCAGTTAGGAACATGGATTTTCTGCCCTAGCGTGTCAAGGTTGAACAGGTTTTTGGAGAACAAACACGGAGCACTGCCCTTCACGTTCAAACTTAAACAGAGATGAAAGTCATGTGGTCAAAGTCAAGCAGCGTCTCAACTCTGTGCTGCTCCTGCTGACCAGCAAAGTCTCCCAAAACATCGAGTTCATTCGGAAGCAACAGAGCAAGATCTCTAAAAGCAGAAGGTTGAACTGTTATTCTTCTTCTGAACTGATATTTTATGTGTTTAGGCTTTTGGTGAAAAATATCACTGAGCTTCTGTGATATTTTATTCCATTTATGGAGCTTCCAGCAGCTCGTCTCTGCATCGCTTCCACCAAATTACTGATAGCTTTGACAAATAAATCTTATCTAGCTGAAAATATATTTGATCCTTTTGACAGGAGCTTGTGAAAGTAGAACAAAATCCCAAAGTGGAAAAATTCTGCAAAAACAAAGTAGAACTCTGTTATTAAGTGTCTTTTCTTGAGCCGCTTCAATATATTAAAAACAAGATTTATCAAGTGTTGATGTGGCTTTAAACAACAGCCCATAACATGAGGATTAATCACCATCAAGAAGCAGCAGAAACAAATCGCTGCTGTCGTCTCGTGTTTAAGATTTATACACACTGCAAACAAAACAGTAAACGCATAAAACAAAGAAATCACACGAGCTGTTTGTGTTGAAGAAAAATGAACTCTAATGAACTCGTCATGCTTCAAATCACGAGACACAGAAAGAGTCTTGAACTGCAAAACCGAAAGGAAAACAAAAACAGAACCAGAGGGATGAAACTGAAAACTTGTAATCCTTTTTAATGCAGCCTGCTCCAAAAATGTTTGGCAATATGAGAGTAAATGTGACATTTTACAGAGACGATCTAAATGTTTGGTCCCAGGAATCAAATCACATTCCTGCTGCTCGGTTTAACATCAGCTCATATAAGCAGAACATTTGCTTCCTTTTTTCCTCGTTTTCTACCTGAACACATTCGTTACCTTTAATTGCTCCAAGCCCCATGCAGAGAACCACCCCCCCCGCCATTAACCCCCTGCTGACCCTCGATCAAATCCTTCTGAGGTCTTTTCTCCTCCAGCGCCCCTCTCAGCCCGCCTCTGGGCCTGTAAAGATAAAATTCTTGTGGGGAGGCAGCCTCTCGCTCTCCCTGCAAGAAAAGAGGATAAGCACTCGCTAACTGTGCGCTAACCCTGGGTGGTTCCACTGAAAAAGCCTCTTAGTGTGTGAGGGATTGATTAGGACAATAAGTTACATGCCGCTGCATTGAGGTGAATGGGCTGCAGGGGATTTAGGCTGCAAATCAGCTGTAAAACAGTCACACAAACAAAAGAAGAAGGAGGGAACGTGTGTGCTGCAGGAGCTGCTGGATTAACACCCTCGGAACACGACAATCTTTTCCTGTCAAGTGAAATGCACGATGAATGAATGTTTGAGGACATGCATAAATCAGAGCTTCATATGATGATGGTGCATATGAAACCAGCTGAGTCACTGAAGACAATAAGTTACCAGCTGCATACAATATATCTCAGACCAACACAAAGATAAACTTTAGATTCTTTCATTCTCCTCTAATTAAATAAATCAACACTTTAAATGTGTAAAACTAAAATGACACACAATCAGAACCAAAATCATACATGTTTGTTCTTCATGGCCAATGAAGTCTGTTTCACAATAGATAGAAAAAGATGAAAAGAGGTGAGTGGAGACACACAGAGAGAAATGGAGCCAAATGTGCAAAAGAATCAAGAAATTAAGTCAAGAAAAGGGAAATAAGGAAACTTTCAAATGCAACAGAATAAAATAACAATGAAGAGAGAAACTAAGAAATGAATGAAAACAAACTACAGCAGAAAGAGCCTGTTGCCTACGGAGACCCAGAGCTGAATAGAACCAGGAACAACGTAGGAAAAGTTTGAACAAAAAGGAAACAGAATAAAAGCTTTTTTCTACTATAAATCCATGTTGAAGTGTGGAGACCATGAAATCTGATAAGATTCATTATTTACAAGATGAACACAAAAATGACTCAAAACTACATACAAGGACAACAAACTTATTTGTACAAACCTTTAGTTTATTTCAAGAATTACACAATAACAAAAAAGTTTCCATGTCGTTTTTTTCTTTCTGAAAACTAACAGACCCATCTGGTTCATAAAACACCCCAAAATACTCAACTGTGGTAGAACAACAGGAAGTTGAGCGAACACAACAAAATCAGTCATCACTTTCCAACCTAACGAACGTGGATTGTCTCTTTAAAATACCAAAATCTATAAAAGGAAATAGAATTACAACAGAAGAAAAGAAGCTTTTTGTAGCAGTTATTTATATTACAGTCGTTTGATTTTAGCTTGCAGAGGTTCTTTTTCATCTGAGCCTGAACCAACATATACGACATGTCTCTATATCTAATAAGAAGAATCGTGTCTAACCACAAATACTGAGATCTGTGTTTAATTTAATATGAATGTTTACTAGTTTAATCACGTATTTAAGAATATATGATGACATTTACTTTGTCTTGAGACTTCTTGGTATCAAAAGAACTCAGCTCAGGTAGTTTGAGCATCTGATCCCGAGTCTCCCACAGAGGAAGACCCCCAGGCAGAACCAGAACTCAGAACTGGTCCCCCAGGAGGAGCTGGAGAGGAGGGATGTCCGGGTTTCCCTCCTGAACACTAGATAAGCACATGAATGGATCTTAAATTACACTAACATTGATATCGTCAGTTTTAATTGCTGATTGTTACATCAGCAGGAGGCAAAGTTTTAGTTCAACCTGATATGAGTCTCTAAATTACTAGAAATAAATGCTTTTTAATGTTTAATGTCTACGAGTTAAAGTTGCCAGAGAATCACCAGAGAAAATCATTTAAAATATCAAGTTAAATATTTAACTTCTGCTCAATGATTCTGTAAATGTCTGATATGAAACTGACGGCAAATATTTATCTCAGCTCCTGGAAGAGAGTTCGTAATTAAAAAGTGCAAATGCCAAAACGGATCCTACACATTCCAAATTTTATTAGAAGTTACTTGGACTAACAGTTCCTTCCTTCACGTCCCATTTAAACCCCAAACACAGTCAAATCAGTCATTTTTAATCAGAAACACATGTGCTCCAATAAAGACAATTACCATGAAAAAAAACTGTCAAATGAAATTACATTTATCGTTCTTTTTCCTGGAGGCGGGTTAAACATATGCACGTAGCGCTGTTGGGGAAATTGGTGTCAATGCACCTCGATAAAGCTTATCTATTCAATCCTTTCCATTATAACCCCAATGATCCCTCAATTCACCACTTATTCTGCTGTCGCACGGCAGAGCCTCAGATACACGTAATGGCAAGTCGAAGAGGGGAGGCGGTTAAACGAATGGCCACACTCCGCCTGCCACCCAATGCTCCAGAGAGATGAATCACAGTTAATTGACATTTAGAGGCTTGTGGCATTTGCCTGTTTATGCGGCGCTCCTCCATGTAGACGGCGTGCAGCGTAAACACAAGGAATATGCTGATGGGGAGCGCACTCATCCACATTAACATCCAAATCACATACTAATAGAAGGCAATGAAGCACAGCTGTTTTGTTTTGCAGGTTTTTTTCTGTCAGCCTGTCATGATGTCAGTTATGTCAGCTTTTATCTGGGTGATTGCCAGCAGCTGTCAAATGACAGAATGGAACAAATGTATGTGTCTGAAGAGCCAAAGCTGAAGCTGCTGTTTGGACTAATTAACATACTTTAAACTCTGTCCAAATGAACTAAATTATAAATTATTCTGAACTGTTTTTTCTCTTAATATTTACATGATGTATAAGCTGAATGAATGCTGGGAGGTTTTTTCATTAATAAGATTTAAATATTTGACTTTTTTCCAGTTGGTTGTGGTTTTTTAATGAGAGATTTGATCCTTCTTGACACTGATTAGCAATGTTCACTGTTCAACAACTACTTCTCCAGATCTTGCTTCTAATGTTCCTCCTATTCAGAAACACTTGTGTGAATTTTGGCAGTGAGTTTTGGGTTGTAATCACAGTGAAACAGTCTCGTCTGCCAAGTTTCTGCAGAGTTCTCCTGAGAGTTAACATTGTGGTGTTTTATTCAGCATCCTGGGTGCCATGAACACGATGCAAAGTATCATTATACTAGCAGCTTTTTCACTCATGCAGACCCGTATTATTACACTCCCACCTCTGTGCTTCAAAGTCTGACTCTGAATTAACTTTTACAATCCTGATTTGATTCATACCAAATGCTGGATCAGTTCATCTTGATCTCATCTGACTAAAAGTTATTCATCAGAATTTAGTTTTTGTATTTAATTGTATTTTATCTGTAATGTTTATGCAAGCAGTTCAAATAATTTTTATATACAAATTGTTTTGTATAATGTGGTGTGTTGGGGGTCATTGCGGGGTGGGTGGGGGGCAAATTAAGGGAGAAAGGGGAAAAAATAAAACTCAAATTTGGAGACAGCTGCTTGAAGAACTGAAAGAAATCATGATGGGAAAGAGATGAACTGCATAAATTCATATAATTTGACAGTTTAGGCCCATTTAGGAGTTTCATTCATGGGGTGTTGGTGCTGATATTCAGTAGTCACTGGGCTAGAGGTGAGCTCCACCCTGGACATGTCCCCTGTCCATCACAGAGCCTCAAAGACCACCAAGACACATGGAGGAAACTCACTCACACATATGCCCCTTTTACACCGACAAATCGGCACGGCGTGCTTGAGAGCGGTACAGTATAGCGCGGATCAACTCGCTTGAGGCGGTGGAAACACAAAGCGGACGTAAGTGAGGATATGGGCGTGCCCATCTGGCTATGAAAAGTGGCGCGCAAAAGTCTTTATCCGCGATGTCACAGCGCGTGAAACAACAACAACAATGGCGGATATACGTGTGTTTTTGTACTTTGCACTCTGTCTGTGGTTCAGTTTGGTTGGTTAGATTTTTGGTTCTTGTGGAGGAAGTCGCCATTGTCCAAAGTCAATTGTATTTTAAAATAAAATATTAGTATGGTTGCTGGGAGTTTTTTTAAAGCCTTTTGCGGGAGCGCTTCTATATCACATCACGTGAACACCACACACAGCCAGGCCAATCAGGGCCTACCACTACGTAGTAGTCGTGTCACTGGTAGCAGTTTACTGGACCAATCAGTAGACAGGTGGGCGTGTGGGCCCGCTTTGGACCACCGAGGAGGTGGTCTGAAAAAAGAGGCGTGTTCTGTCGGTGGAAAAGCGGCAATAGAGGTCCCAGCTGGGTGTTTCCACCTACAACCTTCTTGCTGTAAGGTAACCGTGCTAATAACTGTGTCTCTATGCAGCACCTACATGTCTCGCGCACAATGAAACAGCTGATCAGACTGTTTTATATTCTATTATTGTCTGTTGATCCAGTGGAAATCATTAAAAACAGAGTAACATCTGTTTTATTATTAAAGTCCTAAAACCTCAGTGATGACTGGAGGCTCTTCACCTCAAATAAAATACAGATTTTTAGTTTTTCTCATCTTTTTTTCCTTTTGAATCTTTTCTGTGTTCATCCAGGAGTAAAACAACATCTGTCCTGACGGAACTGGCAGGTTGGCTGTAAAATTATTTGACTTCATCGTATCTCTGTTCAGCAGCTTTTATCAGTGAGGTATAACTGCAGGCTGAGGCTCCATGTGACATCTTGAGTCAAGAAGCACTTGTTGGGAGCGTTGAGCCATCAAGTTTAAATGGAGCTTGAGGCTATCGATGGAAGAGCGCCGCTTACACGGAGAAAACATAATACAAGCAGAGAAAATTTGACTTCCAGCACCTCAAAAGTGTCAAACTCATCTTTATATGAATTGTTTTTACAAGAGAAGAAAAGGTTTGTTTTGATAAAATGAGATCTGATCCAGGTGAAAAACACTGTAATCCAGAATGTTACTTCTGATCTGAAAAGACTAATTATTTGTTTATCTATTTCATTTTTATTCCTATATTTAATCCTGGATAGATGAGCTTTAAAAAGCTGTGAAGCTTTGATGTTTTCTCACCTACTATGATTTTAAAGCAGACCAACATCAATTAAAATCTTGTGTTAATGACATTCAGACATGAAAAAAACTCTTCAAAAGGTGTGATGAATCGGAGAAAGAGCTGCAGGAAGGCTGATGTCGAGCAACTGTCTCATCTACCACACGCAGGAGAGCTGAATTACCGGTAATTGGCATTTGACAGCTCATAATCATCACATTTTGCTGAAGCTTTTCAGGAACAGGCCACTGATCAACAATGAGGTGTAGAGAAGGAAAGAGGAGATTAGCTGTCACAAGGACGGCTTTGGTTTAATGAAAAACATTTAACGTTAGCTGGCAGTCACCCGCTCCTGGCATCCGAATGTGTCAGGATTTAAATAAAAAAATATTTTAACCACATTCATGCTGAAACAGCTCAAATAATTCAGTGATTTAAAACCATTTATTAAAAGGGAATTTTTGAAGTCTTTGTCTTCAATTAAGTACTACATCCAAAACAAACAAAAACAGCAATATCCAAATCGTTTGCTGTTTTATTTCATTATTTCTTATTGTTTTAAATTACACAGTAAAAGAAAAAATAGTTGTTTCTAATCATATCCCAAATTAACTGATAGCAATAATAATTTAACTAATTTTTATGCCTTTTTAAATCAGGAACAAACACAATTTGTCAAATTATTCAACATATCGGATCATATCTCTTTTATCCAGCTGGTGGAGTTTCACCCAGATCCATCAGACTAATGGACCATTGAATAAGGTGACTACTGGGGTTGACTGCCAACCGGAGGGTTGCTGGTTCCATCCCAATCTCCTTCCACGACTCACTTGAAAATGAGTTAATTTATCTCAATTAAACCATCCTAATAAAACAAGACAAGTAAATACATAAAAATATGTCTGCAAACCTTTAGTTTCTACAAGAACTGTGGAGCAAGTTTAGCAGCAGAAGGAAATCAAACTACAAACAGGACATAGTTAAAACATGTGAATAACCTGCGTCACCTGGACAAAGTCACAGCCAAGTGGTTAAACTGAACTATAACTGAAGCACATGTGGCAGCTCAACACCTTCCAGATGTTGTTTGTATCGTTTCTAAACCTCAAGTCTGTTGATCTGGTTTCACTGGGTTGAATTCATGTGGTAGAAAAATATAAAACAAACGTAATTCAGATAGTTAGAGCTGGTCATCCTGCTGGGAAGTATCTCTTAATCTCTTTTATATCATTTTATTGAAACATTTTCTCTTTAAATATTAGGATTTGAAAGTGCCCTTTATCAGTACTTTAGAAAGTGAAACAAGATCTTAAAGCATCTGAGAAAAGATTTTAAAGACTACCAGCCACTTCCAGGGAGATAAATCAGGTCCTTAATGAGCACGTCAGGAAAAAATGGACTCTTGGTGTAAAAGAAATGAAGAATAACTTTGTAAGATTTAAAAGATTCACTGATCATTAGGTTTATAATGTCTCATTCTATACACACACACACACACAGTTTGATAAACTGCTTCTCAAACACAAAAGAAACTTTACATTGCAGCATTGTGTTGACGGGCAGCTGAAAGCTCCAATAATTGGCATGTTTACACTGTGGGTGGTTTCTCTGTGTTACCATGATGTCAGCTGACAGCCTATTAACTCTCAGTTAGGTTGATTTTTTTTGTAATTGGAATTGAAGTGTTCTCTAATCCCCTGTGGGCTGAGAAAATGATCAGGCCGTGGGCTTTTAAAACCTTCACAAAGCTCCTCGTGTATTATTTGCAAAGTGCACGGTGGACAGGAAGCATGCTGGTATCCATTTCTGAAAGTTTTCACAAATTCAAAGTGTTCGCAGCTGTAATGCAACACCACAGATGTGTGTGTGTGTGTGTGTGTGTGTGTGTGTGTGTGTGTGTGTGTGAGTGTGGTAGGATCATCATTAACTGGTCTTTGCTGCAGAATGTTGCACAATAATGATCTTTGATCACGTTCATTAAAATAAACTGAGAGAACTAATAACATCCTGCAACATTTATCTTTAAAAGCGACATAAGACCCATAATATTTCAAACAAAAGCTTTTGTTATAAAAAGCAGAAGATGTGCAGTTCACTAACAAACAACAGAAACAACAAAAGATCTCAGTGATAAAAAGCTTCAACATTCACTTCTAAAGATGTGTCATCTGTATAAACCTGATATAACTGCTGATGTTTGTTTAATGTGCTCAGCGCTAACAGCAGCATCGTACTTCAGAATGGACTAAACGCACTACTGGAAACTTTGCAACTAATCTACTGTCTAACAAATGTTGCTTCTGAAAAGATTTTTGTAAACATCAGGACTCAAGGAACATAGTGGAGCAGCATTACATCACTGCTGGGTACCAGAAAGGCCCCGCCCCCTTTGGGGGGGGAAACCAGTTTCATAGAATGACTGACAGCTGATTGAAATAGAGCGAGTGCTGCATCACATTTTGATTATTGTTGAGTAAAATAATCCTGAGGGGCAGTAAAGGCAGATGTTTGTAACTTAGTTTGATATTTTATCAGAATCAACAGTTTTTCATGCAAATACGTGACAGTTAACATATAATGTCGCCAACTGACAACTAATAGCAACATTATTCAATTAATTAATTGGTGTGATCTGACATTTGTGCAACTAAAAAGTGACAAAACAGATCCAGTTGTTTGTGAACAATGTGAAAAAGTCTGAAAACACATTAAGAAGCAACATTTCCACAGAATCTTCTGTTAACATGTGAACTGTCCTTTTAACAAGCAGACAGAGTTTCTATGACTGCTCTGCAGTTGTGTGTCACATCCCTGAATAACTTATCCTGATGACTGCTGCATTCTAAAAACAGCTGACATCTGTTTACCCCTCACTAACAAAATTCTGAATTAAACTGGTCCTGACACTCAGCAGAATAGGTAGTCTCATATGGTCACATTCCAGGGACGATGTCAGCAGTGAAATCTCACACGCATGAAGGTGGAATTTATTATCCTGCAACATGCAGAGGAGACAGAGATTTGTGATGCTTGGATGAACTAATCTTTCACAAATATTAACATTTTTAAAAAGGATCACACGGGAGGTGATTTATTATCTGTCGTCTTTGTCTTTTTCTCCACAAATATTACAGCCTAAAGCTTTTAAACGCTCAGTTCTGACAGTTAGGTGCATGTCATGGCGTACGTAAAAACAGGACAAATTCATCAGGTTTTCTTAGTGTTTTAGTATTAAAGCTGATCGGACTACTGAGCCCCTGTGTTTAAGTCCAGGGGCTTTTAACACAAAGCAGAATATCTGAGTTAACTGCATATTGTTGAACTCAGAACATTATTTAAAACTGGAACATCTTCTGAAAGAAAAAAACAAGTTGTATTGAGTATTAGGTGAGTCCAGGTAACTTTGAAACCTCAGCATGGGTTTCAAACACACCCTCGAGCAAGATGTTAAAACTGCTGAAGATCTTTATGTTTCTTTTCACTGTTGATCATCTGGACTGTATAGATTTCTACATATAGGACGGTTCAGGTCCAGCCAGTCCTTCTGATCAACACAAATCAAAGATAAAAGTTCAGCAGCAGGTTCACATACGTTTTCTCAGCTGTTCTTCCAGCAGGACGCATGAAGTGAGAAACTAGAGTGTATAATCTACAAACCAGCCTCTTCACTGTAGGATACTATCACACATCAAATAAAAAGAACTCCAGCAGTCACACTGAGCCAAGGAACAGCAAGTTCAATGTTTTCTAATCCCACCCTGCTTTTACTGGTTCTGAATACAAACAAAAAACATTATGTACTTTCAAAAATACAGAAACAGTAAAAAAGAAAACAAATGCAAAAACTACATTTTGCTTAAAACAATCTTTTTATTCTTTTTAAAACAAGACTAAATTGTAAATGAAGCAGTAAATGGTGCTTCTCTGTCGGGGTTTCCAGAACCAAAGAATCTGCAAAACCTCCGTCTTCTTCTTCTTTTCACCTGCTCAGTTTTTTGATTATTTTCACCTGAGGCTCAGCTCAAAGATCTGATTTGTTTCTTTCACTTGATGCACTTAGATCTCCCCGGAGATCAAAGTCCAGTCAGGAATTCATCAAAAGGAATTAAGAAGGAAAAGATGAGAAAAGGATCAAGATATAAGAGAACTGTGAACAAATCAGATGTTTATCTACCACTGGAGGAAAGGACGAGCAGAGTGGTATCCGAAGCATGAAGAACACGAGAGGATGGTCTGAATATTCAAAACACGACATGAAGTTCATCTGATGTGATCTGATGTCAAGAACAAAAGTGACGCCATTAATGAGACGTGTTGCTTGATATCTCGTAACACTCAGGATTAGCTGCATTTAGCTTTGGATTTTAAGAGACCAACATGTTCTGTCCTTGATCAGTTTCAGAAATGACTGACTTAATGAGGTTTGACAGTGAAAATGACAGCTGTGCAGTTAACGCTGAAGCAGTTTGACACTGGAGGCCAAAAGCCAAACTACAGATGATGCTGTGGATAAAAATTCCTCCCAGTGAAATTCTCCTGATACTGTTGAACTCATTCACATCTGATTAAATACACAGTCACAGGAAAAAGAAAGTTAATCACCAGATAGATTCACATATCAGGACATAATAACAATGAACTGTTATTTATTATACAGCAGCTTTATTTAACCTCCATTTTTAAAACTATTTAATAAGTGACTGTAAGGATCTTCAATCCAGCTGGATGATCAACTCTAACTCTCGTCTTGCACACAAAGCATTTATTACACAAACTCATTTATGCATTTCTTATATATATTTCACATATTCTAGTATAATTTCCTCCTACAGTCTGACACAGTCTTATCTCGGCTCATCATCATCTCATATTCTATTTAATTTATCATCTGATTGTACCACGTGAACTCCATCTATCATTGGTTTAAAAAAAAGTGAAACAGGTGAACTTCAGCACTGATTTCTCTTTTCATTCTGATGAAAACTCAAAGTAATCCATGAAAATCCCCTGAATACCTTAAACCACCTAAAGTTTAACTAAAGAGTTACAGGAGGAAGCCAAAACAACGAAAACTCAACAAGCCAAAACAAACTCTCAACAGTATTTGATCAGGTGTCACAGATTAAATAAGTCTCTCGTTTCCGTCTGAATCAACGTGCGACTCATCAGTCAGGTTTGATGCGACGCCGGACTGCTGAGCCCCGTGGATCCAACAATGGGGGAGGATTTGGCTCATTTCATTTCAAAGCGATGTGGGTCCGTTTTAACAAGCACTCTTTTAGTAAAACACTAAGGAGAGAGTAATGTGGCCAGCCAAGTGCCGAGGACTAATTACTGTTATTTTCAGCCAGAATGAGGCGATTCGTAAACAACAGGATTACAAAGCAAACAGACGAGATCAGGTGATGAATACCAATATCATGAATCTGGTTCAGGAAGGTGACGAGCCCAAAACTTTCACAGGAACGTTTAAAACATTTTCATCCCAGAAAATACTCTCATCCCTTCCCAGCCTTTCCCTCTAATATAAAACACACACGAGTATTTGTTTTAAATCTCAGTTTGAAGCCCTTGGAGGTGAGCACAGTGTGAAGACTCTGAAAGGTCAGACCTCACAGGTACAGATCCTGTTAGACTCAAACACACCGACAGGGAAGGTGTTTTATTGAGACAACACAACATTTCCCACAACAGATTCCCCCGATTTCTCGTTTCAGACTCCGTCTCTTGTCCTGACAGACACGAGGGATTGAATTCACATCCACTGCTCTGATATCAGTCCAGGTAATGAAACTATTACAGGTATTTTCACACAGTATTCCTGTTATCTAACTCACAGTCCGGTCCCACCAGGACCAACCTCAGCGCTTTCAGACATCTAATGTCACACGTTAGTGTGAAAACAGATGAAATCCAGGAACATTCAAAAACACAATGTGTAATAAATACTTTACTTTCATGTACTAATACTTTTATTTATGAACTAACACGTGTTCCAATAACCGAGTTATTGATGGTAGTTTAGTTGTTTTCTGGGTGTTTAGAACTTGCTGATGTTAAACTGCAGCATCTTGTTAAACATCGTGACCTTCAACAGAAGAGTTTACAGAAATATTTGCTTCTGGAAACAGAAGTTACAGTTTGCAGCGTGACAAATAGGAAACAGAGGTGAGCTGAATAACACTGAGATAAGAAGAGTCCAGAAAATAACTCAACAACAAAACAGATGAGAACAAAACGCCAACAGAGGGAGAACCGAGATGTTCAAAATTCATGTGAGGAGGAAGCTGGAAAATAAGTAAAAAAATAAAATAACTTTTTTTTTTTAAAGAGGGAAGATAAATGAGAAGAAAGTGATTCAGGTGAGGAAGGAGGGAGGAAGGGCAGAACATTGTGTACCAGGGCTTTATTGTCTGAAATTACACAGCATACAATCTCTCCTCACTCCCTGCTACAATTCAATTCAAACTAAGGAATATTGTCTCACCATAAATCCCTACACAGGAAGCTTTGCTCTCTGACAGCCCCGCCACATTAAGAGTTCGAGCATCTGTTGAGGTATTTGTGTGTGTGTGTGAGACCTCTCTGAATCTGTTATCTCCACAGGTATCAGTATCATATCTAACGGTCGAGAAGAAAGACCAATCACTGCCACAGCAACGCTCAGTGTGTGTGTGTGTGTGTGTGTGTGTCCGTCTTTCATCCTGGTTGTCCTTGCAAAGCCTCGTCTTCCTTCTACTACTATCACCTTCTACTCCTACTTCCTCTCTGGTGTAAACACACTTATAGCACACACAAATAGGCCTGTGTTGGCAGTAACACACACACACACAAGTGTGTTTTGGTATCCTTATGGGGACCGTCCATTGACTTCCATTGATTTTAGTAACTAGATTTATACCTAACCCAAACCCTTTTCCTAACCTTAACCATTTCTGATCTATAACTAACCCTAAGACTAACTAAAACTCTATTCACACCATACCTATAAACCTAACCCCTAACCCTAAAAAGGGGATTCCCCCCCATGGGGACCAGGCTTCGGTCCCCACAAGATCCCTCGGACCCCAGAAAGATAGTAAAAGTCAGGAAACGGGTCCCCAGGAGGTCAGAAATACAAACCCACACACACACACACACACACACACACACACACACACACACACACACACACACACACACACACACACACACACACACACACACACACACACACACACACACACACACACACACACACCCCCCACTCACTCACAAAAACAACACACACACACAGACACACAAACAAAAAAAAAAAAGAACACACACACACACACACACACACACACACACACACACACACACACACACACACACACACACACACACACACACACACACACACACACACACACACACACACAATGTGTTTTGGTATCCTTATGGGGACCGTCCATTGACTTCCATTGATTTTAGTAACTAGATTTATACCTAACCCAAACCCTTTTCCTAACCTTAACCATTTCTGATCTATAACTAACCCTAAGACTAACTAAAACTCTATTCACACCATACCTATAAACCTAACCCCTAACCCTAAAAAGGGGATTCCCCCCCATGGGGACCAGGCTTCGGTCCCCACAAGATCCCTCGGACCCCAGAAAGATAGTAAAAGTCAGGAAACGGGTCCCCAGGAGGTCAGAAATACAAACCCACACACACACACACACACACACACACACACACACACACACACACACACACACACACACACACACACACACACACACACACACACACACACACACACACAGTAAGAGCCCCCAGCTGTTTCCAGTCTCTCTCCAGTCCAACTGACAGACACTAAGCAGACTGATCTCCTCAACTCGAGCCATAAGCGTCTCCTCCCTCCTGCCCTGTGATGACCCCTACATGCACACACACATATACACTGACACACACACACACACACACAGTATGTCTGCTCCTTCTTTATCTTGATTCCTTGTCATCCACTGAACTCCTGCCTCTGTTTAGTGTCTCTTTCTCCTGATTTCTGTCGACATTTTTCTTCATTTCTTCTTCTCTTGGAATCCATGTTTCTGTCTCACCTCCTCAAACATCCAGCCGACAGGCCAGAGCAATAAAACCAGCTGCCTAATATACACATAAACTGTTCACAACCACATGCTATTTTGAGAGAAAATGCAACAAAATCCTGGAAAGTGGAAGATGATGTTTCTACAGTCAGCATCTTGGACGTCATCAGTGTTTTCTCTAGTTTTATTAGAGCTTCCTTCAACATCCTGACGTGTTTCAGTGTCACGGTCAATGACTTTAAATAAATACCAAATCTTGACAGTGTTTTCAGAAGCAGTCTGAGACACACGCATGTCACTAAACAGCAACATGTTTATTCAAATGTTCCGTGTTATGCCTGGATCTACAGAAATATTCTGTTTTAGGCAAAAAGCAGATGTGATTTTATGTTTTCTGTGTTTAGGTGAACAAACTGGTTGCACATGTGAAGAAGCTCCATAGATGAGCTTCTTTCTACCATCTCAGGTAACTATTACCCACACACCTGCCTTATAAACATAAATCACTGCCAGTCAACCAGGTGTTCAACATTAATACAATTCATTTCTGATTGTAACTGCAGTTATATTTGCTGCTCTAGTAGAAATGAAGATTTATTTAGCTTTAAAATAACCTGGAAAGTTTAAAAAGGTAAAAGAAATGATCTACCAGAAGAAGCTGGAGTCTGACAGAAGCACAATAAGGATCAAATGAATGATTCCTCTGGTGGTTCTGGTTGAGTCTCTGCACACTGTATTCGATCATTTTCTTTCCTCTCACTGCTCACCATCCTCCTTCACTTGGACAACTCACTGTGCCTCTTATTATCCATCTGCTGGCCTCTTGACTGCCACAATATGTCACCATTTTCTGCTTCCAGTTTGACAGTCTTATCAGCCTCGGGGCAGACAAGCTAAACTGCTGTAGTGGGTGGTGAAGCTACTGCCCTATTTCTGTTTTCCCTGGAAATCAGATTCCACATACACGACACGAAACAAAAAGTATAAATAGTGACTACTACAATGACTAATGTGATGTTTCTTTGACTTATTAGGAACGAGTCCCTGCAGCCGTGTTTTAATAGAAAACCTTATTAAACAGGAAACTTCTGGTTTTGGTCAAAGCTGCAGGTGTCAACAGTGAGACATGATAAAAAGGGAATTATTGCTCTTTATGCAGAACTCATTTGCTTTCACCTCCTCTCTGACTCGACCCCCCCCCCCACATTCAGTCTCTTCAGATTTTACTCCCACTTTCTCCTTTCGTCTCTGCTGTCCATCCCTCGTCCACCTCGTCAAGGTCAGCCTCCCACTCTTCTCCTCCCTCAGATCCCCTTTGCTGCTCCCTTTCTCCCACTCCTTTCTTTTCATCAACATCATTTTGGATGTTCCTCCTTCATCTTCTGCCCCTCACACCATTTTTCGGAGCTTTCATCCGCTCCTAGCCTCCAGCCGACCGTTCTCAGATCCAACAGCCCGCTGCATTGCTAACGCTCCTCAAAGCCCGGCTCTTTATAATATCTCCTCTCTTCAAGTCCTGTGACTTTCTCTGAAGTTTCTCTGAAGAGCAATCACCCACATACTCTCATTTCACTGAATATGCTACAATCCTGACTGGGTCCTTGAAAGTTGGTGTTTAGAAACCCAAAGGGACGCAACATGTGTGAGAAACAAATTCCTCTAAATGCTTTTGAAACTGTTGACAGTGTTTTTCAAACCTATTTATAGATTCTAGTCTGTTTTCGTTTTACCAACACAGCGACTGTCCAGCTCATTTATTACAAAGCCACGAGGTAAAAAACAGATTATGTTTAAAATCTGGCTCCACTCGGCTCGATGCCTTCAATAGATCAAGAAACAAAAAGATAATGATTCAAATCTTTCACACTCAATTGAATATTATCTCATAAATCTTATTTTATATTCTTTGTACCTTGTCTGTTTATACTCATATATAAACCCATCTATGGATCAGAGTTAGCATTTAGCTGTCAGCGCTATGATAAAGTGTTTAAAGCTGTTTCTCATCTGTCTCTCTTAAATTAAACCATTAATAATAATAAATGCACATCTGGTTTCACTCTCACTGCACAATAATTCATGATTTGGGATAAATGCACGATGGATGCTTAAATATTGTTTTAAAAAACTTCCTGAAACTGCTGATATTGTTCAAGAGTTTTTGCCTAATTTTACATCCACAAGCTTCTGAATTTAAATCAGAGAATAAAAATCTGACTGTCATCGTTTGCTTGTGAACTTATTGACTTTCACGAATCTGGAGCACAGATCTCATAATAAATCATAATATTATATGATTATTGTTTTATTAGTGGGTGAAGTGCAACCCTGTGCTCAAAATGACCATTAATTAAAGCTTCCAGGAGAAAAGATTTATTTAATTGTAAGCTGATAAAAGCGGGAGTGAACACTCAACTTCCTCATGATAATTATTTTTAAATGATGGTTTTATGGACTTTTTTTTAGCCCTAATCTGATGGCTGCAGTAACGATATACCAGATGACTAATTCAGAAAGCATGTGACAGTCAATAGATATGAACCAGAACAACAGCAGGTTCTGATGAGCTCTGCAGCCATTAACATGATCATTTCTCTGGTGCCTTCAATTATTCTTCAGCACTACAAGTTGAATCCAACCCAAACATGTTGTTCATTACTGCTGACCTCGTTATGCTGAGAAAAGACCTCGGTCTCGCTGACAAACATCCACCACTTAAATAACTAGATAAAAACAGGAATGTATTTGTTGGTGTGAAGCTGTGTTTCTCAACCAATCACCAGTGAGCTGAATTTAACAAAAACTGTTCAAATACAGCGTCTCTCTCACAAATCTTGACATATAATACTGCTTTTGTTTGTTTTTATTTTGTAACAGCTGTTAAATTGAGTTCCTAATCAGGAATTTAGTGATTCTCACACTGAATGTGTTAAATAAACTCACAAATTTAATTTTTAGTAAAATATTCTAGATTCTTTCCTTTTACACAAAGACAAACAGAATGTATGAGTCTGTGTGAAATGACCTAAAGGAGGATTTGTTTGTCAGCTTTCCTTTTACACACAACTTACACTGTTTTTTTTTTCAGTTTATGAACAGCTGTATAAACATCTGTACAGTCAGACTAAGGCACTGTTACCTCTGTTGTTTATGTAGCACCTGTTTATTTTTTATGGAAATGGTTCGGACCATTTTTTATCAAATGAGGGTAAAAAAAACAATTTATAAAAATAAATGTTACACAACCGGAGGAACAGGACGGATTATTGATGTAAAGAAACTAATTCATTTAGAAAAATAAAAATACATACGACTAATCTCTTTAGTAACATCGAGCCTCCTTGACAGTCTTTTCTAATATTCTTTCTTCCATCATTGAGCTTTTGGAACGTGTCACTCCTCCTTACCGTCAGAGCTTTTTAACCATTTCTCTTCTTTTCTCAGTCAGTCATTTATTCACGACTGTCGATCTTACTTTCCTTCTCTGTCACTCTCTGACAAGTCTTTATTTTTATCGCTCGGTCCATAAATCTCTTTGACTCCTTTTTCTCCACAACTATCACTTTTCTTCTGCTCTTAGTCACTCTTGTATGTGCAGTTTCTCACTGTCGTTTTCTCTCCCAGCTTTATGTCTTTTATGGCTTTTTATTATATCAATCTTTTTTTTTCTGTCACTCGTTGCTGTCTCGCTGTCTGGCTCCATCTCCCTTCTCCCTCATATTTTATCTCTACCTTTATGCCACTTCATTCTCATCATTTGTCTCCTTTGAGGCCAGCACAGCTTGGATATGTGTGTGTGTGTGTGTGTGTGTGTGTGTGTGTGTGTGTGTGTGTGTGTGTGTGTGGGAGGGGGGGTCTATGCCTGAATCTGATTGGTTGTGTGTCTGAGCTATATAAAACAGCATACTGAGAAAATTAAAAAGAGATTTAACGGTTTTTGTGTGACAGATGGGAAACGAATATGTAGGTGCATAAAAAGAAAATTTTATGTGTTATTTGTGTCCGTGTGTGTGTGTGTGTGTGTGTGTGTGTGTGTGTGTGTGTGTGTGATCAACTAAGACTGAATATAATCATGTAGGGATTTAAAAAAAACTTTAAAAAGAGACAATCGCATGTTTGAGAACAAGTGGACACACAGATGTGCACAACTATAACTAGCAGGTTTCCGTTCAGGTTAAACTTTAGGGAAGATTCGGATTAATTTGTTGTCCGACGTGTTAAAACCATCATCTGTAAAGTTTGAGTCCATTTTATGGTTTTTCACATTTGTTTTAACTGTAAAATAAAAATGAAAACATTTTGCCCACAAAGAAACATGAAGTTTCAGTTCTGTAGCGTTAACCTAGATTTAAGATCCTTTGTGACACACAGAGGTTAGTGGTTCAAATCCGGCACTCTGAAATGGGTCACCAAACCGGTTACTGTTTCTTTAATAAATACTGTGACATCCAGTTCTTGTGATCATATATTGTTACCAAACAGCCTCTTTCTGCAGGTCTTTGAAAACTGTGACGTCTGAAAGATGGAAAGGGTTTTTAGATCAACTCTTCACAAGTATTAGAACACGAGATTTGTTTTCTTTAATCTTGAAAGTATACTCTAATTACAAAAAAAGTTAAAGTAAATGTTTAAAATGTACTTCAAATAATCCAACCTAATGTACAACCTTTATCCATTTACAGCTTCAGATTTTAATAATGATCAAACAGCCATAATTTAATGTTTTAAGCATCTATAATAAGTCTCATTCATATAAGCAGGTGACGTCTACAAGCAAAACTTTATAGAACTGAAGTCCGTCAGTCACAAGGGGCCGAACGAGCCTGTTAATGATGCTCTGGTGTGTGTTTCTATGAATATGATACGATAACAATATGATACTTATGATGCGTTCACACCGGCCACTTTGTCAACTTCAAGCAACGCTGATAACGCTCCAAATTTGACGTTTGAAGTTGAAGCTCATAACGCCTGCCAGTCAGAGCGCATAGGCGTTAAAGCTCGTAAAGCCTGACCGAAAAAGAGCGCGAAGGCGGGGCTTCCTTTGTTATGGGATGTTCGGAGCTATGGCGGATCATATTGAGACAGTGGCTTGGATTTATTTACTTCATAGATCTAGACAACGTCAACGTCGGGTGCATCAGCGCCGTTTGTGGATACACCCCATTCTTCAGATGTGTTCTGAGTTTGGTGAGTTTAACCATTTGCTCCAGGAGCGTTTGGATGAGGTTCATTTATCTTCCATTTTGGCTGATCCCGCTTCTTTCTGGCTACGTGCTGTGACGTCACTACGATGAGACACTCTGATTGGTTGACATGCTGCTTCAAGAGCGTTATGAATGTCAAAAGTTCAGCTAGCTAAACTTTGAGCTTTTCTAGCTTTTCAAGCGTTTCAAGCGTCAACGCCTGAAACGCTAGAAAAGCTTGAAAAGTTGCCGCTCATAACGCTCACAAAGCGACGCAGAGCCATTGACGTCTGTCTGACGCCTGTCCACCATAGACTTTACATATAAACTTGCCGCTTATGAAGTTGATGGTTGGGCCGGTGTGAACGCACCATTAGTCTGGCGGGTTAAACTACTGCAGCAGCCAAAACTCCAACTATAAGCTGATTGTGGGCGGGGCTCCATCACAGCAGACACAATGAAATATTTAATAAATGTTCCATGTAAACTAAAATTAAATGTAAAAACACTGATTGTTTAGTTAGATGAACATTCTGGAGAATTATTATGAACATGTTGGGGGGGGGGTGTAGTTGCAGCCCACGTGTGTCAGACTTTGTCCCATCTGTGAATATTGTACTAACCCTGAAACTAAGTGCAGCTTATTAACCATTTAACAACCTCCTGATTTATGAATGCGGCACAAAAAGCTTCTGAAAGCAGAAACAGAAAAATGTTCACCATGAAGGATTTTCAGACTAATCAGGATGTTGCTTGTCTTTATTAGTAACACCTGAACTCATTAAAGCTCACCTGGTGATTACAGCGACATTCAGAGCACATCAAAGTGAGCGAGCTGCAGATTTCTCACTTTTAACAAGACAAATCAAGTCAGAGTTTTTCTTTCAAGTCTGAAACTGAAGATACAGTTCACATCTCTAGCGCACGTGACGAATGTGTGCACAGAAAGGACGACTGCTCGCTACCTTCAGATCCGACTTGTTTGTCAGAACAAAACGATAATTAGCTCCAACAACAAAGTCCTGAGACCTGAAAGGAAAAGCTAACAAGCTAAAAGAAGCTCTTTGTGTTCTGACATTTCAATTATTGCAGCTAATGTTTGTTTATTTATACTCAGAAGTCTCACAAATTTTCCACTGACATATTTAAAAATGATTTCACATCTTCTGGGTTTTATATAAATGGGTAAGAAGCACCTGAGGGTTTAATTAAATATGATTAAAATAGAAAAAAGTTACCAATTTACCATCTTCACTAACCAGCGCTTCAGGCAAACTAGTTGTTAAAGCTAATAAACCAGCAGAGTGTTTACTGCACGGCATCGACTCTTCCACCTGCCTGACTTTGAAGGTTTGAGAAAACTAATAAGACTTTTTCTCTGTCAAACACCTCTGTGAAAACTTACACATGCTTTCAATTAAAATGTGCAGCAGTTTGATCTGTGTGGTCGTGAACAAGTTGTTGAAACAAAATGAGTTTGTACACTTTAACACTGAAGCTGCAGGTGGAAGTTAGAGCTTATTTATTTACTATTAAATCAACTTTCACTAGTTGTATGATGTGAAATTGAAATAATCTATAAAAACAAGTCAAATCAGAGTTAACTTTGGGAGAAAAACATTCAAACAATAATGTTTAACATTTCTTCTTACGAGCAGACAGTTTCCATCATGACAAAATAAAGAGATGTAGGAAATGACTGAGTGATGTTCAGGGTTAATGTTGTTAATAATATCAGATTTACATGATGAAATACAGAACATGAACACAAGCTTTAAAAAATACCTTTAAGCAGAGTTTGTCCCAAATTTGGGCTTTAAGAGGATTTCCAGATAATCAATTTTAAGTTCTATTAATTTTTCAATAAATTTAAAAAAGATAAAATCCTCCTGTTATGTTAGTTTCTCACGAACACTAATGATGTTTCTGGGTCAATTTGATCTTATGTCAGAAACCAAAAAATCCCAATTAACATTGTTTTTATCTCATTATGATCTACTTACTAACATTTGAATCCATATTTGGTGTAATCGTGTGTTTATCGCTCACAGATCATGTTTCAATGAGGATGATTCACTTGTTTTTCATAAAAACAGCATTTTAAAACTTTTTAAATTTCCATTGGAAATACCTACATATAAAACACAATAGTTTTTATATGTTGATTACTCTTATTAAGCCAAACACAAGAAGTTTCATACTGAAAAAATACTTAACTATTTTTTTTAGATTGTTAAAATTTTAAATGCATATATTTGACCTGCAACGTACAGGAGGGTTAAGATAGTTGAAGCTATTTGAGTTTTTTGTATTTTTAAATGATCTTATTAGAGATTAGGAATAGAGTTCTGGATCCTAAAGAGTTTAACATATGATGGTAAATGTGATTTATTACAAATAATTCTGTTTCTTTAAATCCCTCCATGACCCTGACTCAAGTTTGTGTCCACCACGACTGGGTGTTTAACACAAAACTACACAAACACACTCAGACGTCTCTGCCACAGCGAGTAGACACACAACACACAACACTGCACTTACTACAAGCCCACATGTACCCATCAACTTTAATAGCCTGAGCTACACCCACACTTAAACTCTGCAGTGACAAATAAAACTGCTTTAAGCTCCATGTTTCAGCTCCTGATTAGATGCATTCATACACCAACCTGCAAGCAGGCTTGGCACCCAAAAAAAATAAAAATGCACACTCATTTGCACAGTCAAGACAAGACAAATGAAAACTGCATCTCATTTATGAAGCAGCACAGACAAGCTCTTATAAAACATGCATGCCATGTGTTCTCCTGTTCTACCTCCACAGAACAATCCAAACTGCAGGAAGGACCGAGTTCTGCTCAGCTGGCATGTTCCATCATGTTCTGAAAACTAATTATTATATCATGCATCACACGTGAGGGTGAAACATACACACCAGGTAATATGCAATCACATCTGATAAGAGCTGAGGCGTGCACGCCACCGCCGAGCGCTCACATGGACATCAGGTTAATAATTCAATATCGTGGTTAAGAAGGGAGCGCTCCCTCCTTATTCAATTATTGACAAGCAACATGTAGAGTCTGCCTCTGACCTGAGGGATGCATGCAGGCATGGAGACGAAGAGGGAGGAAGAGGAGGAGGTGAAGAGGACAGCTGGGTTAAAGAGATGGAAAAGAAAACGTACAGAAGAAACTGTTTTTATATCACAGAGTAAAGGAGGATTAAAGCTGCTCTAAATAAACTCCAGACCTTTAAATTAGGATTTAAATGGAAGTGAGAGACGTGGAGAAGCAGCTGAAGGTAAAAGCTGCGGACGCTTTACGCTGTGTTTTTACTTCACCCACCAACCTGTCTGCCTCTTTGTTGCTAAGAGCTGCAGAGCTTCTGGTTCACACTGGATTCATTTCAAAGCAATTACAGCTTGTTGCTGCCCGACTCCTTTACAGGGTGTACTGGATGCAGCCTGTCACATTACCTGCAGGAATCCTTCTATCCTGATTTATTCAGTTATAAAACTTCCACTTTCAGACTGAACTTTATTTGCAACCCAAGTGAAAAAGATTTAATTAAAATACCAGTTTATGAGACGTTCCATATCGTTAATGCTCTTGTAAACTCATGTGAATGATTATAAATCCACATCAGGTTGGTTTGTGACAAAAATCCTGCTCACTGTCATTTGAGATTTGGGTAAATGTTCTTTTTTTTTTTTTTTTTTGTCGGACTCAGAACATCAGATTCCTTTTTTGTTTCAGTCATAGTGTTAAAGGTCATCGACCACTTTAAAAGACTTCTTTTCTTTTTTTTTGTCACACAGAGACTAAAGTGAGAATTTTGGATGTCCAGATCCGATCACATGATCGAAAATCAGACCCGATCACGTGGTTTCAGACTCAATCGCTCCGGATCAGAACTCAGATATTTAAAGTCCAAAAGTGAAGAATTTAAGGTCTCTGTTTGTTAACGGAGTTGTTAAAATAGGGTGAAATAAATAAAAATAAAGAACATCCTGGATCTGTTTATCTGCTCTTTTTAATTCTTTTATAGAAGTATCGGATCGGAACTCGGTATCGGTAGATACTCAAAATCAAATGACTCGGACTCGAAGGCAAAAAAAAACCCGATCAGGACATCGAGAAGGTTTCTATGTTTCCTTTTCAACACAAGTTCTAAATTCCACGTGTACGAGAGTGAAGCGCTGCAGTTCAAGGAAATGAAACGGAGAATGTTTTGGAAAATCCAGATAAAAGCCTGAATAAATATTAACCATTTTAACTTTTTTCTCTGAGTTGGACAGTAAAAAAAAACTAATATGGATTATTTACATTTACCACCTGTATTAACGAGCCAGCTGCTGTAATCAGCTGGTTTATATTCGTCTGAACAAACAGCTGATGATGTTCTTCATGATGTGTTCAAGTGTTTTATTCCTAGTAGTTCATGTGAGGACACTCAGCAGGTCCCTCAGTTTTATAATTCTTACCAAAAGTATTTTACTGTGATTTTCTTTATAAAAATAATATTTTCCTTATTTTCTGTTTGTTCTCTAAAGAAATGAGTTGAGATGTTTCAGCAGTATTTGAGGCCGTTTGAAGTCAGCAGAGTTTTATGTTACATATTTTTCTCCGAGGGGTTGAAGCGAGCTGTGAAGCTCTCAGGCTGATCCATACGTTTCACTGACCACCGCGGCTTTACCGTCAGATTTACATTCACCTCAGAGAGCTTCACTCACAGTTAACTGCTGTTTACTTCAAACTCAGGGAAATTTCTTGATGACTTCAGGAATCAGAGTTGCTTTTGAGGCCATCACTGCTTAAGGATTACATTTTAATGTTTCACCACTCTAATGTACTGAAATTATGCATTTCTAGGAGGTTTTGCATTTGCTTGTGGCTTCATATGGTTATATAAGAGTGAGCTGAAACTACTTCTGACACTTTAAAAGCGAGAGTGGGCTATTTGAGTGCCCGACTGTCAGAATCAGACTCAGAGTTATTTACCTCGAATAACAAAAAAAAAAACATTTCAGTCTTTTCAAATCAAATAACAGCAATTTAAATTCATAACAGAATGATTCAAATCTACTTTGTGTCAATTTCCTTAATCATATTCAGTAAATGTAAATCTGAAAGAAAAAGGGTAACGTCTGGAAACATTTATGGAGCTCCTGAAGTGACATTAGCATCATATTTTATTTGTTTGTACAGATTTTTTATGTAAATGTTTGTTTGTGTGTTTTTAATGAATTTCTTCAACATGTTTTGGAACTTTTTTCACTTCAGTTGACTGAGTTTCATCAATGGCTCATTAGTTGTAAATGTTCATACTCACTAATTAAATGGATACATTTATTTTTAATACAAAAACAAAAAAACTATTTCCATGAATTGTGTTGTTACTAAAATGTCGCACATAGTATCACAAATTATAACCAACTACAAATAAAAGAGTCACTTCAGGGTCTCTGAAGTAAAAAAAAAGACCTTAAAATCTTTATCCAAAAGCTTCAAAGACAAAATTATTCGCTGACACCATAGTGCAGAAAAAAAAAAAAGATTTTACTCCAGAATGTAAAATAATAAACTTGGAAAGTGTCAAAAAACTGTCAAAATCTTAATAGCTTGTTTGAAACACTGAGTTCACACTTTCCTGCAACAAGTGAGAAAAGAAAAGCACAAAGAAAGAAAATTATTCAACAGATATTTATGTGTTTCAGACAAACTGAAAGAGGTGTGAAGAGGAAACGAGGAGTTGACAACAACAAACGGTTGAGAGTGAAAATGAAAGTTTTTTTTTTCCCACATGTCAGCGCAACAACCAGCCACAGTTACATTAAAGGCTCCTTCTGCGGTTAAACACAACAAACATACTGAAAGAATCCAACAGCCACAACATACAACCCAAAACCAAGAATTTCTCACAAGTTTCAGTTTACTTATACAAATAAAGTCCTGATGGCTAAACCTGAAGCACCTTCAGACACGTGTCCTTTATTTATAAACACAGTGAAAGTTTGTGGTTAAGAAAGAAAACCGACACCTGAATAATCGATAAGCATCCAGGATCAAACGGGACCTGAAAATGTGTTGCACCTTTAAGTCCCGCCCCTCTGTGTCTATGATACGATCGCAATGATAGCGAGGGTTGTCTGTCATCTTTGTTACAATGGACACTTCATGGGTAAGTTACATTTATACAATTTATGTTTACTTATTTTAATTGTTTTGGTTTCACGTGTCTTCTCAGAGTTGTAACGCCAGCCGGCCGCAGTTCTTCCGTATACGCGTGTGAGTACACTTGGTTAAAGGGACTTAAGGCAGCTTTACAAAATCTGACTCAGTGCTGCTGCGACAGGCGCTGTGGCTAACTGCAGCCACCAGCCAAGCCGGCACGGGAGCGCGCACAGACACTTTACAGACTGTTCGTCTTCACAGCACTGCACCGGGGAGGCTGTATTTCTGTATAGGACGTACCAATGACATGAACTGATGATCTGTCTGCAATGTCAGCCACACGTGACATGTGTGGACACGTAGCCACATGGATCAATTATTTCGTCCGGTAAAGAAAGACAGGACACCAAGGAGCCGGATGAAGCTCATGAATTAATGGAGCTGTGCTTTTTGTGTGTGTGCGCTTTCAGAAACTTTTTTTTTTTTATTGGTGCTACACATAATGTGACACGACCAATTTAGAAAACGGCATATTATCGAACTAGTGTTTGCTGTAAAATTACTACAAACAAAACTTTTATCATGTGGCTACAGCAGCTGCTAACGTCTCAGGCTTTCAGTCAAATAGGACATAATTCTGGTATTCGGTTTGGAAAATGTGCAATCTGTAAAAACTCAGTGCTGCACAACAGCTGTTAGCTGTAGCCTATTTCACGTCAGGTGGCTTCTCACCTGGTCACAAGGAAATGAGCCATGTCAGCATCCGTTTTCACTCCCAAATGCAGCTGAAGTTCCCTCCATGAACCGAACGCATATCCAATATTTATGCGGGTGCCTGCCCGGCTTCGGTCATATTTTTTTTTAGACTCACGAGATGCCGCTGATAAAGTCTTTTTTTTTCTTCGTGGTGCCACTTTTTTGGGGGGTGAGAGTGGATGCAGGTCGTTTGCTGGCTGCAGAAACATCCATAAGTATACCTTCAGTGTTTGAATCCAAGTCCACGGCGGCATGTACTTCCTGTTCAAGAGCTGTCGGCAACGCGCATGCAGCGTCAATTTACGTCACATCCCTACAACTGCGCGGGAAATTCGGACGTCGAACTGCAGCGCATTATGTAGCACACAGCGTTTCCAAGGCAACAGACATATATGCGGATGGCCTCGTTATTTTGGGTTTTTAATGCTTCATGACCCATTAGCATTGAATAAACTGGAAATGCATGTGTAGTTTTTCACAAATCTTGCCTTAAGTCCCTTTAATTGACAGGTGTACTATGTGGATGGATGTAGAACGCTATTGGCTAATGCTAGGTGCCGCTTAGTTAAAATTAAATGTGCTGCTACGGGACAGTGGGGGGGCTTTAAGAAAGAAAAAATATGACGTTTTTCTTACATCATATTACAGAACGAGGTGAGATTATCACGTTTATTAAATAAACTTTAAAAAATTCCTATATAACTCCTGAAAAGAGGAAAACTCTAGATTGCAGCTTTAAGGACTTAGTTCACTAAGATACTATGAAAAAGTAAAACCAGCAACTGCCTTTTAAAATTAGCTTCAAATAGCTTTTAGAGTTTCATGTTTCTATAGAACATGACATTCCTTTTTGTTTTATGTTCTGACACACGTGTAAAATGTTCATTTAAATGACTGTTCTAGCTTATTTATGGACTCTAGAGTATTTCATCACGTCTGTCAGACTGCTAGTAGTTTAAACAGGGTCTGACTTTAGAGATATTCAGTCCTGAATAAGTACAACACTTACAGATGAAATCATCTCTGATGCTCAGCAGAAAATTATTTCTAAATATTTTTGCAGTTTTATTTGCTTCAGTTAGACGGTCCGGATTCTGAGAGACTGAACGAAAACGCTGCCAAAGATTTCGACATGTCCCAAAGTAAAACATGAGCCAAACAACAGATAACAGACCCACTTGGATACTGAAGGCATGTTCCACTCTCACAGCTCATATTCTCATTGTGACACCAGACAATCCCACCCGGAGACGTTCACCAGCCACTCAGTTCTGAAACATTACAGCCTGCCTCCACACTGTGGTGTGAAGCAACTTAATTGCAAACCCCATGACTCACGGCTGAGCCGCACACAACGGGATCCATAATTACACTGCTACAGTAAGTCCGATGGCCAAATCCCAGCATGGATTTTGGGAGAGGCATGAAAATATGTTTCCTCTAATCCTGTGTTTTCACATCCAAAATGGGAAGTACTGTGTGAGCTGTGGACAGCAGACAGCGTGACACTTCAGAGGACAAGACAAGCGGGGAGCAGGGCACCGGGCCAAGCAGCACAACATCATAATAATCCATCCAAAAACTCATTTTCCCACAGTCCCCTCTGGCAGGACATTACTTCAGTGAATGGCTTGTTTGTGCAGCATGTAGTCTGAAATGTAAGTGTCTGAATGAGTTGGTTCTTCTGTGTCAACTATTAAACATGTTGATAGAAAATGTGTTTATTTACTGAGACAAACATCAGCCAGAGCTCTGGTCTGATTCAGAACAGGATGAGTAATCGTCCTCAATGGGGCTCCAAAAAAGTAACGACAAGGACAAAGACAAGATGGAGGAGAAAAGAGAAACACTAAAGAGAGAGGCAGGTTAGTGCCAGAGGTGAAAACAGCTGCACTTGTTGGAGTTTTCCTCTAAACAGTTTGTGTCACTAAAGAGAAATACATCAAGATCTGGACCAGAAGAAGTTCTACAGATGGTTGTCTCATGGACCTTCTTCAGGTTTTGTTTGTCACACAAACCCAGTTTCTGTCCTTCTGTTTACCCATGATGCACTTGCACAAATCACCACAGGTTACACAAAATCAGGACATGCAATCAAGAACAGTGACTGTAAACAGTGTCCATGTCCATGTCCTGGACAGACAACATATCAACTCTGGCTAAAAGAAGAGGAAGAGAGAAGACACTCAAAGAGGCAGAAGGGAAAAAAAGAACATTTAATTTAAAATATAGATTCTCTGTAAAAGTAAAAGGTCTGTCACACCCATCACATCATCTCAGTGCCAGTTTTCCATGAGGATGTTCATGTTATTGAAAAGACCTCAGAAGCAACAAAGGATGACAGAGAGACGGTTTCTGTCCTTCATTCACCAAATTATGTTCAGGATCTTTGTGTGTGAGTGGACTGACGCCAACATCAGGGTCAGGAAGCATCTGTTGATGAAAGTGACTCGAGGAGGGTTGGAGTGAGAGAGACTCGGTTCAGGCTACGCAGACGTGACGTTTTGATCGATGCATTTACTGCACAGGGTTATTTTAGGTAACTAATCCACCTACAGCACAGATTAAACATTAAACCAGTGTTTGGATGCTTTAATCACCTTGTGTTTGACTGGAGAAAACAAACTGTTACCAGTCAGTAAAGCAAAGAGACACACAGGAAATAATCATAATAAAGAAATCAGACACCTAAAACTGCCAAATGAGCCCAAAAAGACAAGAAAACAACCAAAAAGTAAAAGACAGAAGCTGAAACAACCTGCACGTTAACTATTAGATATAAAATCTATAGTAAAGAAATAAAAATTATTTTCATGCTGATTTCTTTAGATGCTGCAGCATCATGTGAAAATGACCTGATTTCTTATAAATTAGAAGAAAAAAATCCCTTCGACAGTCACACTGAGGAGGAGGAGAGTTTCCTGAGATTCATGCATATTCCTACATTATTTATGAAAAATGAATTCTTGGCTGCTTTTACATCTGCATGCAGAGGAAAGAGCTCACAGGTGATGTTGATCAGTGTAATCAGTCTATTTCTCTCCAAAAAAATAAAAACATTTTACATTCTTAATCGTTTTTTATGTCATTTTTAGATGTTTTCACAACTTTTTCTTCATGTCACTGGTTGGTCATCACCTAACTCTAATATACTTTGTGTGTTAAGGTTGGATTTTTTATTTCTGCTCACGTTTGTGTAAACGTTCCAGCTGTTCAAGCACATCTTTGTCCACCTTTAGATAAACAGAAGCTCTTTGTTTTCCTCATTTCCATCCTGATTTACCTTTTTAACGCTGTTTGATTACAGATCATCCATCCAGGACGCATGCAAACAGGTCAGTGACAGACAGATTAGCAGGGAGCAAAACAAGACAGAGGAAATTACCAGAAAAATAGAATTAGATAAAGAAGCAAATAGGAGCAGCAGGAGGTGGAAAGCAATTTGATTTTCTTATTATTTTTTCAAGGTCTACTTTAAACACAGTTTGACAAGGTGCAGCACTTTGTCATTATGAGTTCAGCCTGATTCTGGTGTTCAGGCATTCACAGTGTAATTAGGTAGTGAGAGACGATCATGGAGCCTGATCTGCATTTGAGACACTAAAAGGGGGATATTGGGGGGGGAGTCGGGGGTAAAAGGGCTGGGCTTCGGTTTCAATTACCTGCTCAGCTTCGGTTGAAAGAAGTGACGTTATCTGCTCCAAAGCTGTTTTATTTCATGGCATTTCTTTATGTCACCGTCATCTTTTATCTCTGTGAGGCCCGTCTTTTCTTTACATTTATTAAACTGAGGTGATGGAGTGATGGAGGGATAGATGGAAAGACAGCAGAACAGATGAGAGCGCACATCTGTATGTGAAGCAAGAAGCAGCTTCTTCTGCATGTGAACGAACATCACTGAGCTGCAGTGGGTCAAATTAAAGATGGTGGTGTATTTTGTTATATTTAAAAAGCTTGCTGAGTCTTTGTGGTGACTTCAGATGCTGAATGCATCATATAACTGTAAGTACAAGCTAACAGATTCACATTATTACAGAAACATTTTGTTTTTACTGAGAGGACAAAGATACAGTTTCTCCTTGAACATGGCAGCGTTAGACTGCAGACACGTTACTTGTGGTTGTTAATCCAGTAAATCTGACGCTTTGAATGGGAACAAAACCACATGAGAAACAAAATATTTAATTTTGAGTCCAACTGTGAGGATTTTCCCTCTTTTTCGTTTTTCGTAAAATGTTTTCCCAGAAGCAGTTTGAGCATGACAACAGAATTTAATTTGAAAAGGATCCTTTTTTCGGCATCAACATGAAAATATAGTTAGTTTATTCTACAAATATATGTGTAACAGCTGGAATCAGCTGGTGAATTAAGGAAAAAATAAATGTAAGGCTTTAGAACTGAATTACAACATTCCAAAAAATAACAGGAGATAATGTCTTTTAATTAAGCTGAATACTTGGTAAAAAGTCTTTACTGTGTCCCGCGGGACCACGTTGTTTTTAAAAAGGAAAAATGTAACTCATTAAAATCTACAGTGGATTTGATCAAATGAACAATGTTTGTTTTAAAAAAAGTAAACTGTGCATTAAGAAAATGTTTTGTAAAGACTAAATATTGTCAGCAATGCACAACAGAAAGGGGCGGAGTTTGAGACGGTAATCTGATCCTCATCTGAATTTCATGGATTTATCTTCAACATTTTCATGGAAATTCAATCAAAATTTGTTCTGAATCAGAAAACTTTGTATTACTCAGTAATTTCATTTTTGTTATATTACTACATGGAATTTACTTTGATGTTGGATATGAATACATATGTGTATCTTATATAGAAGGTAGAGCAGAAATGCAAAGCCACTCTGTGCAGAGAAATAGTAAACGTCTTCACGACAGGAATAATGACCCACAGTTACATTTAATTGTAGAACATTCTGTTTTAAAATGCTGTTTGCTGCAGTATCAGCAGCAAAACTGATCTTTTAGCTCAAAACATCTTTTTTTTTACTAGCTACATTAAATAAAAAGGCGTTAAAGAGTAAAATAAAAGTAATGTGTTTGCTTCAATGATCCTATGAGTCATTTCTGAGCAAATACAGTCTTATTAGTTTGGTTGTAAAATGTAAAACACTCGCTGCTGCTGGCGGTTTTAAAGATGTCAGTATGAGTCAGACGTAAGTTTAATGTCTTATAATATTTCCCAACTGATTTAAACTGAAACAGAAAACCAGTCAGAGTTTCATAAACTTATTATTTTCTGCTTGTTTGTGGAGTTTTTTTCAAAATAATTATATATAAAACTTGAATCTTTGTCATCCTGCTGAAACAACTTGAATAACTGAAGATTCTACCAGATCTTTGATGAGTTTGTGTAGATTTGACGATTTGTTGGACTAAAAACAAGCAAACAAAAAGGAAATTAAACAGGATTGCTAAAAGAAAAGAACAACTATTAAACCGATTTTAGATGCAGCAGATGTTTTTTATCATCTGCTGCTGATTTTATGTCACAATGCTGCAGAGAAAAAAAAATCAGAGCTCCAGCAGCTCTGCAGATTATCTAAAATCAGTTTCACATGTTAGCTGTGTGTGTACTGTGTGATACTGTATGTGCTGAGGAGGTGGGTGCAAGCTGCATCTGTTGGTGTGTGTGTGTGTGTCCATAAGTGAATGTGTGGGAGGACTCAAGCAGCAGGTGAATCACTACAGACACACACACAAAATGAAGACCATCGAACCTGCCTGCAGAGAAGATAGCACATAAATCCTTCACTTGAATTGGTCCAGTTAACCCTAAAATACACACACACACACACACACACACACACACACACACACACACACATGCACACGCCTGTGGAATCAAGTGGAAACAAGACCAGTGGTTCTAATCTCTGTGTCCCACAGACAGTAACACCTGAGCAGCTGTTAGAGAGCTGCAGGACTTCCTGTTTGGATAGACGAGTGTATGTGTGTGTTTTATGCAGATTGTGGGTCAGTGTCCTCATGTGTGCAGCCGTAGTTTGTTCAAATGCCATAAAAGGTCAGCTGTAGCCCAGTCACAAGTTTGTACTCTCACAGCAGTCCATGACACACACACACACACACACACACACACACACACACTGCAAATATACGATTTAAATGCATATAAACCAAAACACACTTCAATGCACCAGAAGCACGTGACGTCGTCACCTGACCAACAAGGACGACTTGAGTCTTAAAGGTGAACAATATGTTTACAGACGCCTCGATACGAGAGAAAAACAAACATTTACACAGTCAGATTTTATTATGAAGGAACATCAGAGTCTGAAAGCTGCTGAACAGTCGAGTCTGTAAGTGACAAAAACAAACGAGTTGAGCAGTCGAGTTCAGGATGTCAGTTTGATTCTACGAGTCACTTCCAGCTTTATTATTTACTGATATCATGTTTTCAGGAGTGAGAAAATAAGCATGTAAAGTCAAATAAAAGCCTCGCTCCAATAAATCTTCTAAACAAATCAAACTCACGAGCGCACGATGAATCTATCAGGACAGATTTTCTCCTCTGTCAGCCGTGTTTGTCTCACTCACAGTGTCACGTCTGTCTTTATTTTCTCTGCCATTTGTTAACTCCGGTGAAAACAAATCTAATAAACTGATGCTGTTTGCTCTAAAACGATTAATGTTTACATAACACGCGTCACGCTTTTCACCAGATAATGATTTGTTTGTTCATATTTTCATGCAGTCAACTCTTTCAAATTCCTGAACTGATTTTTTAAGACATTACAGATGTAAACAAACACCCTGAAATGTGCATGAGCACTAAATCTTAACTCGTCCCCGTCATAAGCATTCAATCCCAAAAGGCCCCAAGGGCTCCTTCCATCACTTCGCAAGTGAATAAAATGTCTAAAAATGTCGTCGGACGAATAAATCAGAGCGCAGCTGCCAGCAGGGCGATGGTGTTCCAGCAGGCAGGCGCCTCGGTACAATTACAGCTCAGACCTTTAACTAATGACCTTGTCTGAAGGAGTAATACTGCAGCATCGGATGGGAGAACGATGGAGAGATACTCAAGGGTGTGGCTCCCAGCAGGAAGAGTCAGGATGCAGGAAGACAAGAGATTAACGAGACCGATGGGTGGGGGGGGTGGGGGGGATGTTTTCTACATGAAATATTCACAACATGCTTAAATGATGGAGTGACAAACAGTCGATGTCACATAATCCCTCATCATCTGAATTCTCATCAGCATCCGGAGAGAAGATGAGCAACCAGAGGATGAACTTTATGAATGTTTCTTTCCACTGAGCCTCTTAAGAAATGAGTCCCGTCATGATTGAAACTATTTACAGAACAAAGTCAGATTGTTTGTTTTGTAACAACAATCACAAATAATACTAAAAGAAATCCAAGCTGCGGTTTTCAACCTGGAATGAGGTTGTGGTTTGTTATCTGCTTTCACCAACACCAGCTCAATTTGACTTTCATTAAGATAATTTCACAAGTTCAAAACTCTCCACTGCTCTGATTGTGCATTTATCACCACATTCTCATGCCTGAAATAAATTTAAACTTTTAATCTTCCATATCAGATAATTGCACATGAGTTTGTGTAATCAGTAACTGCGGCCTGAGGGAGCGCCGCCTGAAAACGCAGCACTCCACCAGGTGTGGGTTTATCCGCTTTATTGTTTCCATAAGAATGCTGATTGAAAAGAATAAGACTTAATGTATTCAATCCCCTTCAGATATCATAAAGCACAAACTCTGAATGTTAAGTGTGATAAGAGGATGTTGAAAACCCAGAGGAGCAGCGTGTTGGTAAGACAAAGCCGAGGTGAGCGTGCCAAACACTGAAGATGTTGTTCTTCTAGTAAAAATGATTCAACTCAAAGAGAAACTAACAGCTGATATGATGCAAAATGATACATGAAACAAATCCAGACTTCACGCTGCTTGAGACAAAAGAAGAAAAAGAAAAAAACATCTAAAATACAAACAGTGTCACTAAGAACAGAAGTGAAGGTTGGAAGCAGTGATGTGTAATGTGAAACCAACTCATGGGACACACATCTACATGAAATATGCAGATTGATGTGCACACAGACAAGGTAAAATCTGAGAGTTAACCTGAGTCTGCAGGCTTATCTTCCCCATGTGTTCACAAGTCACATGCACATGCGCACATGCACGCACTCAGATCTGCCGGCTGGTGAAATCACGCCAGCTTTGTGACTATAAGTCCTGAAAATTAGATGGCTTGCTGTTATTGTGCCCTGCTGAGGGATCGGACTAACACACACACATGCACATAAATTATAAAGACACCTAAATCTTTCCATTCTCTCATCACACGGTTGGCATGTGCAACCGTGGACTTGATTACATTCATATGGCTCTGTGTGTGTGTGTGTGTGTGTGTGTGTGTGTGTGTGTGTGTGTGTGTGTGTGTGTGTGGGGCTTGATCCACCGGATTTCCAGAATCACTGCTGCAATCTGTTGCATGGATGGATGAATGGATGGATGGATGGAGTGAGGGAGGAAGGAAGGATGGATGGAAAAAAACAGCACAGAAAAAACTAATTACTGAACAGAAGGTCCTTGGGCTCAGAAGCACACACACACACACACTCTGCACACACACACACTCATATCTGCGTTTCTTTTTCTCTCTCTGACACAGACACAAATCTGCAGTTAAAGACGGGTGATCCCTGTTTTCTGAAACCTTTACCACCATAAAAAGCCACTCCATGATAGGACAATCATCAGCATGCAGTCAGCTCTGCTGTCGTAAAGGTGAAATACAATCAGTCGTTTCATAAAAGGCGAGGATTCACTCTGAAAATGATTACACATCCTGAATACGCTGCCTACTCACACACAAACATACCAGCGATGAATCCAGCCCAACGCTCTCTCCACTGCAGCGATGCAACACAGGTTGTAATAAAGAGACAGAACTAAACATTAGACCTGAAACTCTTCTGATCTGAGCTGAACTCATCATCATCCCAACATGATCAGTAAAACATCTATAGATTCATGTTTCAGACAGGAAGTATCTGTGCTGGGCAGCGTTCAACATCCCTAACCCGAACCAGCGTGGGCGCCTGCTCTGCTCCTGCTTCAGTCTTTCAACAAATGGAATAAATTCATCCAGGCAGCCCGCAAATTTAAAATCATGAAAATGTAGTGAGTATGAATTAGAATAGATGACAGGTGGAGGTGAGCATATGGGTGTCAGAACAAAGTGATATTTGTTCAAACTACACACGCCAGAGATTTTAAATAACTGGATTCAAACAACACACTTATAAAATATCACTTTTCCACAAATGCCAGGATTGTAATTAAAATTAAATGATCTCAACAGCTAAACAAACTTTCTACAACAACGTTGTTAGCATCTTTTATTTACATGCAAACAAAAAGTTGGAGGACGAAGCTCAGCGTCTCTACTGTTTATAACTTTGATTCTGTTCTGGAAAAGTTACATACTGAATTAAAATGAAACACAATGTCAAAATAAAGTTGTTTTAGAGAGACTCACTCACCATGAGCTGAATTTCATCCCTTAAAGACGCGATGTCCAACCCTGGTTGAGAGTCTCTATTTGTTTTATCACACCTGGTTCAGATGATTAAAGTTCAGCAGATTTTACTGTTAATGACACCTTGATTCAGATCAGGTGTGTTGGAGCAGAACCAGTTGAACCATAAAGCACAACTCAGTCTGATGCATTTTATTCAGAATTATCTGAATTTTAGGATTTTTTGCCTTTTTATATAAAAGTTTTTTTTCTTTTCAATTATTTGAAATTCTGATAAACGTGTATTTTACTCTAACAGAAGATTAAAACACATAGCTGATGTTGAAGCTGAGATATTTTACCATGAGCTCATTTTGAATTTAAATTCTTTTTAATTCTAAAAAAAATTTCTACAGGTCATAAAATCCAGATTCTTAAGATTTGCAAACATTCTGTTTTTGTTTACATTTTCCTCGACTTCACAGCTTTTTATTTGTTAATCAAAAGGAAAAAATATCTATTACAAGAAAAAATCTGGAGTGTAAAACTGAAACCTGAAACTTTCTGGGTTTTATTCAAACTAAAGAAACTGATTCGGTCAATGTGAAGGTCAAGCGAATGTTTCAGGGCTGATAAACAGTTTAACTTTGCTCTGAGGAATCGGTTTTTAGACGATGGAGCGCTCGTATTATCCTGGTTCGTTCAGGTCAGGGTGAGACTTTACTGCTGATCTGCTTCTCGCTTTCTGCAGCGAGATTTTATGTCATAATGTTTAACAGCTGCACTGAGCTGCAGAGCAAAATGATGCATTTACACAACAAATAAAACCTGTACAATGACTTCATTCTTACTTCACTTTGCCCTTTCTGTACTGCAGCTGTACAACATCTGGATAACTAATGGTGAACACATCAATGTCTCCCTATGTGAAGATTTAACAGTTATAAGGGGGGTAATGTGTTAATCCATTGACTGTTCAGGTTGTATTATTGATGATTTGCAGACCCAACAGTCGCTGCTGCTTCACTCCATCTAACCATCTAGTGTTTCTACTATGTTCTGATGAGACGGGGGGGTTCTGGTTCCTTGTAGTTATACGAGTGTCTCCACTCAACCCCCCCACTCTCTCTCTCCAGGACACAAATCCACACACTGTGTCATTTTTCTGGGACACCTGCAGAGCCGTGATTCCAGAGTATATTTTCCATGGCAAATAGCAGGATGTGTTACACTGGGAGGAAAAAATGGAGGAAAGACCGAAAGAGATTCGAGTGCAGTGTGAAGAGGAAGCGGAAGAAGATTACACTGAATGAATGCTTCTCATAAATTAATTTCTGCATTCCCAAAGAGTGGTAATCCTCAGAAAATGAGCCGTCTGTGTTTTAAAACCTCCTGAATCCCAAAATGAGCTCCAGATTCTCGTCTCCTGCTCAGAAAAGAAACATTCCCCCGTTATAACCACCATAAATAAATTATTTGTATATTCACAAATCCCTGAATAGTTGACGTGTACTTAAGACTTTAATCAAACCATTTTAAAAGGTAAATGTTTGTTTATATGACAAAGAACAAAAATCTGTTTATATGAATATAACTAGAATATTTTTATAACAATGAAAAAAATTCTAAATGTTAAATTGAAATGAGAATTTGCTCATTTTTGCATCAATAATCATCCAGTTGTCAAAATGTTTATTTTTTTCTCACTTAAATCAGTTTAATTTTTGTTGGGTGAGAAGCTTTTTGATTATTATTATAGTTTTAACTTTTATGAATGTGATTATTTATAAAGGAATTTAATTAGTGATTAAAGAGGAAACAGTTTGGATGGTGACTGAAGCTCAAATCACATGAAAACCTGTGAATCCTGATTATTAGGAGGTTTTTTTACTGAAGCCATATTGAACTTGAATGTTTGACGATACTGTGAGTTTTACTTCAGGAACAACATCCTCTCAGGACAGGATTGAAATCCAATTTCACATAATACTCAGCTGCAGGAGTCGACCTGACAATTCAGAGTTTTAATCCCTGCTGGCTGTCTGAGTCCCACAAAGTTGAGATCTAATCTGGACTTTTCAGTCTGTTTGCTTTCGAGCTTCTACAACAGATGCGACTGGAGTTGATATCATCACCTGGTTCCGCCTCTGACCGAGACGTTCCACCCACAGAGACGGACTGGATCATTCAACTGCACAGAAATCTTATTTTAAACTGGAAAATATAAAGATTTGAAATAGTAACTAGATAAAAGAAATTACTGAGAAAACAGCTCGACTAATTATTTAAATAAAAGCTTTTCTAAACTGATAACATCGAGTCATCAGATTACTGGATCAGAGTCTGTGGGTTTCTGGACTGGAGTTTGGATTTTGCACTTTGGATTAATATCTTAGATTTTATTTCTAATTTTTCAGTAGATATATTTATTTTGCAAATCTTTCCGTCTCTTCTGTTAGTTTTCCTCCTGCTGTTTATCCTCCTGGTTCTGGTTTCTGATTCCAGCTGTTGCATCTATCTGATTTATGTCTATATTTATACTCTTAGATTTATAATTAATTATCGGATCCATGTTGTGATTTTCCTCATGTCTGTAAAGTTCTTTGGATTCCTGTTTTTTTACCCCGGCGGTCTCGTTTGGTTGTGCATTTCGGTTCTTCTTCTTCTCACCTACAAACATCCCCAAAAGGAACCTTCTAAATTCAGACAATTGATTCTAGATTTGTTTCATTCTTGTTGGGATTATAGAGGTTATGACCTCGTGCAGCTGTGAATAAGAGGGTTTTGATTTCAGCATGAAGAAACACTTCTTGTATTTGACTCAGTCAATTGTAAAAGTTTATTTTTTGATAAACAAAAACTCAAATCTCCTGCTTTCATATTCCTCCTTGTTGTAAATCTCTTGTGTTTTTGTACATTTTACTGTCATGGCGTCTCTTCTGCAGCAGTGGAGCAGTTCTGCATCCTGTTGAGGATACTTGACTTACTTTTATTACTGCTTTATAGTTTTATTCTGCCCAGATTCCCTGATTCCCTCATCTACATCTGCTGCACGCCGTCCTCCTGCAGATGCACATGGAAAGGAAAGCTTCACCATCCAGTCACAATGTGCATCTGGTGAGACGAGCACGTCGGGCGTTGTGTTTTCAGCTTCTGCAGGAATGTATTATTTTTGATGCACGTTGGGAGATGAAACCCATTCAGACTCAACATCATTGTGCTGATGTTCTGGGCAGCAGAATTTCCCTCTGAGGGACTGAATTGAACCAGACAATCATTCACACTCTGTTCGTTTTTCAAGCGGCCTCTTCCTTTGCTTATCGTCTTTGTTTCCTTCTCTCTGGATCTCACCAGCTGGATTTCAAGCCCAGGAATTGTTTTCAGGAACAAAGATCTTTTGTGAGGATTCTTTCCTTTACATGCTACATGAATCTGGAGCTCAACTGAATTATAAGGAATATTTTGCCTCTAAAAACAGAAGAAGTTTGTTAAAAGCTTCAAGTATTAAACATTCCTGATTATTTCACATTTAATCTTCTTATAAAGTTAATTTTTTAAGGTGTTTGACATGATCGATAACAAAAATGAGTATTTTCCTCATAACTAATCGACTGAAGTAAAATCTAAGACATGATATTTAAGGTTTCTTTCCACCAGATGTGACAGACATAAAGGAAAGTAGATCATATATGAGACAATATGTAGTTTAAAAACTAAATAAACTCAGTATTACATCTCTTTTATCCTACTTACCAAACACAAAGCAGCAGATTCACTCCACAACAACATAAACAACACAGCAGACTTCATCTCTAACTTCCACCAAACTGAAACAACTGATGCATCTCAGACTCATGAGCCATTTTCAGCATCATCCGCCTGCTGTTTGGCACATTTAGATTCAGCAGCCCATCTGCCAAAAGCTCATAAAACTACCATCACAGATGAGATAGCAAGATTTTAATGAATGTACAGGCACCATCGTTTAATTCTGAGAGAAAGATTCGAGAAGTGATGACGGACCTGCAAAGTCCAACCACGATGTGATGAAGAACAGGAAAAACAACAGCTGGATATTTAATGAACAAACTAAGATGTAAATGTATAACAGTTATCAGGACACTAGTGTGTAAATATAATAGTCTTAATAAAATAAAAACAGTTGAGATGTGGGAGGAATCTGATTACATCTAAAAGCTGCTGATTCAAAGTAAACTTGATTTTAGAACGTGTCTCTCTAATGAGACGTGCATCTTCATCAATTTACATAAAACTGCTGAAGGTTAGAAGGACATTTTTAATAATCATCATCCAGACTTTCAGTTCAAATGTTGATCCAAGTTCAAGCAAATTCAAACACAAGAAAAACTCAGATTTTTGACTGAGAGACCAAAAACTGACTTAAGAATTCAGATGAATTCACATCCGACACCCTGAGAATAAACAGGAAGTAGGAATCAATTCGTCCTCATCGTTGTGTCTGAAATCATGTTTGTTTACACTTCTGGCTGATAAAATCTGATCACACTTCATGACCAATTAATGCGCAGACACAAGCAGCTCTAGAAGACGCTGGATTGTGTTGTGTAGCTGTCGGCCAGTTCATCAACCAGTCGTTTATTCTGAGTCCATCTCCTGCCAGAGTGTCCATTATTTCATTTCCTCCTCTTTCCCGTCTCATGATGCGACTGCCTCAGTCTCCATCCATCTATAATGCTTCCAATTTCACACTTTCACCGTCAGGACATGTCATTAATTACATTGGCAGCAAGTTTACACACTCCTACACACACACGCGAGACACACAACATGACCAGCATCTAAAACTCCTGCACTCACCAATCAAGCTAACTCCCAGAGGAAGGTGGAGCGCCCCATTAGGGGGTAAGTTCAAATTCTCCCCGGCTGGATCTCCCAAACCTAAAACGTCTGATGCACAAAGTTCTCGTCACCAAGGCAACAGCAGTGTGCCGTAGCAACAAGACAGGCAGCTGCAGAACCGAGTAACAGCTGCTCATTTGGAGCCACATCTGGCAACAAAACTTCAGTCCACAAACACTCAAAGCACAACAAAGGTCTCAGGAGAGGACACGCAGTGAGTGTGTCAAAATCCACACGAGAACAGAGTCACAAATGTGCAGCTTTACCTTCAAAACCAACCAGATGTCTCTTCTACTGTACAGAGAGGCCCGTGCTTCCGTTTCATTTTCTCCAATATGTCTCTCGTTTGACTGTTTTACCATCATTCAGCCCCAGATGAAAAGTATATTTATGCAAAACATGCGTTTACACACTTTGTTTGCGGCTCGCAGCAGAAAGCCAGAACACCATGAGGCTCTTCAGCATTTGGAGAGTAGAAGCTGTGAGAGAAGTGTGTCTGAGCAAACAGTCAAACGCTGAACCAGACCTGCTGCCAGACTTAAGCACAAGAATCAATAGACCACAGCTGCAAGGTGCACGCCAATACAAAACACTCCATCTAATCTGAGGTGGGGGGGGGAGGGGGGGGACAGCTCACCGCATACAGCTCCAGTTTACTGAATATACTCACATATTCCTGCAGGGTTCCTCTCCAAACCCACATTTCAATACTCTTGAGCTTTTTCAGGGAATTCTCAAACTTCGATAAAAGTTTGAGAAGTTGTAATAATTTCACTCCATCGTTAAACTTTAAATGTGACAGACGTGCATCAGACAGAACAATCAGCTTTTAGGACATTAGAATAAAACACATAAAAATCTAAACATAAAATAATAAAACTGATACGACCGCATGTCGATTCAAAGGACAGCAAAGCTTTCAGTTATTTGTTCTATAAAACCTGATATAATGTATTTAAAATGGAACATAATTACAGCTTCAAGCTGTGTAAACACTTTACAAACTCTGAAAACACATTAAAAAATAACGTTTTATTTTCCTATTATTTTATAGTTTCATGTTACTTTTATACAACCTAGTTTATAAAGAAACAAGGAAAGTTTTGGTCCCATAAACAGACACATACTGTAGATGTTTATGATGAAGACAGAATCATTTCATTTAGCATGTTTGATTTTTTCACTATTTCATATTCAAAGTTTAAAATATAAAAAAAGAAACAAGTTTATTTCTAATATTTTTATCTACTCTATTCATATTTTAAAATACAAGTTTTTCTTTATTCTAACATTTGATCTTCAAGTGTTAAACATTTAGCTTTGACTTGTTTAGAATTCTGTAAAAATTTCACATTTTACTTTTCAGCTTGTTACAGAATTTCAGGACATTTTCTTAATATTTGATCACCTTCTTAGAAATGTTGCCTCATCTTTCTCACCACGTGTGAATTTGTCTAACATTCTCCTCTCTGATCAGCTGCTGCTTCTAGTTTTCCATCTTCTTCCAGAACGTTATCGTCTTCTTCTTCCATCCTTTACGTTAAACACGCCGTCCCCCCGCTGCTGCGTCTGATCTCTCATCTTATTCTGGCTTTCATCTGCGCTTCCTTCCTCTCCACACTTCATCATCATTCTTCTTCTTGAACACCAGAAACAGTGAAGAACAAGTGTTTGAAATGTTTCTGTCTCCATTTAACTCCTTGTCATTAATTTTAAGTTTCAAGCTCTTATGATGTTAAATAAATGTGCATAAATTCTGTTCAGAGAAGAAACACAAATGAAACTTGTTATATGACTGTATGGGAGGTTTTACTGGGAAGCATCAGTTAATTTACAGCAATGTGTTCTGGTAGGTGAGATGTCTGTATCAAGATTAAAGGTCTATAAATAACATATCGGTCTCATCTTAAACTGTAATGGTGTCGTATGTGAACTTGAGAAGATGTAAAGACGGATTAAACCAAACTTTTAATAAATAAAAGGAGAAAAGCAGCAACAAAAGCTGAAATGAAAATGACTGTCAGAAGCACAGAAGGAGCTGCAGACAATGAGAAGGGCAGCAGTTTGATCCAGACAACCAGGGAGTATTTATGTAAGGAGAGGTGAGTACTGAATGAGAGCTGCTGGGCTGATTAATGGAAGAGGAACAGGTGGAAAGAGCGTAAGAGACAAGGATGACAGAGGAGTAACAACGGGCCGTAAACACAAGAAGAAACATCGATTTGCTGAACCTTCCTGTTCCTGTAGTGTCTGGATCTGGATCAGGAACCCAAAACACACAAAATATCAAACACTAAACCAAAAACGTCACATGAACATGATTTTAGATGATGAAAGACGTCTTAATGAATACTTGAGGGGTTTGATTGAGCAAGTTCACAAGTTTAAAGGGTGAGGGTTCAAAACTCAGGTCTGCTACTGTCTAGTACTGCTAGTACTACTAGCATTATCTGTAGTACTTCAGTTTAAAAGGACAAAGTTAATGCTATTTGTTTTAGTTAAAAATAGGATTCTAAATGTTTTTAGTTTTCTTTCTACCACACGATGACTGGAACTGGAAAAAAACTAATTATACAGTTTATAAACTTTAAAGCTGTATTCAGGAGTTTCTTCTCAGAGGCACCACTGAGGTGAAAAACTGTGCTGCATCTTTAAGTCCCGCCCCTCTGTGTCCATGCACACGCGCCAGCTTTGTTACGATGGACACTTCATGGGTAAGTTACATTTATACAAGTTATATGTTTATTTAAGGCGGTTGCTGCTCCATGATTCACGTGTCTTTGCAGCGTTGTCAACAACCCGTAAACGGTTGTTCTTCAGGACACGTGTGTGTGCACGCTTGGTTGAGTGAAAGGTGTACCATGCAGATGGCTAAAAATTAAATTTAAAGAAAAACATATCACGTTTGTCCTACATTATATCACAGAACCGGGTCAGACCATCACTTTTATGGAATTTCAAAAAAAATCCTACAAAACTCCTGAAAAGAGGAAAACTGCTGCTTTAAGTCTAAAACAGCAGTAAACTCTGAATCTTAACGTGGATCTCTGTTCAGGCAGGATGGAGTTCCTAGCTGACAAGCTGCTCTACTCAGTATTTACATGCATCTACAGACGTTAGCATCTTTAGCTTCTTCATAAGACTGCCAGAGACAGACATGGAAGAAAGTGGTTGAGACAGCTTAAAGAAAGACGAGCTGGAAGAGAGTTGTGTTCACATCCAACAAGACAAGACAAGCATGTGTTTGTGTAGCTGGTTTATCTCACTCAAACTGGTCCTGACCTACTGTGTGTGCACAGCTACAGGTCTGACATGCTGCTAGAAATCCAACACGCTGCCTCTGCTGAGCCAAATTCTTCCCCTTTTTTCTCCCCATAATTCCAGTCGCTCCAACCAAGAATAACTAACCAGCTGTAGCACGTGACTCTGTCAGGATGTGTTCGCTTCAACTCTTTTCCTGTTGAAACGACTGAGGTCATCCATCCTGGATACAACAGGATTTCCTGCCAGACATTGACACTGCAGAAACAGTGTGTGAAACACTGAGGACATGTTGCTTCCAGAGGGATTAAAGGACAGAGTCTGTTTATCAAATTAACTGATCATCCGTTAGCGTGAGCAGCAGTTCTGACAGTTTCTTGAGTTTTAACAAAGACGCCAGCAAGAGTTTTACAGAAGTAACTGTTGCTGCATATCAGTCTACGGAGGGTTATAAGGTCACTTAGAAATTATCTGGAGTTCTTTGTTCTACAGAAAGATTCTTTACAAGTAGAAAACATTTAAGACAGCTGCCGATCTTCCCCGGTTTTAACCCCAGAGTCAAACTGTGCAACGCTCAGGGAAATAACAGCAAACCCAAGAGCTTCATCTCAGACTCTGCAGGCTTCAGTTAGCAGATTAAAGATTAAAGTTCATGACAGCTCAATTAGAAGAAACACTGAACAAGTGCAGCTTGTTTGGGAGGGCTGCAGAGAAAAGTCTCTGCTGTCTAAAGAGAACATGAGAGAACAACTGAAGTTTGTAAAGTTTCATGTGAACAAACTGCAGAACTTCAGGAACAACGTCAGATAAGTCGACCTCTGACCTCTGTGTATCGGTGTTCTACAATCCGATGTGAGTCGCTCGTTCTGACGGCTGAAGCTTGGACCAAACCGGGTCATGAAACAGAACAATGATCCAAACACAGCAGCTGATCGACAGCAGAATGACTGAAGAATCAAGGAGGATCCAGTCAGTCTGTCAGAGAAGCTGCACTGAAACAAAATGTCTCTGAACTTCAAAGACCTGAAACAACAATCCTCCACAGAGACTGTTCTTGTATTACTGTGAGCTGCTAAAGGTGGTTTTTTTTTTCCAAATTTGGAGATGTGGAATATCAGTAAGAAGCAAAACATTAGAGCTAATTGTCAATTTCACAAATTTTAATTCTAATAATTAGATTTTAAAACAAGCATCTCTCAACCAATAAACTCTCCACAGGTCTGGTTCATCATTCTAAAGTTGAGTGTTTCCGCTGCTCATCACAAGGACACAAACAAAATAAGCCTCGTTTCACTGGGACATGACAAACATTTGGTTGGAATAGTTCAGCATAATTGAATTCACAATATGTCAGAACTTCAGATTCTGAGCCGCAGACATCCATCCAATCAGTGGAGGTCACGGAGCTCCAATCAAATCTATAACCTGGAAACAAAATGTTTTGTGACATGACACACTACTGAGCTGGAACTGTCTGATAGAAACTGGATGAATTTAGGGCCATAAAGGGATGCACATGATCAGCAGCAGTCAGATACGTTACGGCTCTCAAACATGGATGGAAAGATCCAAATGATGAGGCTCCATCTGTTTGAGAGATGGGGCTTCGTGTTTGCAGCCTTCAGCTTGGTGAGACTATAGTTTTGGTTTCCTGGCTGTCAGAACTGCAGCTCGGTGTTCTGAAACTGAACCCCATCTGCTTTACGTTGAGTGTGTTTTCTTTTCTACTTAATACATATGAATATGCTGCTTATCTGTTATTTTAGGTTACGGCACTAGTTTTTTCAACTCCAGCTGTTGTAGGGTGAGAGGCGGGGTTACACCCTGGACATTTAACCAACACTTACACCTTAATTTACAATTGCTAAGCTAACATTTTTGACCCACAATGCGTGGGAAGAACATAAAACCTCCAGCTGAGTTCTCAAACTCACAACCTACATGCTGCAAGGCGACACCGTGCTTTTAATTTTGTTGCAATGCACAATTCATGCCTCTAGATGGCACCACATCTAATACCAGCTGAACTTTGAGTGCATTTCTACCTCAGAATAATCTACGGAGGCATTTTCAGCTTGTTACGTGGAGCCGGGAGGTCTGACCAGCTGGTTTCTTGCTGTGTCATAAATAATTACACAAACCTGATCAAACAAACTCTTTGAATTGCATCCTGTCCAATCATTTACCGTGGCTGCACCTAAATGCTAAACGGCAGCAGAAATGAGTGAACCTGCAGATAAAAACACAATCCTCAGCTTTGTTAAAACGAGCAAACATCTCCTCCTAATGAAGCTTGTCATGTTTTGGACTTTACGTGGTCATTCTGGGTTTAACATGTCTGAAATCTGTGAGTGCATTACATAGATAAAAAATAGCTGGAGGCAGACTTTCCCTTGAGTTTCCTCTACGTTATCTGATGTAACGGTACTTGCACCCTTTGAACTCGTCTTCATTCTGTTGCTCCCACGGTTTGGCTGAGCGGCTCAGACGGAGAGAAGCTAATTCTTATGATCAAATGTTATCAAGAGTTGAGTTCTGAGTAATACGGTACTTTTAAACCATCATTCTGCAGCAGCCAGGACACATCTGGTCAGAGAGCTGATCATAAATAAGAAGTTGGACGTTTTTCTCCGAATGCAATCATTAATTCTGAAAAAGATGCTAATGTTCATACATCGTTATAATGGACATAAAGTTAATAAAATGTTTTTTGTTTGTTTGATTATGATGATGACGGATTTGTTCCTGTTATTTTAATGACTCAGGTGGTTTATGGCTGTGACGGTGAAACTCATTGAAGTGTCGCATCTCTTTATTGAAAGATTTGGATTATTGTGTAACTCAAAGCAACAGAAAAGTAAAAGACTATCATTGAAATTTTAATTTAAAGGAGAAATAAGTGAAAATTCATCATTTCCAGTTTGAAAGAATTCAAAATATGCAATGTGAAGCTCTAGATGTGTAATTCCATCTGGAACATAGCATGAGGTCACACACCATCTCTCTGTGTTGATATCGAGCCTCTTGTTTACAAAGGTGGTCTCCTTCCGCGTGCATGTTCGTGCATGTGAAACTCCGCCTCCTTCATGTACTGAGCGAAGGCCCTCCCTTCGCTCAGTACAGCCGACACACATTGTTGAAGCGAAATGGCGGAAGGCGGAGCAAAGCGTTCACCTGAAGATGACCGGGAACACATTTCATCACCCAAGAAGCCACGGCCAATGACAAACAAACCGGGTAAAGCGAGGGACAAAACCAGGATAAACATTGGTCTTGCTTTTCCAAGATGGCGAGCACTGAGAGAACGAGAGAATTTACCATTTGACTCGGAGCTGGCTTTTCTTCTCCTGGACAGGTAAGGAACAATCATTATTTTAATCTAGTGTTACTGTAATGACTCGCTCTGGAAAGCCATAAAGTTGTCGACTTTGTCCTTTATACTGCTTGTATTCAGTTCTGCTCTTTTACCTTGTAGCTGTAGCAGCTAAATGTCTGTAGACTTTGTTTTGGTCTCAATCCTGTACTCAACAGCACACCTAGCGGTGAAAAATCGCTTGTTGCTCCTTTAAATAAACTTGTGAACTCCGGGATGGTGATGACTCTCCGTCTCTTCTGTCATTTTCTCTGCTACACTTCCTCCTCCGGTAGTTAACACCAACTCTACTACTTCTCATCTCTTTACCAAGATGAACTGAAGAGTTTAAAAGCATCAGACTCTAACATGATGATGGATTTTATAGCTTTGCAATACAGCAAAGTTCAAAATGATGCACAACTTACTGTTATTGATTGATACACTCCTGCCAGAAAGCGCCGAGTTTTATTCCTGCTGAAGTTTTTTATTAATAAAGCTCCTAAAGTTGAGGAGACGCTCACAGGAAGAGTTCGATGTCTCACATGAGAAGATGCTCATCAGGTATGTCAGCAGTGAATTCATACACCTGGGTAATTACATATGATCTGAGTGTATCTCAGGCATCATTTCTCCTGTAAGTAAAAAAGACGGATCTGTTGACAACCAATTAACCCCAATAAGTCTCTGAACCGGTTCATCTCAGTGGAATTTTCTAGTTCATGGTGTAAAAACTAAGAACGCCTTGTTGCTCTCTGAGAGCCTGTAATCTGCACTGAAATGATTTATTATAACTAAACATGTTGACAAAACATACATTTGTTTAAACTCACTGTGTAATTGCATTATTTAAGGCTGATACTTCTTGCATCAGCTTGGAGGAGAGAGAGTCTGAGGATGTGAAGGAATAGTCTGGATTTATGAGGCTTCTTCCATCTGGATTTGCAGCTCTTACATGTCATGATGTAAATATGTTTATATGTTTATGCTGCTCTGCGATCAAGATGACAGTGTTTTAAACTGGTTGGTATGAAATTAGGAAAGTTATTCCATTCCAGTTAGTTAAATTTAGTCAAATCAATTAGATGAAACAATAAAAACAGACAGAAACAATTATTTAGATCCAAATAGGTAAAAACTGATCCTCCTAACTTTATGAAGTTGCACTAAAACACAAGCAGAACATCACAGAGACAAACCAACCTGGAAAATAATAACTGTTAATAAAAGCATCACATGTTTGTACGGAGCTTTAATTTGGTTGCAATTAAGAATTGGAGCCACTAGATGTCACTGCATTCCAGATAGTGGATCCTAAATTTAAATAATTTAAACAAGTTTCAGCTTCCAGTAAAATGTTTCAGCATATGTTTGAATAATTCCTAATTTTTTCTTTTTAATGGGTTGTGATCCGTTTCAACACTAATCAGCACTCTGTTTTAATTAATTTAGTTTTAGTTCCAGCTGTTCTTAGTTTACTGCTACGCAAGACAAGTTAATATGGAAACCATTACAATACAGATTTATTCCATCTATAGGAAGGAACGGCAGTATGTACACAGCTAGAGTCAGACCCGACTATACGATATCAGATCTGTTGTTCAGTCCTGACGTGATAAATATACATGTAACATGTAAAAGCTGCCGTCCAGCATAAGTCTCACAGCATTCAGAGAAATAATGATGATGATATGATTCAATTCACTACAAAAAGCTTTTTGAAGACCAAAAGTTAAAAAAAAATATAGAAATTGACAAAAATATTAGAATATTTAAAATTATAAACAGAAGAAGCTTAAAATAATAATTTCTACAGAAATAAAACACAACTCCAACACTTAAAGATCAGTGAAAGATGCTAAAAATGCAAAAAAAAAAACTGCAAACGATATAATGCAAATAAATGTTCATTAAATAAATGATGTTAAATAAAATCTCAGACACCACAGATTATAATTCTCATGAATTATGTCTTATGTACTCTAAGTACAAGGTAGGATGTTTTCAAGCAGATGCCTCATTAAAAGGCTTCACAGGTTGAAGGTCATGTGACTGTGTTTGGTCACCCGTTCACTTCTCTACACACTTTTAGACTAAACATTAATTCTAAACCTTGAAACTTGATCAAATTTAAATATACATATAAAACTCGACCTTTCTGTGACTCATCCTGAATCTATAATTAGATTTTTATTTTCATTCATTTTAATTGAGAACTAACTGTCAGAAATGCTGCTTTCCAAGTATAATTTCTTTTTTATGATGCACCTGGTGTAACAGAAATGTCAAAAATCAATGACAGGTCTGTGATCCTTGTGGCTAACATCAGTAATCCCCCCCCACTCCTCTCCAAAACAACACTACTCTGATATTGTGTTGTATTGGAGGCGCATTTGGGCCAAAAATCCAATCATTGTATGTGTCAAAGCCCAGTCTGATCTCTAGATGTCATAAAAATAATATCACCTGCAACATGGTCAATTTAGTGTTTGTACTTTGTTCCTTTTCAGACTCTCGAGGCACGAAATGTTCTTTACAGAGTGCAGGTAAAAGCAGGTGAGCCAATCTCACAGCTGCTGACAAGAAAGTGAAACCTATTAGACTACATTATTAAAATTGAAGCCATTAGCCTTCATCTGTTCCTTTTGCCTGTAGAAATGTCAACATCTCAAGGACATAGGTCCATCTGTACTTCAGAAATATTTCAAAGAACATAAAGGTAGAATTTGAGAGTAAAACCTGACGGATGGCGAGAACACATACTTTATTATCGTTTTTCTTTCTTTTGGTTTGTGTTGAACGTTTTACAGACACAAAGACACGCTGACTCTTTTCATGCAAAGAAATCCACAAACTCATTGACAAAAATCTCGTCTGTCTCTAAATTTTATTTTGCTGTTTGATTCTTGCTGGAAACATCTGCTGGGTTTTCTGTTACTGACTCAGATTTCCTCTCGTTCCAGTTCTAATCTGTATTCTTTTATTTCCTCACAGTTCTGAAACTTTGTTCCTTATTAAGGAAAGTTGTTGACAACTTCTCTATGACTCTCTTTACATCGTACCCCCAGCAGCAGACCCCCCCTCCATATTAAAGTCCTTCTGTTCATCCATTCACCGTTCATCCATTGAAACGACTCAGTTTCATTTTCACATCTTTTCTTTCAGCATCGTCTCTGTTCATGTTCTGATTCTTTCACTAGTTTCTCTTCCTGTAACTCAGTTTTATACTGAAAAGCTCCACAAAGTTACATAATTAAATATAATGTATCCAAAAATAATATTTGAAACAAAGATCTTTAGGTTACAGCTTCCAGAGCAGTCAGCTGGAGATCAGATGAAATTCAGACTCGAGTATTTGAAAAAGTAACTGTTTGTGTAAAAATGTTAAATCTCATGTTCTAAAACACACAATGTTTTAGATTTAATCTTTAGATTACCCTCTCACCCACCTACACACCTGAACACCCACCCACCCACCTACACACCTGAACACCCACCCACCCACCTACACACCTGAACACCCACCCACCTACACACCTGAACACCCACCCACCTACCTACCTACACACCTGAACACCCACCCACCTACACACCTGAACACCCACCCACCCACCTACACACCTGAACACCCACCCACCCACCTACACACCTGAACACCCACCCACCACCTACCTACACACCTGAACACCCACCCACCCACCTACACACCTGAACACCCACCCACCTACACACCTGAACACCCACCCACCTACCTACCTACACACCTGAACACCCACCCACCTACACACCTGAACACCCACCCACCCACCTACACACCTGAACACCCACCCACCCACCTACACACCTGAACACCCACCCACCCACCTACACACCTGAACACCCACCCACCTACACACCTGCCCACCCACCCACCTACACACCTGAACACCCACCCACCTACCTACCTACACACCTGAACACCCACCCACCCACCTACACACCTGAACACCCACCCACCCAGGTAGATGGTTGAATGATGAGTTTTGAATTCATATTTTCTTTCTGTTGATTTCTAAATGAATCAAATTCATCAACAGATTCTAAAATGATGATTTCAGTATTTTGAGAGTTATTAGTCTTCATGTTAAGCCAAATTTTAAAAAATTATCACTTTTAGCTAATTTCTAAATATCATCGCAGTGATGTTCTTCTACTGCTACAGTCTCACCGCCTCTCAGGGATGAAGCTGTTATAAATGTGTTATAAACTCAAAACTTCAGATTTCTATTTTCTGTTATTTAAATGAGCATTTTAGGCCAAATATCTACAAGTAGACGATAAAACACTTCTTCTCTTTCTCAGAACGTAAACCCGTGGAGAAGTTGATTTCTGGCCCGGTTCTACGGGTCAGTTTGAAGTGATGATGTGTTATTTGGTCTCTAAAGAGGGTTTTATTTAAAGTTTTATTTAGAAGTCTGACCTGATTCTCCATCTCTTCTAGTTTCTGTTGGATTCATCTGCTCAGCTTGATGTGACCTCTTTCCTTTCAGCCACATACAGTAAAACTGAATTCAGGCAGATTTAGTTACAATCAAACAAACTTTTGTTCCAAATAAAGAAACAGGAAAGTTTGTAAAAAGTTTTAGATTGTGATTCTGTCCAGTTTGATCATCCGAGACACGAAGTCACATTAAAGAAAAACTGTGTATTTTAAGGTAAATTTAAAAAAAAGTTTATTTTGTGTTACATTTACTAATTAATAACAATCAGAATATTTTGAGTTCATCAATTTAATTTTTCAGCTTCATTATTTCTTTGTAACCAGCTGAAACAAACTGAATTATCTGATTAATATTTTCTGTAGTTCCAAACAAGTGAAATAAAAAGAGAACAATATGACAGAAACATGTTTTTATATGAGCTGCACTGTAACACCAACACTTCCTGCTTTTAGCTCCATTCAGAAACAATATTTCAATCTCTGGCAGGTTTTAAATAAAACTGATCAAACAAATAAATGTTTGGTTCATCAGTTCTGGTTGGAGATTAAAATTCCACTTGTCATATTTAATAAATTGAACATTTGCCATTTTAAATGATTCAAAAACTATTTTTATTTTTATTTATGAAGCTTTTTCATGCTGTTTTTCTAAGTAAGTCTTTTATTCTGAATGTTAAATGAAATCATTTAGCAGCAGCTGAACAGTAACAGCACTTATTTACTCGGATTGTTTCATATCGATCTCTTAAAGCTAAAATCAGAAATAAATTCAACTACTTCAACACAGTACAGCGTTATTACATATAAGATGAAACGATTACAGCCTCTTCTGGTTTATCAAAGAAAATGATTATTTTTATTTTCAGCTTTTTAATCTTGTGCAAACCGACAGCCTGAAAACACTCACATCTCATTAGAAGAAGCACCTGAGTGTCATTATCACAGCTGAAATCAAATGACAGCCATCTTTAACCAGTTTCAGCATCAGCCAGCCGTGATCACGATCATCATCACTGTTTGCACACCGTGTGTGTGTGTGTGTGTGTGTGTGTGTGTGTGTGTGTGTGTGTGTGTTCAATAACCTTTAGACACGACTCAATGTGACACTCTAAATACAGATTCCACATCACTGACAGCAGGTCCCCAAAGAGCTCAGGAAGCGCTGGGCGACATGGGAAAACAGACTCAGCATGTGTGTGTGTGTGTGTGTGTGTGTGTGTGTGTGTGTGTGTGGGCTTGTATTTCTGACCTCCTGAGGACCCGTTTCCTGACTTTTACTATCTTTCTGGGGTCCGAGGGTTCTTGTGGGGACCGAAGCCTGGTCCCCATGAGGGGGACTCCCCTTTTTAGGGTTAGGGGTTAGGTTTATAGGTATGGTGTGAATAGAGTTTTAGTTAGTCTTAGGGTTAGTTATAGATCAGTAATGGTTAAGGTTAGGAAAAGGGTTTGGGTTAGGTATAAATCTAGTTACTAAAATCAATGGAAGTCAATGGACGGTCCCCATAAGGATAACAAAACACACTTGTGTGTGTGTGTGTGTGTGTGTGTGTGTGTGTGTGTGTGTGTGTGTGTGTGTGTGTGTGTGTGTGTGTGTGTGGGCTTGTATTTCTGACCTCCTGAGGACCCGTTTCCTGACTTTTACTATCTTTCTGGGGTCCGAGGGTTCTTGTGGGGACCGAAGCCTGGTCCCCATGAGGGGGACTCCCCTTTTTAGGGTTAGGGGTTAGGTTTATAGGTATGGTGTGAATAGAGTTTTAGTTAGTCTTAGGGTTAGTTATAGATCAGTAATGGTTAAGGTTAGGAAAAGGGTTTGGGTTAGGTATAAATCTAGTTACTAAAATCAATGGAAGTCAATGGACGGTCCCCATAAGGATAACAAAACACACTTGTGTGTGTGTGTGTGTGTGTGTGTGTGTGTGTGTGTGTGTGTGTGTGTGTCAGAGTGAAACAACGATCTCTTTTCCAGCACAGGCACCTTCCTCTGATTGCTAATTAGCTACTTGTCAACAGTCATTCCTGTGTGATCTGCTGTCTTTGCAGTGGAACATGAACACAGTTTCACCATTAGAGCACAACATTACACAAGAATACACATTATTTTATCCATTTTGTGTGCCGATGCACAAGAACACACAACTGTTTGCATGTTTCAACCTGGTGATGACGACATTTGCAACTTGACTGAAAGATTCTTCTAAAATCATCAGAAAGAGTCAAAACCAAGAACTAAAATATATCAAACATACAAGATAAACACGAGATCAGGGTGTTTTCACAAGTTTTAGTATCTAAAGTTTTCTTTTCACATGATGAGTCATGACTTTGGACCGGTCCTGGTCCTCAGGGCAAAGTATCCTGTATGTTTCAGATGTAATCCTGATCCCAAATATCTCATTCTGAAGGAATGATTCCCATCAACAGCTCGTCATCACACTCAGCAGAAGAACATGTTTAATTTAAACCAGGTGTTCTTAAACAGGAACTGAAGGAAGAAACATCTGATCCTCAACGTTCTTCAGTAGAAACAAGAACTAGCATGTTTAAAATCTGATGGAAGTCAAAACAAAGTCTTTACCAACATTTCCTCTCTAGAGTTTAGAGTTTATGCTTTGAGCATCAGCGGTTGTAAAAGATTTACCAAATTAAAACAAGTTCAATAATCACCAAGTGAAGCTAAATTTAAACCGTGTTTGTGTTAAAGTTGACTTCTTTTAACTGCTTCCACCAAAACAACATTACAGCTTTTAAATGAAGATATTTGTGATACTAAATGAAAGATCTGGAATTTACAACACAAATATGATGGTAAAACAAAGTCACCCATTTTAAATAGAGAATTTAAAATCAAAAGAGACGCTTCAAAAGTTGCATATGTTCAGATTTTAAACTCTCGTCCTCAAATGTGGAAATTCATTCTCAAGTATTCACATATTATTATATATTCTTGTTCCTACTGAACCGCTATAAAAATATTTAACTTGTATTTATTCTCTCTCACATAAAAACAAGTTCCTAGAGTTCAAATTCTTCATGTCACATACACAAATCCTACAAAATAAAAGTCTGTGACTGGTTATTTAAATTCACTTTAACATCACGTCATTGTAAATCTTCCCTTTTCATGGAAATTTCATGTGATTTTCTTCATCTGTACATCAGCCACATCACCAGTTTCCTGTTTTTATCCAGCAACATAAAATGTATTGACGTGCAACTCAGAAATGTACTATAAAAAGTACTTGAACAGTGAAAGTACACAAAATATTAAATTACCAGCAACACAGGTAAATATAATTTCTCATTTTCTACCTCTGAAGTGGAAATCTGAGTTGTCTCTGTAGCATGAGTAATAAAACACACACACACACTGAACACAGTGTGTCTAATGAAGTGGAGAATAGTCACCAGGCCTAATAGACGAGTCACAGCGTGTTGTTTCTGTCTGTCGTCCTCATTCAGTAAACACGAGCTCCGCCGTCGACTGCAGGGAACCAAATGAGCCGACAGAGAACGTAAAGGTTCTGATGCCTTTCCACCGTCGCTGCTCGCGCTACATTACATTCAAAACAAAGATTTACATCTTCTCTCTCTGAGTAATAAAACTCATTCGGCCACCAGGAACATATGGACCACCAAATACTTCAGAACACATTTATGTAATATACAGTAGAGCGCTGATGACTTTCCTTCATTTTATTACATGAAACAAACAAGTTTTTGTTGTGTTTAAATCTTGTCCGTGTTATTAATTGTCTTGTTAAGTGAAAGGTCAGTAATTGATGTTCATTGTTGAGATGAAATCAGGGTCGAGTGGAACGAGTCCCGTTGTAACATGATTTGTTCTCTCCAACATCCTGTTTGACCTTTTTCTGTAAAATGTTATTTTTTTCCTGTTGAAATGACTTTTCACTGCAGTGACTTTCATACCTTCAATACTATAAGAAGTCTTTTTCAGAAGGAGCAATTTAAACTTATTTCCAGTTTCACAAATATCAGTATTGTTAAATGATAGTTTTTGCAGACCTGCTTCGTCTGTTCTTTAAATGAGACGTATGTAGAACTCTATAGAAACTGTAAATCCTAACAAGCCAGACAGACATGATTTTATCTAAATGAGTTAAACTGAGTCAAACAGAGACGATGATTTGAAGGTAATCCGTCTCCCTGCTGTTTTCTAAGTCACCTTTCCATGTTCATGCTTACTGAAATAGAAAATATCAAACAGGAGATAATCAAGAAAGAAGAAACAACTAAAAGCTCCCGTCAGGTGCTGCCGAGAACATGACGGCTGTAAAACTTTTATAATCTCTCCAGCTTTTCTGGCAGGTAATTAACTACAACATGATGTTATTTTAAATATCTGAATACTTCAGATGTACGTGTCTGTGGATGCAGAGGATAAATATAAAAGATCCACCTGTGAGAACAGTTTCCATCCCAGCTGTGGTTTCACAGCATCGTTCCTCAACGCTGGACCATAAAGATTTACATGTCTCAGTAACATCTTTGTTATTTATTACATCAATTCTGGCTGAGAGGGTTTAATAACTATAAAATTATGTGTCTTAATTAATAAAATACTTTTTAACTTCTTCCTTTTAGAGAAAAATGGAAAAAATGGGTCAATTTCTCAAAACGCAACTCATTTCAAAATAAAAGAAAAGCAAATTATATTTTTATCTCCGTTAACTGAATTTATTCTAAACTGCAACACAAGTCAGAAATACAAAACTCACTTCTTTCAATCACTAATATGTTCATAACCTTTAAAAATGTTTATTTTAGTGAACTAGTCTTAAAAAGAAGCACATAAATAAAGTAACTGTTCCTATGAAGCTAGTTAAAGGTAAAATGAGTGAACTATTTTTAACGGTGGCAGCTCATTTTAATGCATCGAACTATTTCAGCAGAATAAAAATCCACCAATTAAAATACATTTTAGACATTTTGGTTTAAATAGAAAGGTCATTATTTTGAAGTAGGTTTGGTGGAGAAACAATAAACATTATTTTACTTATGAAATAAAACAGTTAAGTAACATCCGTTTAGAGAATCAGAGACAAATTCCCATGAATCAAACTACCAGCAAATGAAAAGCTACTCTGGACCATCAGCTGCTCAGAGTCGAGCCATTCTGACATTTCCAAATAAAACTGTCCAAACAATTTGTTATTTCTAGTGTCACTTTTGCATTAAATGTTTCCATCTCGTCACTTCTTTTCTGAACAGAAGTTATTATTTCTGTATAATCTGGATTACTTGAGCAGAAAAGGAAACTGCAGGTTGAATTTTTTACTTCCTGAAGTTGTTTAGGGATTAAGGATTAATTCCTCCCAAATTCTACTGACACATCTCACTGACTGATGTCTAGAGCAGGTAAGATATTGACTGTTGATAGCTGCTCTGTACAACCCATAAAATACCTCTTCAAATCTAAAATGATAAAAACGTTCACACTTTTTTCTGTCGTGCTGTTTATGCATCTCTTCAATGTTTTTTAAAGAAGCTAATAATGACCAGAACCTGAATCCACATCTGTCATCTGTAATCTTTGGTGCTTTCCAGTGGATTCTCAGTAATAACAGATTTGTACTTTGCTCAGCAAATCCTTAGATTTCCCAGTTATGACACAACATGCCTGAAATATGCCTGAAAAATTCTGTAGAAGGTTAAATGAATGAGGGGATGAATAACTGGTGGGAGTAAAACCTGCACCAGGGGGAAAGTAATCCGATAAAGATATGATGAGAACATATCCACCCCCCCCCCCCCGCATCCAGCCCAGAATCCCAAACCTTTTGTTTAGACTGAAAAAGTCCAAAGATCAGATTTGATATTTGCATTTCTTCATTTCTTTCTAAAAAACTGACTTTTAAAAGAAATCTTTTTTATCTAATGGATAGTGAAAGTTCTGAGTTTGTTTATCCTGCAGCTAAAGTAACAAAAAACAGAATGTCAGATTCCAGACTGGATTTATTTTCCACACAAGCACATGTAGGATAAGCAAACGGTTGCAAGGCGCCTGACTGACCCCGAGGCTACCGGTGTTAAAAATGAACAAACCCCAGCCAGAGCATATGGCATTCAGCAGCAGGCTGTAATAAGGACAGTTTAAACATTTAAATTAGTTCCTTACTTTTCTGTGTGAAAAGTACATGACTTCAGCTCCGTTTAACCTTTAAATAGAATTCAGATGTTCTCAAAGTCTCTTTTAACACTTCAGATATGTAAAATTATGGAATTCATTTTTGAAAATGTCAGTGATGCTCAGTCACACATTAACCCATTTCTCTTCGTAACTGAGCTTTTATTTATTTATTTATTTATTTTGAAGATGCAGAGTTGTGCCTCTTTAAGGCCAAAGGAAGTTCAGTTCCAGAGATCTAAGAAAAAAACTTGGATTTATGTCGTTTCAAAAACATCAAACTGTCACTAGAAAACAAAAACTAAAAAGAGGACTGATAACATTTAGAATCCAGTTTTTAGGTGCAGGGATCTGGTGTGAACGCTGACCAACATGTTGCACTGGTTCTGTTATGTTGTTATTCAAATGCTGCTAAAAACCCGAATGGAAAAAACTCAAATTGTCAGGAGTTTTCTCTCATGTTTGATTTAAATATAAACAGAAAACAAACTTTTAAACATTTAAAGTTGCAGAACTCGATTCTTTACTGTAGGTTTCATTTAGCGCTAGGCGGTATGACGATATATATCTTCAGGATGTTCTTTTCATGTGAAGTTATGTCGTTTGCACCACGATTAGACGTCTTACAGCAGTATTTTACATCAAGGTGCACGTTGCATGCTCGTGCACGCAGCACATAAACAAACACAGAGGAAGACGGTAGCGAACGTGTTTCAGATCAGGTTCATTCTAAACAAGATGACCAAACTAAGGAGCTTAAACCTTAAACAGGGGCAACTTCTGTTACATGGATGTAGTTTAGATATAATTAGTTCTTTGCTAAGTTTACGGGCTCCCGGTCACAACAACGTACTCCAACACCACCAATTTATTTTATCACCTGCACAAGAACCACAACAAAGAATACAGACAGAGTCAACGAGCAGAAGCAGCAATGAGTGACGGCGTTAGCGCTCATAACAAACTGCAGATGCTGCATTAGACTTTTACTTGTTGCACACCAGATAGACAGAACTCCTGCAGATGGAAGGAGATCACTTCTGCAGGAGCAAAGCACATCTGCAAAGATCTGGTTCCATTTTACACGGTCAAAAAACTTGGGTTTTATCTCAATCCGAGATATGAGATGCCAAAAACATGTTAATAAAGTTGCAGTCTCTGTTTTCTTCAACAGTCTGTCACGTCCTAGAAAACAGAAGTCTATTAAAACATATTTTAGAAATAGTGTTTAAAATTTTCACTGCAATTTAATTAACTTTAATCTTGAAACTGTGTAACAAAAGAAAAAAAAATCTTTTTTTTTTCCTTCTGAGTGTCTTTATTACACTGTTGTAAAAGAAACCTCTCATAGTGAGAAAAAAAACTGAAAACTGACTCATCCTTTTAAAAACAGGTAATGAATCGCTGCAGAGTTTAGAGAGAATAAAGAATGAATCAGTGATGAGGAGCTCATTAGCTAATCATTAGCTTATAGTTAGCCAGAAGTAGAATTCATCAGAGTTAAAGCAAAACAAACACAAGGTCAAAGTTTCTCCTGTTACAGTCTGACAGTAAACTACAACAGTTTATTGGAGTTTGATTACAGATTACATTTGTGGTGATTTTTAATTAAATTCTGTGAACTCAGTGGGAGAAAAGCTACAAGGAAATGAGTGAAAACCAGAGCTGAAGCCTTTCTCCACCAAACATCTTGTACACAAACATGTATTAATCATCAGAAATAATCTAAACAAGCTTTTCTTCATGTTTCAGGAAGAATCCGGTGGTGAGATTAATCCCATTCTGAGGGGTCGTGTAGTTTTAGAGTTTGTGTTCTTGCTCTAACATTCTGTAATAAAAACAAATTCTCTCCAGAGTCACTTTTATTTCACTAAGTCAGACATTAAATATTTTGTATTTGTTGCCAACTAGGAGCAAAATAATTCCATTTTAACTGCAACATCCTGTTTTAAACATCATCCTTCTTGTGTTCTGTTGCAAACAGAATAATCTGCAGACTGAGACCTGCAGGACAGAAACATGCTTGCAGCCTCTGGTTCTGAGCCATCTTTAAGCCTCCAGCCACCTCAGAAACAGACTTTCCATGCAAAACATTGTAGCTGTAGAACATGGCGCTCTGTGCTCTGGGTTAACTGGAATGAAGAGAGGTGGAGATAATCTGCCAGTCACTTTTACAAATGGACTCTTCTGAGCTCAGTTTTGAAATATTAATGATGTGATGAGGTCACTGGAGGCAGCCTTTAATCCATGCCAATGCAAATGGACCCCAAGGTCACCAACATCCCCCTGCAGCGGCCCGTGGCCTGGACAGATTGACTGGGAAAAAGTCTGTGAAATGTGGTTTCTCACAGTTTAGAGGAATAGAGAGCGAACTGTATAATGGAATGGCCTCAAGCCTATACAGAAGGCAAAGAGGGAAATTAGCTGAAGCTGGGCCACATCAAAGTGTTTCAAGGACGGAGAGTGTTTTTTAAACCATCACCACACTGACTTTCCATTTTCTCTGCGAATGGGATTCACAAAATAACCACAACAATGTTGCAAGAGCGGGCCGGAGCCATAATGAGTGAGGGCTGTGTGCTTTGGGACCACTCTTTACAAAAGCTGCCTTAATTTCCCTCATTATTTTTTGAAGGACAGGAGGAGGATGGCCCTCACGGCTAAGCATGCTCTCTGAGTGGAAGAAGTTAAAACTAATTCCAACTTTAAGAGAATCATGCACTTCAAATGAGTTTTCAAGTGTTGCATAGCAACAGCAGCACCTACTTCTGTGCTGTTTATGTTTGATGGCAGCTATAAAGGGAGGGGTTCAGCGGACACGGGGGTTCCTCGCTGGTAATAATTAAGATCTGGTTGCAGTGCCGTCCAGACAACTGGTGTGTTTCTAATTGTTTAGTACAGCTCAACTGGAATCCTCTGCCAAGAGGTTTGAGCCAGCTGCCATGAAAAACTTTCAGATTTTACAACATTTACAAATCTGCTGTAGTGTCATCCCTACAGAGAGGAGAAAACCCTCACTTCTCACATCAACAGATAAGTTTCCATCACATCCGTTACAGGATAGAAAAGATAACATTCAAAGTGTGTTTTTACTTCTACAGTCTGACATTTATGAGTCACGGGGCTTGAACAGAGTGAATCTGCAGAGAAAAGCTTTGTGTTTTTAGATAAAAGATGGCGGGTCAGGAGTAATCACCCATTATATTTGATTTTAGTTTTTGTCTCAGGTGTGTTGTGATTTTATAGCAGCAGCAGTCACGGGGTCCTCGTGTTGAGTCCTGGTCTGTCCCTGCTCTGCTCCCCCGTTAGCAGCAGGTTGTATGGAGATAAAAGCTCTAATTGCACACAGAGGACCTCCATTATTCTCAGCAGTTTTTGTTTCTACCAGATGAGGATGCTGCCATCATCTCCCCCTCCCATGAATGCCTTCCTGCTGGGATGGCCTTTCACTGCTGAATGAACACAAGCCCTGCCTCATGTACCTAATACCTTCAATAATCCGTTTAACTCTTTGTAGTCCTGCAGACATGAACAGAATCATTCATCAGTTCCAGACAGCAGTTCCACCTCTCTGCCAATCTGTCAAATTACTTTCCCCCAGCTCCTTCCCTCTCATCTGATCAAGTCAGGCTTTTCCTCCCTCACATTTCCAAACCTCCTCTGTTCTTTTCACTAACTGGCTCCATTTTTAACTCAGTCGTGCTGTCTCTCCTTCTGCCTTCACTGTTTGAATCTGCAGCACCCCAATTAGTGGAAATGGGATGCGTTTCTCTGTCGTGGCCCCAATCTGGGATTTAAACTGATAAGCAGAATGCTTTTTTACATAAAACCTTGCCTTGTGCAACATTAATGAATTATCCTCAAACCTCTGTGATTCATTAAACACTTTCACACAGGATAATGAAATTTGCTGAAATCACAGGTGCCCCAGAATCTGCTGAGATGTGGAAGGTTAAGGTTTTACTTCACTTCCTACTAATGTGCCACATAAAGACTGTAGAGTAATGACTAAATAGTTCAATCTTCTTAAGTCCTGAGATTTTTTTCTTTGTTCTACCAGCTTGGTATAAATTTTAGTATCAAAGATTTTTCACTAAAGCATCTTTTTATTTGAGAAAGGAACAAAGGCCACGTTAGAAGTGGGAATATAAACATTTAGCACCGCGAGAACCAGTAAAATCTGGGATTTTTCTGATGAAATCTAAAAAAAAAATCTATATTTTATACAAGAAGCAAATTAAAATACACATTCTATATCAGGCAGCATTAATCATTCACTTTAAAAACTGATGAAAAGTCAATAAAATCCATCAGTGAGGACATACTGTTTATCATTTTCATGCCTCTTTACTTGTTGCTTCAGTTTCTCTGAATGATATAAGTATAAAATCAATGATCCTTCTAAAGGTAATATTTCATGTTTATACAGTGTGTTAACATGCATGCAACATGCACCTGCTTGGAGTTTTACCTGTTGATGTGGTTTAATCATTCAGAGCCTCTAAAGTGAACAAACGAATGAAATAAGGTGTTAAATGAGTTTTCGAGCTCGTGATCTCGAGCTTTGGTGTTTTCATTTCCTCCGTTTTTAATCAGTCTTTTCTCTCCAGAAATCAAATGAGCCGCGTGGTTGAGAAAAACATTTGTGAAAAGAAAAACACTCATTTGACTAGAAAATCACTCGTAGAACTCAGACCTCCAACAACTCCATCAGTTCTTCCATATTGTGATTCACACCAAAAATATCAGTCTCACCTTTGTTGTGTCACATTATCAGATTCATGGACCATTAAAACATCTTTAGCAATTAGATTGACACTAATCTTATTATTAGTTCAGAAGTTAATTTGGTATAAAAGCAGGAAACATGAGTCAACAGGAAACTGGGAGGATGAAACATTTCGGGGTTTGCAGATAAACACAAGTCCAGTTTGGGGTTCAGAGGTGCTTCTGTTTGCAGCCACAGCACCCAAAAACTACACTGACAGACAACCAGTTTCTAGTCCTTTAAGACTATTTTCTCTCATCTTATCCTCTTATTTGTTTTAATTCCCATCGTCATCCTCTTGCCTGACCCTCCCCTGACTTTGTCTTTCATTTGCTCTTCTTCATCTTCCCCAACTGAATAAATAAATGCAAGGAAGGGAGGAGAAGGAAAGGCCAGAAGATAAGAAGAGAAACTAGGACACTCCAACCTGGATGCATCATCCAAAGCAATTTACTCAGATGGAAAGTGAAGCCGAGAGGAGGAAGAAAACAAGGAGCTTAAGAGCATCTCTGCTAAAGAGGGGATGGCTTAAAGAAAACAAACGAAATGGACTGACAAGCTGTGCCACAGAGAGGAAGAGGAGAGGAAGATCCAAAAAAACACTAAGAGCTGGTTAAGATTAATTACATCAGAGTGGACAGAGAGACACATGGACAATAAATTAAATCTCAAAGAGGATCTAAAACTCACATTTTAAACTTATTTTTAATAAATATCCTATTTTATCTATATAAAATGTGATTTTAAGTTACTACAGTGGAGTGTTCATGTGTCTCACTCTGGTCCCCCATCAACACCTCTCATAAAAACAAGCTAGTGATGGCCAAGACGTCCATTTCAAGGCTTTGAAATGACAGTCAACAAACTCACCTAATAGGTGACATTACAAGACAGAGTATGATTACAAGTGTACCTGCAGAAAAAGCAGGAAGGACATGTAATATTCTCTGCCTCTGAAGAAAGTAGATCGTGGCTGACAAGCAGAAGAAAACATGAAAAAAACATGAAAGTAAACCAGTAACCACCTGAAAGTTTGTATCTCTTTCCCTAATACATATAGTTACAATAATATTTACTATATTTTCACCACTTTTCACTTTTTACCAGCTTCCTGTGGCTGGAAATTGAGGTTGTTTTTAAATCCACAAAAGCACAAAAACCTTTTCCATCCAGAGATGTTTACTTGTTTATGTACAAGATTTTTCCTCTGATGATGTTTCAGATTCTGAAGTCAAAATGCCTGATATTATGTGTCACATTGAAAATGTATCAATATCTATGATTATTAAAACCTATTTTCTGTATTAGCATTAATAAAAGCTTGCTAACCTTGTCCACGAGGAGGCTAGTTAGCTTAAGTTAGATCTAAAGAAGTTAATGTGGTCTTCTTCCACACAAACTAATGAGGGCTGTGTGAGTTCCTGCATCTTCTAAAGGTCTCCAGTGTTTCTGTTCTGTAATCTAAAGATCCATGTTAGTGTTTTAACACTGAAGCAGAAGCTTCTGTCTGCAGCAGCGATCAGATCTAACTGGACTACGAACATGTAAAAGGTAAATGAGGAGCGCATGAATCTGTCCAGATGACCTTTTAAAACACATTAAAGTTCACGTCCCATTCACCCATTAACACACGAGCTTCACATTTCTTACACTAACAGCAGAGCGCAGACTCTAATCCCCAATCAGTATCGCAAGAATCACACATCCAGCCACAGCTGAACTCAGGTGACCTCAGGTGACCCCGTCAACAAAGACCTGGAAATGATTCTTTTATTTTTCAGCCAGATCAGATACATTCTTACAGCATGTTGCATTCTAAAACTTCAGGGCATTTCCACATTACACCAATATCCACATACTGATTAAACTACTGACCATCCAATTAGCTCTAAATGACCCATTCGATCATTAAAGTCAGAGTCGCTCCAAAGCTTAGAATCCACTTTAACCCATTAGTTATGGTCATAAATCATCCACAGCTGGTAGTTTTACAGCAATAAGATGAAAAACATTAAGTTTGTGGATAACAAAAGTCATTTAAATTGTTGAATAATTTGTCCACATTATATATTAAACAGAAACCCTGCAGGGAAACTGCAGCTTCATAATGGAGCCGTCTCTGTGTGCTGTTTCTGGAAATTAAATGTTTTGGTGTGATGCACAGTTGGATGGACAAAACTCGAGTTCTCAAAGCTTCCCAAATTAATCTGATTTAACTGATTCATCAACAATAAAAACATGATCTGAAGCCTAATCTACAGAGAATTGGGATTAGCTGCAAGTCCAATAACAAACACAGAACCAGCTGAGATGGAAATCAAAGGAAAATCTGACAAATAAATCCTCATATATGAAGTTAGTTTGTATGTTTTTACACCAACGTGTGACGAGTTAAACCATCAGAACTTTGTCTTTTCATCATGTTTCTTGATCACAAGACACACGATTCTGCTGAACTTTGATTAATCACAGTTTAAATTCTATTAATACATTAAATGGAAAGAGCAGATTTTATGACCTCTAATTCCAACATTTATTTGTAATTCCAGAAAAGACACAAACTCAACCTCTGGCTTTTGCTTCAGGTCCTGCAGAAGGTCAGCAGAAGAAGAAAAAGTTATCAACTTTGAAACACTACACGGGAAAAGAAATTAAACTGTCAGTCCCAAAGCTAATTTTTATTCCTCTCAAGCCTCGAGGCCATTAGAGCTGATATTGTGTTGTTTGATACCAGAATGAAGCTTCTCACAGGAAACAAGTCATCTGTGTCCAAACTGAAGACAAGAGGAGGAAACTTTATATGTAGAAAAATATCTGAGAAAACAAATAAATAATTAGTTGTGTAAAGCTGGATGATGGAGTTGAGACTTTTATTAGAGACTAGATTCAAACAATTAGGGTTTATTAAAAGTAAAGATCATATTTCTGTCATTTAAAGTGTCATATTTAAGAAGATGAGACAGGTGAGCACAAGGAGGTAAATGAAGTTTTACAGTGTAAAATAGTTAAATGGATGGTGGTAAATCATCCCTTCATCACTAAATCTGACACCTGAACATGAAGCAGAGAAAGTTTAAACTACTAAAAGTTAATTTATGTGTAGCCATGCGGCAAAAGCTTCTCCTATTAGTCATGCATGTAACATGCAGTCCAGTAGGAACAAAGGTAGAAGGCAGGAGGATTAAAATCAAAAGGTAGGTCATGAAACGAAGAGCTGAGAGACGGAAAAACACGAGGACACGAGACGTTTAGGGAAATACTACTAGGAAAAAACTGTGTGATCTTTATTTTATTTAGAAAAGGAAAATGTGCATCAACTGTGTTACCGCTGAATTACATTTGTGCTATGAAGATTTCCTTAAAAGATTTTACTTTGTTTTTTTTCTGTTATTTAAGCACCACTGAGCACAAGACCCACATGAGGACATTTAAGTTCACTGTATCACAGATTGTCTCACATCTGCCTCAGAGAATCATGAATGTGATTTCTGTTAGTAAAATGTGTTGATTGGCTGAACGATGTTCACACACTAAATAAAAATATAAATATTAAATATTTTTTATGAGATGAACTCAAAGATCTGAAACACGTTCCACATACACAAAATGACCAGCATGACGATTGCACAGGTGTGTCTTAGACTGGCCACTATGAAATGTTCAGTTTTGTTTTATTGTGGAGGTCTGCATTACGGAAATGGTGATCACACCAGATACTGACTGGTTTTCTGAGTCCCCAGACCACCAAAATAAAACTCAACATTTCAGAGTGGCCTTTTATTGTGGTCAGTCTAAGACACACCTGTCTAATCAGCATCTTGATACACCTGTGAGGTGGGAGGGTTTTATCTCTGCTCACTATTACAGATTTAGACAGATTTGTGAACAATATTTGAGATAGATGGTTATTTTGTCTTTTATTTCTTTGAGTTCATCTCATAAAAATGGGAGCAAAACCAAAAGTGTTGCGTTTATATTTTTATTTACATACTTACAGCCTTCAAAACCAGGTGTTTTCATACGTAGGGCTAAAAACTCTGGTGCAAATGTACCTCCATTATTTGCAGTTTAATTTCTACACACCCAGAAAAAATAAATAAATAAATAATTTTGTTCCCTGTTTGAACAATCAGGCTCTCGTTAGTAAGTTATCCATTCAAAATATACAACTTTATTAGGATGTAGAACTCTGGCGATATGAACACAGATCATAGTCTGGTGCATTCTGTGCGAGTTAGGAGCATCACATGAGGCTCTTATTTTGATAAGCTGCACTTCTCTTGGTGTTTATACAGTCAGTTTGGGACCATTAGTTTAATCTATGGCCTTTAGGTTTTAACAGGATCTCAGATCCAGCTGCCTGACTGCACAGTCTGTTTGAATCCTCCTCCCTCTTTAGTTTGTTTTGGCTGAAACTCCCATCTCCCTCATGTTGGACTTTTATTAGTCTTTGTATTAAAGTTTCCGTTGCTACTGTTTTGTATTTATATGTTATGACTCATTTGAGCCAACTTTTGATTTAGAGACCATAACAAAGAGCAGAGCGCAGGATAAAGGAGTGTTGATAGAGAGAGGGGGGGCGAGGGGGGGAGAGGGGGGAGGGGGAGGAGAAGAGCCCAGAAACATGAGGAGAAAGAGGAGTATGATGGATAGCGGGGGGGTTGCTCCTCAGAGATAAGGCATTAATAATCCATAGAGCTTTAAGTACTCCTATTGAGGGAGAAAATCGCTCCTGTGAGCCTGAAAGCAGCCACCACACATCTTCTCCTCTCTCTCTCTTCCTCCTTTAACACCTTCATTCTCTCAAACGCTTTCAGCTCCACTGTCTTTTGTTTGCTGTGTGTTTTGTGGCACAAGTTTTTTATTGAGTTGTACTGATGCTACGAATGTGACAGTAAATCTCTCACTTAAAGCCCGTTCACACACGGAGCAACAACAGCAATCCTGCAGGGTTATTACATGTCACACTGAGGCAAATGGCTCCGATAAAACCCGTCTGTCAGCGATCACATGATATCAGTTTAGTCAGGACAGTAAAAACATTAAAAACAAACAGATATGCACCATCAGCTCAAAGTGCATGTTTTATATCACTTCTCTTTAGAACACAAAAGGTTGAAGATGTTTTTATTTATTGTTTTAGATCTCTCGTCTCTGCAGGACGGATGCAGAAGCTTTTCATCATGTCCATTTTTATAAGATGACTGAAAAGTTCAACCTGGAAACTGTCGATACACGTCCGATTCTGTAGCTTTCATTTATCTCATGTGATGTTAGTGATGTGTCACATAACGGGAACCAGAGTTAGAAACTGGGTCCAGATGTGCTACAGAATACTGAAGACATAATACAAGCACAGACAGAATCAAACAAAAACGCTGACAGGAACAAGTTTAAATTGTATCAGACAGATATCTATAGAAATATAACAAAAACAAACCTGAAACTGTTTCATCAATTTGGTTTGTGTACAAAAATATCATTGTTCAAATACTTTTTAAACCATCTATAAACTTAATTTAGGAATTCATCCATTTAATCAGGAACTCCAGAAGGTGGATTATTTAAAAACTACAGCTATGTTCTTTCAACTGCCTTGAATTCACGTTGTTAAAACATGTCAGGAAAAGGATGTGTTTACACATATTTGACATTTTTGGAATGAAGAAACAAAAGACTTGTTGACCTGAAAACAAACTCCGCCCACAGACGTTTCTAAAGGAGAACGAGGATCAAGAAGCTGCATCTGTCCATCCAAACTGACAGACCGCTGACGTATCGGAGCTCCACAAAATAAAAGACAGAGGATCAGAACATCAAAGCACTTTTGCCTTTTTAAGATACAATATTTCACATAACGCCTTGGAGATAGAGCCGGACAGAGATAAAGGTTCGTGTAAAGTCATTAATCTGAAAGTCTTTGACTGCTGACTGTGATGAATTAGTGAAATCACTGACAAAGTGCTGCGAGGGAAGCCAGCAGCAGACACTGAGGCAGACAAAGACAGGAGGATGTATCAAGTTAAAGATGGGAAAATTAATGAATGAGATGACAGACCAGGATTAAAAAAAAAGAAGTAGAGGTGAAAATGAAAGTGAAACTAAAAGAGGGAGCAGGACCTGGAGAGAGAACAGAAGACTTGCAAAGATAAAAAGCTAGGCAGGAAAATAAGTGAATGACATGAAACAGGAGAAAAATGAAGAGAAAGAGTCTGAAGTGAAACTGAAAAGGATGAAAATTACAGAATTATGAAACAAAAGGGATAAAAGGAGGTCTGGAAGAAAAAGAAAAAGGAGGAAAAACTGGGTCAAAAGACCAAAAAGGCCACAAAGTAAGTGAGAAATAGATGGAGACCGAGAAAAAAAGAAAGTGGATTTGACAGGTGAAAGGAAAAGAAAAAAAAAAGAACACAATTTAGGATGAAGAAGAAGAGAGCAGGAGGCCTCAGCCGGGCGTCGCCTGAGGCGAAGCCATCGTCTGTAAGTGCATGAGTGAGTATATGTCGTGTTTCCATCCAGCGGTGGAGAGCTACACAACCAGAAAATGAAATCGTGGACGGACCTCCAGAGTTACAGCTTTTCTTCTTAGTTTAATACTGAACTCCATCAGTTTCCTTCCATCTAAACTAGAAACTGTCTTTCCTAATGGAGAAATCCCATAAACATGTTGTAATGATGTCTGAATGTGCTAATGTTCCACAGCAGCATCCTTATTTTATAAAGGCTTCTTACCTCCTGGAACCAAAAACACTGTTCATATAACCTGGTACACAGGATTTGCTGAAACATTTAACATTCACATATTAAACCAAAATATTTTAATCTATTGTTAGATGATTTCTTATTCAATCTCTTTGGTCACATTTTATATTCAATTATTTTTCACATGTAAACAGTTTTTTCCTTATATTTTGGTTCTATTCAGCAACATCTATACGTCAGACTTTTAGAGTACTCCTCACAGAACCCATGAGGTCATGTGACCATTCAAGTCTAACAACATTAAATGACCTCGTACTAGAAACATCACAGTATAAAACAGCAGCCTGATGACAGAAAACTAACCGCCCCGGTGTTTGATTTGCTCCCAGTTTGATGACTTTCACAGTCCTGATATTAGTTGCACACTCACATTTCAAATTAAAAGCACATTCAACACTCACCATTACTGAGTTACATTTTGCCCTCAGGGTAAAACACATATGCTCCAAAACTGCATGAATCACAGCCAGTTCTACAAATCCCTCTCAATCTGCATGCAATATTGGCCAAGTTGTGAGTCAGTAGCTGCAAGTCAGGAACCAACTGGAACGGACCCAGCTGTGAAATGGCTCATCGAGTATCAGACCTCCTATCTGACTCATCTCAGACATTTGAATCCAAACCCTGCGATGACTTACACTGATCCTTGTTGTGTTTGGCTAACATACACTGTAGAGAGTTCCCAGCTTTATGCAACATGTCTGCCAATGTGTAGAGTAAAAATAAATGTTTACATTAAACCTGCTGTAGAAGATCAATTTAATTCAGAAACATTAAAAGATTCTGCAGAGAAATGATGTAAAAATAAATTAATTAATCCTCAGAAATGACAACAATCACTGGTAACAGCTGTGTGATCCATGAACTGACCACTAATTGTTTTGGTTCAGTGACAGTCTGCATTTAAAACACCATCTTCATCCTGCAGTCCAAATTTAAACATCATGCTCAAAGACACATGACGAGTGATGGAGTAACTGACATCTTTCATCACTGTTGTTAGCTTTGAATAGTTTGAGATGAATTTATCATTTTAAACTCCTTGTTTGTGTTTGTAGCCCACACACAGACTATAAGTTAGATCCATTTCACAAGCTGAAATTATAAAACCTACAAATTAGATGTTGAATGACACATTATCATCCTGCTTTTATTGATTCTGCCCATAATTACGCCTCAAATCCTGTTAGAGTCAAATTCTACACACTGAGTTACAACAACAGCATGAGGCCCCCAAACAGCCACATGTTTCATAGAACAACTCTAATCTGCCAGTGTTTTTCCACCATGTTTTCAGGACTTGTAACACCTTTGTTGCCTGCACAATGTGCACAGGTCTCCTGCTTTACTCCCTCCCTCATTCACTTTCCTGGAGCTTCCAAAATGAGAAAAACAATGCTGGCTTGTGTTGCTGCCAAGCTCCCATCCAGCCATGACAAACAGCCGGTCAAAATGCACAGCAAGGCAATGAGGTAAACAGAGACAAAGAGAAGGGTGCAGAGGACACGGAGGAGAAAATAAAAGTGCTGCTCTGGGGATTGGAGGCCTCTGGAAGGTTTTCAGTAAATGGAGGGCTTCAGGGAAAAGAGGGAGGGTCTCTGTCTTCAGCCCGTCATCATCCCCTCTGTCATCTTTAAAACATGCACCGATGAGTTCCAGCAGCAGACGAGATGTGCAGCTGAATGATTGAGAGATTCAGTTTGATCTATTACTCGACAGGTCTGGAACATCTTGACTGGGTCACAAACTCAGACGCATCTTTTCTGTTTCCCATCCCGTTCCATCTCTCTGAATCTGGACCAAATCAGGACGTAGAAACAAAACTGCATGTCTGGGTCAGCTTAGTGGGTAAAAAGCATCATAACTCTGTATGTTACCAAGAATGTAGCAGATTTATTACCTGTACAAAGTTTCTAAAACCAGACTGCATCATTATAAAAACTCAGTTTTCCATGTTTATTTCATCTTTCCTTCTGAACATTAAAGGTAACATCAGGGTTAAACATGTTTTCTTCACTCAGCAGATGGTATCAATTACACTAACAAGGAAGGAAACATGTTGTAATCTTCTTTCTCTTTTCATCGTGTCCAAAAGGTGCTTTTATTTACAAACTCTAAGATTCAGAATCGTAAATACGAAACAATATCGAAAGTCTAAATCATAATGAATAAATGTTTCCATAGTAGTTTCACTCACAAATAAATAAACAATAGAACAGAAGTAGTAGTAGTAGGGTCATTTGAAGGGGGGGGGGGTGACAGGATCTTCTGTTTGAAGCTTCTTTCTCAGATTCCTGCAGCGCTGCACACACAGAGTCAAAGACTTCTGAGCTGACACTTCCTGCTCCCACTCACACTTTAATCCACCTCACACACACACATCTGACCCTGTTTTGACTTGCCCTGACCTCTATTTGTTTCATACTGTTGTCACTGTGTTTTAAATCTGCCAGTGTAACTCCAGAAAGCCCCCCCCCCCCCCCCCCCCCCCCCCCCCCCCCCCCCCCCCCCCCCCCCCCCCCCAACACCACCACCCACCTCCAAGCACATAAATCCTCCACAAAAAGATCGGTGAGGTGAAATCCTATGAAGTGTCGCCCACACAGGTCCCTCGACTGAAGAGCAGCAGAGAAACAGAGTTCCATCACTGCCCACTTCACTGATGAGGAGTATGTTGAGATGAAATAATGCAAAATGGCTGCAGAGCGAAGTATGAAGTGCTCAGTGCTGGACAGTAATTTTCACAAAGACCTTTGAGCTCGACTTGAGTTTTTTGTTTCTTTGATGTGGTGCACAACCTCACACACGCACTCTGTGGTTGAAGGGTTCATATATCATTTCTTTAAAAACAGTGAGGACTGTGTGAAGCAGCCTGAGGCGCCATGTTTAAAGCCAGGTAACATTTCTCAGCTGATAGAGGGTGAGACTGTCTTTCTGATCGGACGCCCAAATTCTTTTTGTTTATCGCTTCCCTACGAGGAAAAACACAGCTGATCAAACTTTAGCATAAAAGGCTGCAGACGTCATGCATCCCTTTATTTTATTTATTTATTCATCTTATTGTTCTTGTTAGAAAGGCCGTTGGGTTGCATTAAGTATGAAATGTGCTGTATAATTCTGATTTATCTGGCTTTTATTTTGAAATGAAAGGATTAATCCAAACAGCTGCTTTCGGAGGGATAAAATTCTGTATCGTTTTTTGGATTAAAGGTGAAAATACCAAACTCCACTTGTTCTTGTTTAAATATCATCTTCTCACATTTGATTCTACAACATACTGGTTAGACTGTAAATGTCACCAGAGGCTTTATGATCACACATGAAAGGAAGCTTATAATATCTGAAGCTGCTGGTCAAACAGTAGTTGGACTATATGTTGAAGGAGATTGAAATAAAACAGTGATGTGAGGATCAAATTCTGCTTTAAACATCTGAATGCCAGTTTAAGACTGACCTTTATTCTCCAGATAACAGAGCAGGAGGTTCAAACCTTTGAAGCAGCATTTCAGGAATCAAACATATGAAATCATTAAATGACAGAGAATTTTAGGAACATGCAGATTGAAAATCTGAATGAAACTGACATTCAGACGTGACATTCTGCTCCATCAGAAACAACGTTCACATCAATGACGTGGTTTTACATCAAAATACTGAGATTTCACTGTGTTTTATACATAAAATCACTCTGCAACAAGTAATCTGTAATCTGGGATTATTGTCTTTTTTCCTCAAAGATGTTATTATTATATCTTCTGTGGATTAAACCGGAACATTTAAAAAACTTTCAAGCTATAAAACACTAAAGCTTATTTCTGTATCTATCAGCTCGAATGATGCAAAATAAATATAGTTGTACATTTTATAAAAAGCCAAAAAAAACTTGCTTTTCTACTATAATACTGCAAGATAATACGCAACAGTCTTTTTATCTTTATTGTTTCTGCATAAATTAAGTCTTAAAATAAAACTGACTTTCAATCCAGTAAAACAAAGTGAAAGACCAAAATATCAAGTCAAACAAATATTTTTTTTTGCAGTTGGAATGAAAATTCAAAGAATTAAAATGAAGAAAATAATGAGCCTGAACACAGAGTGAGAAATCTATGAAATTATTGTTCACAGTCTTATATTCCCAGCAGAGGAGGAGCTGAAATCTGTCATGAACTCGACCGTAAAGTCAGACACAAAGAGGATTACAGTTATAAACATGCAGCTAAATGCAGGAAGGTTCACAAAACTCTGTGTTTTATTTAGTCATTTAAACTTGTAACTTCATGTTTAGGTTTATTTATTCTTATGTTGTGCAAATATTACAAGTATTAATAAGTCACATGATGCCTACGAGTAATGTAACACTTTTATTCTATCTCCTCATTCACGCTGGACAGATCAGCGTAGCATTTTGCTGGTAAAATCAGCTGCACGTCTCTTCCAACCGGGTGAATTTCAAACACGTATCACTCACATAAATCCAGCTGGTTCCAGGAGATGTGATTTCATCAGTACACACAACAACAAGTAGGGCGAAAGACGACAACATGTGGCTCATTTTCACACCACGTACAGACTTCAAACCCGTCATGTATTTTTTCGTAGTTTTGCAAACACCAATCTGCACGTGTCCTTTTATTTTGAAACTTCCGGGGTATTTTACTTTTTCACAAAAGCCTAATTTCCTGTCTATTCCAAACTAAACTGCTGAGCTTGATGCGTTTTAGATGCGTTCGAGTCGCATTGCTTCTCGCCCCGTGGAAACAGTTCTATTGACTTTAATGGCGGCTATCAGCTATGTATTACGAATCACAGAGGAAAGGAGGGTGAGACTTAATACAAATAATGCTAACTGTAAATGTTTTGACGTTAGTGTTACATGCATCTGTCTGATGGAAAGTGACTTAGTACAACTCAATGAGTTTAGCAATTGAAGACCAATTAAAATATTTATTTTACAATTAGTTTCTCATCATTTAATTAGGAAGGAAATCATCTCCCTTCCCCCAGCAAGTAGGTTTTATATTGTTAAAATAACTGTTAAATCTGATTATGTCACATTTTTGATACAAATATTGAAATTAAATTATTTTGAAGTTTGCTAGTTTTCAAACCTTTTTGGTCAAACTGACATATTTTCCATTTTTGAGTGAAGATGTTGCAGTGAAACACACTTTGCATTAAAATAAGATAAAATGCAACAGAGTCCATTTCAGTTGTTTTTAAAGTTGGTGGAACAAAATAGATTTTCTACATATTTGCTGATGCAAGTCTGCTGTAACAAACTCTCGTTGTTATTAATATTTTTTTATCAATGTTTCATCCTTTATAGTTGGCAGCATGGTGTGTTTCATACTAAGAGAAGCATAATTCATACATCTAAACAAAAATTATCATATAAAAACAGGCCCGAGCTGCTGGTGAATGCTTAAATACCAACGTTGTTGATTCTCCTTGGAGCCCGATGCTTTTCTGGGAAGCATCTCGATGCCCCATCGGTTCCTCTACAAACAGCGAGTTTGTGACTCAGTCATGTTTGTCCTTCAATGTTACACTTGAGGGAAAAATTCTGACAGATTCTGTTGTGTGCAAATAACAAGCTAGCTGGAAATCTGCAGGCTATTTTGTACTAAAAATGCAAAGCAAAAGCAGTTGGACTGAAGTGCTACAAAGAATTCTATTCCTGCACAAATAAAAAAGACATGAGGCATTTAGACTCAACTTCCCCACCAGCAAAGCTTTGCTCTGATTACTTTGATTATTTTCATTTATTTCCAAGCCAACTGATGTATGTCCCTGTCTCCGTTTCTTCCTGCCCTTACCGTTACCTCTTGTCCTTTCCTTATGAGTTTTATTTTCTGCTCCCTGGGTAATAAAGACAGCTTTGTGGCTGAGAGACCAGCTGAAAAAAAGAACAATGAACTGATGTAGTGCTGAAGATTGTTGCTGCGAGGAATCATTTTCCCGTTATTAGATGTTGCCTCATTTCAGCCAACAGAACAAAACAATAAGAGCATTCAGGCGAGTGTGTTTGAGAGCCACATGAGCTTCTTTATGTACTTTACTGAAGAAATGACTTATTGACAGCTTTGTCCAGAAATGTCTCTCACTAAGACAATACTGGTGTGACAGTGGTTTACACTGCTTTTAGACTCTGAGGCTCAGATGGAATGATTCAATACTCTACAGACATCTTGAGTCACACTGCTTTTATATTTTGTTTCAAAAGGAACCAGACGTCCTTGTAATCTTCTCGAGTGTTTTTGAGCAGCGGTTTGCTGGAGATCTTTCAAACACGTTCTATTCCTTGAGTCACTTCCTTCCAGCGTTCAGAGGAATGTTTGAGTTTTTTGGTTTGAATGATCAGGTCAGAGTTCAGCGTCTTAACAAGCAACGGATGAACTAGTGTTGATGAACTTGATGAGGACGTCTGCTTGGCTCAGATCGTCGCTAGCCTGCAACAGATTTGGAAAACCTCCTTCACCAAGCTCAAAACATCAATATCTCATTCTCACTGCAACTAAACCTGGTCACATGACAAGCCTAAGCCTGACCGCGCCCTCTTAGACCACACCCACATGATCACGCCGTGCGTGCATGGTGCTACATTGTGATGGTTGTAGCCCAGTTCGGATGATAAAGCCAAGTTGGTGCATGTCAGTCCTGCACCATGAGTATGATGCCACACCCACTCTTCACCCTAGGCTCCACCCACAATATGCTGCTGCCATGATAGTAAATCATCACAATCTCACTACAGATATTTTAATGGACTTATTATCCTCCATTCTGTGTAACGAGGAGTTTCTTGAAGACCTTGTAAAGACTTTCCATGTTTCATCATAACGTGGAGCTCTAGCATACAAGTTAGCAAAGAATGGAATTCGTCCCGTCACAAAGATGTTTTCTTTAGTTGGATCTCTGAAAAATACCAAAGATAAGACAGTTTGATGGACAGGAAACAAGATTTAATTCTTTATGATTTAATGGCTGAGAACTTCTCTTCCATCTCTCAGGTCCTTCATCAGATCTTTGATTTGTTCCTGTTTCAGATCCAGTTCATCTGCTGGAGACTGTTTCTGTCTAAAACTTCTGTTGCTTTGTTTGTCCCAGTTTCTCAGTTGTTTGGAATACACCTGTCACATCATATATGCCACTGTATGCTCAAATAATTTTGTTTTTTTATTCTGTGCTTCTTTGTGTTTATAGGTCAACAGCGACCACTTCCATCCATAGGAGTCTCCACCGTCTCAGCATCATCTCAGATTCCAGGTGACAATTAAATCTCCACCCCAGAGGGCCGTTATTTGACAGAAAACAAACACACCAGTGACTGCTGGCGAAATGACACGTGAACCCACCTGTCAGGTACGTCTGACAGGGTTTGATAGCTCGGGCAGACTCGCTGCTCTGCCTGTCCATTAAATCCTGACCTGCTTTGTTCCTCTGTGAGACTGTGACTTCTCGCCTTTCTGAGCAGATGGAAGATTCTCTCAAAGGAAAAGGAAAATTGATGCCCAAATAAACCTGAATTACTTATTATTACTTATTTATCTGTAATTACTTAAAGGTTTGGCAGCATCTTTCCAGCTTCACTTCCCTCCTACTCGCTTCAGACACGTCCACCTTCCACCCTGATGAAAAGAGCTGAGTGTTTAGCTCAAAGGTCATGTGATGGTAATTGCAGAGGGCATGTTTTTTTGTCAAACTGCCAGTGCCTTTTAAATATGCAAGTCAATTAGAACGGGCTGAAAGGTGGACGGGAGGCTCAGCTGTGGTCCGACTCCGAGCCTGATGCAGTTTAACATGAGGAGGAGAAACACTCTGCAGACGTGACATCTGTTCATCTTCTCATGGACGAGACGTAACCCTTTACTTTCAGATAACAGACCATAATATGAAGATTTTTTACACCATTCAGAGTAAAAAACATTAAAAATACAGATAACAGACAATAAATCAGCTGTTTACTGCATGTTTTTGGGGTGAGAGACCCTCCATGAAGCACTTTCACAACTAGTTTATGATTTAAAGAAAATATCAGCTTGTGTATTTTCTGTAATTAGTAGCTAAACAAATTAGTACTCAGTGTCATTGCTTGAGGCTGTTTGTCTACCAGAACTAGTTCCATCAAGTATTTAAAAAATATGCAACAAAACTTCTAGAAAAACAAGAATAAATACATGAAAACCAAATCTGAAATGATTTAAACATCAATTATAATTACAGTTTATGCTGCCAGTAAGTAATCTGACAGATTTACAGTCATATGAGCATCTTTTTATTGCTCAGTGACAAACATCAGCATTAAACTTCTTTTATATATAAATTCATGTTGTATTTACTGTCTCTCAGTAGGTGTATTTTCTGCTACTCTATTTCTTCCCCAGCATTAGTATACTTGTATTTTTGGAATTGTGTCCCTTTGCAGTTGCCGTAGATGGAGGACCTGGTTCTGGTTCTGCAGGAGATTTAAACTAAAATTTAGATTTACTTTTACTCAAAATAAAATATATAAACTACAATTTATTCAAACATTAAAACACTAGATTAAAGTACAGCTTGTCATTTTTAGTAATGATTAGTATCGTGTGTCTTTTTGACAAAAAGCCAAACTGACCCAGTTTATCTTTAACAATAAAGTGAGCAAATGTTTTCTTTTGTTTTATTCTCTCCATCTGTTGAATCTGCTTTTAAAAACATCTGTCAGTTCTTCACTTTCTGATTTACTTTCCATGAAGTTCCTTCAAACTGTGAAGATAATAGCACATAATTACACGATCACACAGTAGCTGCTTGGCTTGCAGGTGTGAATGTGTTAAATGGCTTTTTAATTCAAGGTAGAAATGAAAAACCGCCACATTCAATCAAGCTATTCAGAATAAATAAAAGGTCACAATGTATTTTAGATGATAATTTGTCCGTTTAAACGCTCCGACACCTAATTACCTCAGCACCTTCAGAGCTGCTGCTGTTTGCTCTTTAAACCTGCTCTCCATCGGACAAACAAGCTTTTGTGTGACATTTCCAAACAGCCTGTAATTAGAATTATTGTGATATTTCAGATTGTATAAATATGTTGCTGCATTCAAAGTAATGAGAGTTTCTGGTTCAACACAGACTCGTGGGTGCAGCCCGGCCATGTTAGGCCTCCATAGAAATCAATTGAGCGTGTTCTGATACTATTTAGAAAATCAGACAGCGTGGCTAAAAGATAAAAATGACATCATTTGTTTATTTTGCACCATCGATGTCAAACAGCTCGTTCCTCATCCTCGACCTCAACAGTTACATCTTAATTAGCCAATCAGAGATGTTTAACTGCAGGTAACTTGGTCAGTTTCGCGGTGAAGAGTCATGGAGTCGTGGTGAAGGGAGCAGAAACCGTAAGCTGTTGATTTGAATGTCAAACGACAGCTTCTATTTGAACTTTATGAACATGTAAATGTGGCTTTTAAGATCGTTTAGAATTTGTGACATTTGCACTCTCTCAAGAGGTCTGATGATGGCGAAGCACAACAGTCTGCAGCAGCTGAATTAAAATCAGTCCTGGTGACAATTCTCTCATTGCATTCAGAGGTTCAAGCTGCTGCAGAAACCAGGAAGATAAAAATAATGTAGATCAGTATAAACTCCTTTAAGTTGAGCAAATCATGTTCTTCTTTTCTAAAGTTTCATATTTTCCTAAATTTTGAGGGAGTTTTTTTTTTTTACAATGCTGAGTAAAAAGTTGCCACTTTATCTCAAAGCTGATTCTTTTTCATCATGTAAGGTAAAAACAAAGACACCCAAATTCTACAAGATTAAGAATCAGCTGATGTTGTGGAAGGAAAAATAGTTTTTACGTATTATTTTAGAAGAACCAGCTGACAGAACTTGGTAGAAATGTGAAGTTTCACAGCAGAACTGTAGATTGTTTTCTCATCAGGATGTGCAGCAGCAGCAGAGAAGGATGCTACATCCCTCTGCTAACAGGGAGGAAAACAAAAGTGATTTCCTGAAACGAATTCCTTCATGAGCAGAAAGACAGTCCATTAAAAGCTCATCAAACAAAAAGTTCCACTGTAGATTGTTTCAGATCATTCAAGGTCCAAACCCACAGAACTTTTCAACATCAACTCATTTGCAGTAAAACATCAGCTTCTTTCCGCTCTCGTTTCTACAGGCAGAGAATTGGACGCCCTTCAGATGTGTATAAACTGACAGTTTTTCTTCTGCACAATTGAAGCTCACGTTTAACTCACAGGAAAGAACTTCATGTTCAACATGTTCTCATGAAATTGTGCATAAATGGCATTTCTGGCACACTGTGTCATCTTTTGCATTTGAAGGTTGTTGCATGATGTTTTCCACAGTTACACACATCAGAGGACGTCGTATCCAAGTATCATGTGAGTGAAAAGGAAACTGAAGAAAGAAACATTAAAGCTCGTAGAATTCAGGAATGATATGTGCCATAATTCAGTTTGTAATCAAACCATTTGTAAAGATCACGCTGGTATAAAAGCTGCTCAAGTTTTACTTTTATATCAAGCAACTAAAACTTGTGCATTAGCTTCCAAGTCTAAAAATGTTACTGTTACATTTGCACACTGTAACTTTAGTTAAAAATCTTCAGCTGAGATGGAATTTTATGCACTTAAACTTGCAGAAACTTGATTAAAACCATAAAATCTACCTCACACTGTACATTTTTACTATTTAATGGATTTCAGACATTTCATTTCGATTATTTATGGCAGACAATGAAAGAAAAGATGGAATCTGGAGTTACAGGAAAGAGAAGCCAAAAGGATTTGATTTTATATCCTGACTGTGACATCACACCCACCGCAATAAGCTTGTGTCTCGCTTCAGTCAGTCGTGGAACTAAGAACAATTTTCTTGTTTTAACTCAAGAAGAAAACATGATTTAAAGCTTAAATGTATATAGTGCAGCTTTATTCTCTGTTCCCCATCTACAGATGATCCAAGATTAAAGTCTGACAGTAAAAAAACAAACTCATCTTTGTTTTATATCACGATTTCAGCATTTAAATATAGAACAAACAAGAGTTCTTTTCATTTTCATATGCCAACCTGAATATAGAGCTGGAACAGAGATGAGTTGATACAAGATTTAATAACTTTGATGCATTTCGGCTGTGCTGACACTGAATAACTGATAAAACAGAATCAGCAAGTGCTGTTTCAATGTGTTACCATGCACACAAAATTATTATTGCAGCACTCATCCTGCAGTGTCAGAGCTTGTACCACAAAATACAGAGAAATGTCTAGATTAAGCTAAATTTTCCAATTTCCTGGAACAAGTTTTGGACTTTCTGATCAACAATTCTGTTTTCTGGACTTTGCTTTTCATCACAAAACAGATTCTCGGCAGTGATGGAGAATAACATCATGCTGCTCTCGTCCTTCAGGGCATGCAACTGCAGGTTTCTGCAGAACTGACCTTAAATCCTCTTCATGTGCTAATGTGTTTAATTCTTGTGGGTTTTTTATAAGCTGCACTGTAAGATTAATGAAAGCTCTCACAACATAAATGTGCTGAAAAGAAATGTTTGTGCGAGACAATCCATTAACGGCAAACTGGGAAGGATTTGATTCTCAGGGAACATTTTTTACTCCTTGTATTAATTAGATGCTTGTCAAAATAATGAATCAGAGGAAGAAAACGTAGATGAAGTGTCATTAACTGTGATCAAGTGTTTCAATCTCTCATTTCAGTTCATTTTACTACTTTTTTCTTGAGAAAAATGACCAAACACAAACCCCAGTTTGGTTGAATTTCATGTCATTACACAGTGATTATTTAAGCTGAATTGTTGAGAGGAACCCACATAAATCCTGCTGATGTTTGACACAGTGTGAATCAGAAGCAGTAGGAGTTTGGGCCTTAAATGCTGCTCGTAAATCATCATACAATGTTGTAATTAGTACACGCTACGTTGGCTCTGATTGATAGCAGACAGGAAGTCGCTTGCTCAACGACAACACACACACGCACAACGCATGCAGATTCACACACAGATAGGAAGGAACAAACTGTGTAATCTATGCTCCTTTACTTCACATCCAGAGACATTTTATCAATAACAAAAATAAGTGTGTGTGTGTGTGTAGTTTTATCCCTGAAAGTCCTGAGGTGTCTCCTCCTAATTGAAAACAAAAAAAAAAACACAAAGCAAACAAATGGCTTCTAAACAGCCAGGCCTCATTAAAACAAATGAGAAATTCTGCTCAACTGTGCAACAACGTTTGTGATTTGCATGACAACAACCCCGACAAACACAGAGCTGCTTGTAACCTTGTTATTGACACGCGTGTTCGAACACATACAAGGCAGTATCGATCAGAGCAGAGTGACGGAGAGATAAGACCGTCAGAGGAGGACCCTCGTCTTAATGCGCCGCTTCTTCCTTAATGGAGTTTACTGTATCAGATACCAACATGTATGAAGAGATAAACGGGCAACGCACACGCATTCACCTGTGTCTGTGTGTGTGTGTGTGTGTGTGTGTGTGTGTGTGTGTTTGTATTTCTGACCTCCTGAGGACCAGTTTCCTGACTTTTACTATCTTTCTGGGGTCCGAGGGTTCTTGTGGGGACCGAAGCCTGGTCCCCATGAGGGGGACTCCCCTTTTTAGGGTTAGGGGTTAGGTTTATAGGTATGGTGTGAATAGAGTTTTAGTTAGTCTTAGGGTTAGTTATAGATCAGTAATGGTTAAGGTTAGTAAAAGGGTTTGGGTTAGGTATAAATCTAGTTACTAAAATCAATGGAAGTCAATGGACGGTCCCCATAAGGATACCAAAACACACTTGTGTGTGTGTGTGTGTGTGTGTGTGTGTGTGTGTGTGTGTGTGTGTGTGTGTGTGTGTGTGTGTGTGTGTGTGTGTGGGTGTGTGTGTGTGTGTGTGTGTGTGTGTGTTTGTATTTCTGACCTCCTGAGGACCAGTTTCCTGACTTTTACTATCTTTCTGGGGTCCGAGGGTTCTTGTGGGGACCGAAGCCTGGTCCCCATGAGGGGGACTCCCCTTTTTAGGGTTAGGGGTTAGGTTTATAGGTATGGTGTGAATAGAGTTTTAGTTAGTCTTAGGGTTAGTTATAGATCAGTAATGGTTAAGGTTAGTAAAAGGGTTTGGGTTAGGTATAAATCTAGTTACTAAAATCAATGGAAGTCAATGGACGGTCCCCATAAGGATACCAAAACACACTTGTGTGTGTGTGTGTGTGTGTGTGTGTGTGTGGGTGTGTGTGTGTGTGTGTGTGTGTGTGTGTGTGTGCGTGTGTTTGTATTTCTGACCTCCTGAGGACCAGTTTCCTGACTTTTACTATCTTTCTGGGGTCCGAGGGTTCTTGTGGGGACCGAAGCCTGGTCCCCATGAGGGGGACTCCCCTTTTTAGGGTTAGGGGTTAGGTTTATAGGTATGGTGTGAATAGAGTTTTAGTTAGTCTTAGGGTTAGTTATAGATCAGTAATGGTTAAGGTTAGTAAAAGGGTTTGGGTTAGGTATAAATCTAGTTACTAAAATCAATGGAAGTCAATGGACGGTCCCCATAAGGATACCAAAACACACTTGTGTGTGTGTGTGTGTGTGTGTGTGTGTGTGTGTGTGTGTTTGTATTTCTGACCTCCTGAGGACCAGTTTCCTGAGTTTTACTATCTTTCTGGGGTCCGAGGGTTCTTGTGGGGACCGAAGCCTGGTCCCCATGAGGGGGACTCCCCTTTTTAGGGTTAGGGGTTAGGTTTATAGGTATGGTGTGAATAGAGTTTTAGTTAGTCTTAGGGTTAGTTATAGATCAGTAATGGTTAAGGTTAGTAAAAGGGTTTGGGTTAGGTATAAATCTAGTTACTAAAATCAATGGAAGTCAATGGACGGTCCCCATAAGGATACCAAAACACACTTGTGTGTGTGTGTGTGTGTGTGTGTGTGTGTGTGTGTGTGTGTGTGTGTGTGTGTGTGTGTGTGTGTGTGTGTGTGTGTGTGTGTGTGTGTGTGTGTGGGGGTGTGTGTGTGTGTGTGTGTGTGTGTGTGTGTGCGTGTGGAGGGAGTTAACCTTTTCTCCAGGATATGAATAAAATCCCAAACATTACAGAGATTTGTATCAATTATAATAAAAGCAACGCTTCTTCCACCAGGTCAAAAGGCATGAAACACATAATAATCTTTGGCTCTAAGGCTAAAAGGTCAAAAAGTTTTTTTTATTTATTTCCCAAATGTTCCAGACAGGTGAGATGTTTTAGAGCTTCCATCAGGTCGACAGTAAACATAAACGTTTTCTTCTTCAGCCTCCGCTGCGCTGCACAAACTCAGAAATTAACTCTGCAGTAACTGACAGAGTTTCCTACACGCTGTCACCACCCAAACAGAGAGAAACCAAAAACACTGAGCTAACATTGATTCTAAGCTGCTGCAGAAGATTTCTGGGTTTGATAACATTAATTAGCTCAATGTAACTCAAAGTTATGGATCGTTCAACCTCAAACACTCTATACATTCCCTTTAAATGAGAAAAACCACGAAGATCAAACAGGATAAGTATTTATTTGTTTATTTTGATTTCATCAGGGTGGTGCAGCTGGAACATTAAAATTAAAAGCTAAATTATCATTAATAAGAGTCTGAAGTGATTTTAAATGATCTTTAATCTGTGCTGCTCAGGATGGAGGATTCAACCCAGTCAGCTGGTTCATTCATACAGATAAGAGATTTAGTTTAACTCTATTTGAATATTTCTACAAGTTTATCTAAAATTATGTTATAAAAATGTTAAAATGTGACACTGAAACATTCCAACTTCATCTTTCAAACTAAATGACATATATCAGTATAAAAAACTCAAAGTTTCTAAATATTCTATCAAACCACAAACACATGATCCACGCACATGTCAAGATTTGAACTGAGACAATGACGCACGTATCTGCTGACACATTCTGCACAGACAAAAACATCATGGATTACGGCAACCCCTCGGGGGAAAGAGAAACGCAGCGTCGGTTCTGAATTCCAAAAAACAGGAAGCCTGCAGGTGACTTCCTGCGAGCCGCCTCCTCAGCTGGATGCCACAGTTAAATGGTGGGGTGTAAGATCGGGTGTTTACAGGGGGCCGTCAGTGTGATCGATCATACGCTGGGATTTATGATACATCACTGCAGCAGGCAGCAGCAAATCACATTCAGCAGTATTATTTACATATTCTCCCTGAAATGAGACTAACAGGAAACAAACTGAAACGTAGTGAAGGAGCAAAAACACACAAAATAAAGAAAAATCTGACTGAATTCTTCTTCTATTTGAATCTGTCACTTTCCTGAGATCTTCCATCTTTATTAGAATCAAGTGTAAATCCTTCATGTATGTTTGAAGCCTGTTGACTGACTCAAGTGAAAAGGAGGAACCAGGACAAAGAAAAACAGAATCAGAGATGTCACATGATGTTAGTGTGAGAACAAAACTCCATCAAACAAGGAGGAAACAGCTGAGACGTCTGAGGAGACAGTGAACGTGTCTCTTTATGATCCTCCCTAATGAAGCACATCACATTTCACATGTCACAAACCTCCAGACAGTCAATAACAATCCCCTCAGGCATGTTCCAAATCTGACATGCAAACTAAATAAACACAAGTTGCTGCTTTTTACATACAAGAACACAGATTTTGTGTTCCGTGTTTCACTCTGGAAAGAGTTTTACACACTAAGTTACTCTAACGTGGGAACGTGGACGTCCAGAGTTAATTTTATTCTTTCTATAACAGACAAGCTAAATTCTATTTTGTTTAATTTGCTTAAATGTGGTCAGATCTGGTTTATTATGATATAAATCAATTCCTCTGTGGTCAGACTGATGTTAGACTTCATGTGTAATAATCATTATGTTTTAACTCCAATGTGAGAAAAAAAAACAGTCACTCTGCATCACGTTTATGAAACGATGATGTTCTGATGGAACCAGTATCTTCTTTTTCTATCATTTTAAATATATTCTGATAAAATCTAATTTTTCTTTGCTCTTTAAGAAAATATTTTCTTCACGTTACTTAATTATTAAAACATATTTTATCAATGTTAAATAAAATGGTTTTAAATTTGTGGTTAAAATGTTTATTGTAAACATCTACGACGTGTAGCCTCTGATTCAGTGTAAATAAAAGGGTTTATAATCTGACAAGGGTTTCCTCAGTGAGGAATAATTTAAAAAGACAGAAAAAATTAAGCTAAATATCAAGTTTTAAACCTTAAAGGAAACTTAAAGTCATGAAGAGATTCCAGTGAAACAGTAAAGAAATGGAAGCATGACATCAACTGGATTTAATTATAATTATATATAATTATATAAATAATCCAAAGTGAATAACAGTAAAATAAACAGTTTGTGGATGGAGGGAAGCCAAAAGCTGCTGAATTATGTTGCAGGATTCTAAAGGGGTTAAAAGGTTTTAAACAAAGACTGTATTTGTTGCATTATTTGAATCTATCAGGCTTCTTATCATCACACAATAATGTTGCTGAATGTTTTTATTCATTAGCTTTTAAACATCGAGGATCTTCTGACTTTAACCTTTGTTTATTTAGATACATTTACACTAATTTAGCACTCAATGCATCAGCTATTTCAGTAAGTTAGTGCATGTTAAAGTGTTTCTATCCACATTTGCATTAAATATTGTATCATTATCAAACACAGATCATCCAAAACATCCTCAGTGGGGTTAAGGGTTAGAACCAGAAGGGTTAAATGTATGATTTGTGATCATCAAACTCTAAATAGAGTATTTTCATGGACACAAACACACTAGATCATCATATTTTTATATAAGTAGCACTTGTTTGCTCATAAAAACATGCACTCTGCACAGGAAACATCTTCCTTTAAAATGAATTTTAGATACAAAAATGTGTTTTTTAGAACAAACACCAGCCTTGGAGTGCTGGACTTTGGCCCTGGAAATGGAGCAAAACTTCAGGACAAACCAAACGCAAGGAAGCAATAAAGGACATAAAGGTTAAGCTAAAAAGAGAAAGGCCAGCGAGAAGAGAGACGATAACAAAAACCTGCCGCGAGAAACCAGGAACCCGAGATAAAGAGCAGCTTAAGTGGAAGGAGAAGGAGGAATGAGGAGAGACAGAGGTGTGAGGTAAGAGGTGAAGGGTCCCAGCTACAGACAGCCACTAAAATAAACACGGCCTGACCCGCCCTCCGGCGCCGGATGAAGGTCAACGGCAGATTGAATAAGTTCACGGAGAAACGATGAACAGAAAACAGGACAGAAAATGGAGAGAGAAGAAAGAAAGAGACGCAGATCTGTTGCATAGTGAGGGATTAACCCGGTGAGATGGAGCAGAACGAGAACAGAGAGAAGAACCAGAGGCTGAGGTTTTCAGGAACATGTTAGATTTAAAGAAACTGTGAAAGATAAAAATGTTTTATTGAGGAACTAAAACACAAAAATAAAACAAAGCAACATCGTTCAGATTCTTCAGCTGAGTTTAGTGTTACTGGATTGTTCACGAATCCTTAGAATAATATGAAATGAGTCCAATATCATAAGATATTTGTTTGTTTTTATTAGAAAAAAGTATTTAAATATACGTTTAGCTTAAAGGAGTTGTTAAAATAGGATGAAATATTTAGTTTTACTTCAAATCTTTAGATAAAATCAACATTAGTTTTTGTTTTCCATATAAATTTATAACTTATTAAATCATTATAAGAGTAGAAATAAAATCCTAGCTCCTTCTGCAGAAGAGACCTGATTATGTATCTGTGGCTGAAACCAGCTAACAGTCCAAATTAGCTGGAAAACATCGACGTACTGGCAAAAATAACGATTTCTGTGCTTTGTTTATCCAACTTCCTGGCAAACAGTGTGCTATTATTTTGTTTTCCATCACGTAAGTCAATATTTAACAAACTTTGGGCAAATTCAAAAGGTAAAATAAACTGAATTGACTGCTGACTCGAATACAAATGTGGAAATAAGACACAAACTTTCTCTTTTTCTTCAAGTCCGATATGCTGAAATGGTTTCAACTTCTTAAAAACCATTTAACCTGACTCCGCTTTTTATTTGAGGAATAAATACAGGCTGAAATGTTTCTGGTTCCATTCACTAACAGCCTCCTGCAGAGATCATTTACTAACTGTGAATATGAACCCAAAATGTGTTTTGGTGTGGAAAATAAGAAAATTGAGCTTTGAGTAGAAAAAACAGAAGACAGAGCTAATAAAATAAGAAACACAAGTAGGTCAAAGGAGAAATTTAAAGAGGAAAAGAGGGAATAAAGATGACAAAGAGGGAAGAAGAAACAGTGATAGAGTGAGGTAGACTGAGACTGTAGAGAGAGAGAGTCAGACAGACAAGAAAGAGCAGATTGCCAATTTAGTTTTCAGCAGTCATCATTACAGCTAAGCTGTTCTCACAGCAGAGCAGCAGAAACATTCTCCCTCCGTTTTTATTGCTCTGAGTTTTTTTTTTCTTCTTCTTCTCGGGTCATTCTCACCGTGCTTTCTGCTCGATGTCCATCGGAGACACACACACCACCAATAAACCACCGCAGCTGTATCGAAGCTGCTCGCGTGGTGGTGAATATCAACAACAACACCAATCAATGGCAGTCGAGCTCCTGCAGAGTAACAAGTGTGTATCTGTTGAAGCACACGCAGGTTACATGTCCATATTTTATACTAACACTTCATTCTTGTTTATTCTTAGTGGATGTTGTTTGTTTTTATTACATGAAGTAAATCTTCAGGTACCAAAAATAAATATAAAAATGTAAATTTCTGAGAAGTTTTTTTAATCGATTCTTTAAGCAAAAGGAACTAAAACAATCTGCATCTTATTAAAGAAGCTCCAGTTTAACATCCTTATAATCAGCTGTAGTTTAAGACTTTACTGCTGGTAGTTCATCATGACTCTTATTATAAGTTTAAAACTTTCACTAAATCACAACTTCTGCAGTGAATTATTCACTGTTAAAAGTTGAACCTGCAGGTGAAGCTGCTGAACAAAGTTCAACTCAAAGTTCAAGTTTTTTTTATTTATTTTTTTTATTTTACTCGTCACATTGACAAACTAATGTAAAACATGAGAAGGTCACATGGAGGTGAAATGCAGTTTTTACATCATCTCCAAACTGCTGCTGGAATGAATATGGAGGAAACTTCAACCTGAAAATATTTAAATTCACTGACGATATACAGTTTATTTCTATTTATAAACTGTATTAATGGGTCTTTACTAATGCAACCTTTCAATTTCTGGGTGTTTTTTGACATTTTTTAATGCAAACTTGTTAAATTCTGCACTTAAGCTAAGCTACATGTTAATCTCAGCCAAGCTAGCCACTCCTCCAGGGTCCTGAGTAACGTCTACATTTCAGCATTTTTGTTAAAAAGCAGTTAGAAGGCAGGAAGATAATTTAGGGGGTGAGTTCCTCTTTAAAGCAGCAACACACCATGAAAGACGTAGAAATTCCATCAGGGTTCAGATCTATAAGGATGAATCAAACTACACCGTAAAAAGTCTTTCAGAGGTGTTGTTCATATGACATTATTTTATTAAGTAAATTCATTCAGATAAATCAATTAAATTTTCTTTTTTGTTTTAATAGGTGCATTTAAAGTAAAAACTGTGAATGTTTTTGTAACTTAGTATTTCCGACCAAAAAAATAATTTAATTGAACCACAACATTATTTGATTACCCAAAACTCAGTTTAATCAAGTTTATTCAAAGTAAAACGTAGAGACACACCCACACAGCTGCAACCGAACAAGCCTGTGCAGGTTTGTCGGTTACATCGCTGCCAGCAAGACAGAGAACCCTTCGTTGACTCTCTCAAGCAACACGCTTCAAAATATGTAAGTAGACTTTTATATATACAATAAGGTTTTTTTTTTTTAACCAGACTACTGTGCAATATACAAGAGCTTGCTTTCTCAGTTTGCAGTCAATGCGGTATTTCTGAAGTTAGTCCCTATTATCCGAAACAGTTTGTTAGCTTTAGCATGACAAGAAAGTTTTTTGTATAAATAAATGAAATGTAATTTCACAGTGTTTTATCATTACTACCATTTATATCTTAATAACCGCTACCGTGCATTCAAGCCGTGCGAACATCAAGCTAGCCTCCACTTAAGAACCCCCCCAAAAAACGGTTAACTTGAATGATTAAATGCTTAGCATCCTTGTGAATGCACTGTGTTATGTGGCTATTATGATAGGCATTGTTTATTCGTTTTAGTTCTACTCTGAATGTTTTGGGGCCCGCGCAGGGAAGGGTTGAGATGGCGAGCTTTTGACCCGCTATCTGTTAGTCATTTTTGTAGGGTTTAAATTTGATAATCAAACATTGTCATTGGTGAGAAAGTTGTAATGTGTTGCTTGTAGAGACGAGTGGAGGAATTTGCCGCCTATAAATGGAGCTCGCGAATGAGGGAATGTAACTCATTTTTATTGAGTATATAAATTCAAATTAATTGGTTAAATGTTACTTATTTTTAATAAGTCTATTTTATTTGTATGCCAATAGTTTTTAAGTTGGTTTTACTCAATTTATTTGTAGTTTCTGATTAACTCAATATTTTTGCATACAGTTAAGCGCTTCTTATCAAGTATTCCCAACTCAAAATACCAGTCAGTTCACTAAACTTCTAAAAATTACTTGGAAAATGTTGCCTTAATTTTTTTTGTAAGATAGAAGAAATAGTTTTAATAGTTTCATCCCTGGAGGTTAATCATCAGGATGACAGAACTAAACTTTACAAAAACAAAACCCACAAATATCTGAGCCTGAAGGTTTAAATTAACTACAGACCATAACGTGTTTGTTACAAGAGGAGGTTTTAATCCAGGTTTGATAAACTGACAGATTATTAGAGAAAGTTGATCACAAATAGAATAAAGGGAGAGAAGAAATCTTGTTATATGAAATGAGCAGGAAGATGATGAATGGCATTTAAAAACTATAAAAGAGAGTGAGATGATTGGAAAGAGGAGTGATTTCACTAAACAAGCCTGCAGGCTGACAGTCATTGTGTCTGTTTATGGTGAAAGAATGTGTGAAGGTAAACCTGCACTGATCTGAGATCAGATCAGCTGGAAGACCAAACAAATCCCACCAAACATCAACATGTACGGCGGGTCTGCAGTGACCGACGGCAGACTGAGAGGTAAACAAACATACCTGCATCAAGGACGAGCTGAAAACTCCTGAGCAGACGATCTGACAGGGTCACAGCGAGGGGAGAGTTACACCACGCAGCCAAAATATCAGACTCTAATTCAATATTCTATATTAATTCTTAATAATATTCAGAATCAGATCTTTGACTTGATGAGGGGAAATCCTGTCAGCATCAGCCTGAACATCAGAACTTTCTAATCTCAGGTGTTAGAGTGTCTCCTGCTGATGACCTACTTACACACTGATGTCAAGGAAATCACAGTCATGCATCCAAAACAAAAACCTTCTTTATTCAATTTGGAATTTTTGACTGGATTTTAAGTGAATTCGTGTGGGCAGACTTGATTAATCACGCTTCATATTAATCAGAAGTGACGAGTGTTTCTGGCTTCAATCTGACTGTACTGAGCTTTTCAATGAAACACGCATCTTTTATTGGATTAAGAACCAGCTGCTGTTGCTCTCATTCTTGTTTAATTTTTACCGATTGTCCCTTGTTGCTTCAAATATCACACCAGACTAATTAACTTTGAATATGAATGCTGTTCTGAAGGCCGGCTCTTTTGATTCAACAGACCTGTTTCATGTAGCTCCGGGCAAATATGGCTGCTCCTTCTTAAAACAATGTGCTTTTTCCTTGAATCATTTTTCATTTATTATATTCTAACACTATTATTACTTAACAATCCAGCAAAGATGAGGACGTCACTCACTCAACATTTAGCCCAAATATGTAGATTTTAAATAAAAAAGTTGATTTTATGATACATTTTACCAAACAAGGAAAAATAAATGACTGCAACATAAATGAGTTTGATTTTTAGATTCATCGTTCTATTTAAAATGACTTAGTGTGTCCATTTTATTATTTATTTTATTTTTTTGCTGGCAGATAAGATCTTTTTTCAGTATGAATGAATGAGTTTGATGTTTTGTTTTGGGTTTTTTAAATAATTCGCCAAATGTTTAGTACATAAAAATGTTTTGAACGCCTCATTAGAAATCCATCATCTGATCCGTCCAAATTTAAAATATTGTTCTATTTATGGGAAGGAAGCAACACTAAGCTTCAGTTTATACAGTTTTAACATTCTAACTGAATTTAACGTAATTCAATTTACAAAAATGTCAAACAAATCCACGTTCTTCATCGAGTGCAACATGTAAATGTAAAAAGTGACACGTTTTGGCACAACCAGCTGAAATGAAAACAAATCCTGGATGAGCTCCAAATCTGTGACACTTTAAAACCCTCAGATCCCAAATTGTTTCAATATTTTCCAAAAAAGTGTAATAAAGGAGTAAAAAAACCCAAACTGGGGGAGATGGGACCCCCAGTCAAACCAGAGAGCAGTCATGAAGTTAGCTGTTGGATTTAAATCTCTCCCCTGAACCCAAAACTCATAAACTGAACCAATGAATCAAAACCAAATACAGGTCTGCTGGAGACTGTCGCCATTTGTTCACTTGGGTTTGACAAGCATGAGAGCAACAGCACATTCATCTTCAAAGCTCCTCCTCATCCTCCAGACTGGAGGTTCTTATCCATGTTTTCATTAAAAGCTACACAGATGTTGTAAAACAAGATTAAAAAAATGTTTGTTTCACAAATTCTAACATTTGTTTTAGGCCTTTTCTAACATTTCCAGAAAATAATATGTTTGACTGATCAGCTGTTTGACAGAAGTCACAGACTGAGACATTCTAAAACTTCACACAATAAATGATGTGCTAAAAATACAGTAAATGTTGTTTTCTATGTTAAAAACAAGAAATGTTGACAACATACATGCAGCTAAAGTATCTCTATCTATCAATAACAGGTTTTTATTCTATAAAATCATGATTTAGCTCTAAGTGTGATGATGCGTTTTCTGATATATAACAGTTAACACACACATTCTGAGTCTTTTTAAGTCAGTTCTGTCCATCATCTCCACATCTGCACAAACAAAGCAACAATACTCAGCATGCATGCAAACACATGCAGAGAAACATGTTCATGTAGTCACAGAGACAAACACGGATCCTGCCAACGCCCACAGCTCACAGCCAGCAGAAAGAAAAAAAACACAGGAGTAGAGAAGAAGACATTGGAAAAGACTTAAAAAAAACCAGCTTTTATCTGTTATCTGCGTGAGGGGAGTGTGTCTGGAGAGCTGTCAGGGGGGTTGCTACTGAGTGTTTCCAACAGACTGAGTGTGACTGTGTGTTTCTGTGGCTGTGCAGTAATCATTTCATATATATGGCAGAGAATCAGCGTGCTGAACAGACAGCACAGGATCATTGGAGTGTCTGTGCACGAGCGCTCGTGTGTGTGTGTGTGTGAAAGTAAATTCGAGTGTGACTGACTTCCATCAGCCACTCTAAGCCCGGCAGCAGTTACGCTCTGAGAATTAAATACAAGACGAAAAGTGAAGAAGAGCCAGAAGATGGCAGGGAGGAGAGGACAGGCTGGGGGGAAGGTTAGGACCCTCACACGTCTGACTTCGATATGTTCCACCCCCCCATCTTCACTCAGTCTCTGTCATTTCGTGAAGAAAGGGGCCAGTGAACTGACACTCAGCAGGGAGGGTGGGAGTTGTTACTGTGTACTAACCCCAGCATCCCAGAGAGACAAAAAAAAAAAGAACCAGGAATAGAAGCAACAGGATGACGTTTAGCCAGACCTGTCAAGTGAAACACAAAGTGAACCCAGAGTCCTGAAGTGCTTCAAGCTACAGCGAGCAAATGTTTCTCCCTCTGCACCTCCTGCCTGCATCCAGACCCTCACACATACTGCGCTAATTGTCATTTAACCCATCATGCCCATTGCATATTTTCTTCTAACAAGCAATTACACAATGCCCTCTATCATCTCAAACCAAGCGAGCTGTTGTGAAGCTGTGATAAACTCACTGCTGTGAGCAGAAACCAGTTTAACACAATCAAGTTAACACAATGTTTGTATGTAAATGTCTCACACGGTAAACCTGATCAGAATCTGATTTATGTCAACAGGGAACAAACTATTTAATCCAGTATCGTAGGAAGATAACTGTGATGATCATTGTCTTTTTCTTTGAAAGGACACAGATTATTTAACTTCTACAGCCATGAAGACGAATCCAGTTCTGGAGACGCACGCTGAGTAAACCACTTCTCCTCTAGACCACCAGTTTCTAAGTCCATCCATCGATTTTCTGTACCTGCTTGATCCTGTTCGAGGATTCAGGGAGCTGGTGGGAATCTCCAGCAGTCGCTGGACGAGGGAAAGGTTTAAAGGTTCTGTATCATGTAAAATCAGCTGTTTGGATCTTTTAACCATGTTATGATGTTATTTCCTTATTAAACCCTCCAGAGTGGTTTTTGGTTTAATCCACACATTCCTCAGTAATCCTCCTGAATCCTGCACTCTGAGCAGCTGCTCCACTCTCTCCTGGAAAACCACCTGACTGTAACATAGTGATGTAACAATGTTACACCAGGACCTGCAGATTAAACACACACACCCCGAGCTGCCAGAGTCTGAACCAAGACACTAAACACCACCATTTGTAGTATTTTACTTTCTAAAAAATGTCTCAATGGAAATATGAATTTGGCTGTGAGAGTTACAGGAATTTATTCATCATTTTATTCAGGCAGCTCGAGGGGCAGCACTCATGAGGAGAGGTCCTGGAGGAGAGATGGGATTTTAGGTAAACTCAGTGTTATAGAATAGAATAGAATAGAATAGAATAGAATAGAATAGAATAGAATAGAATAGAATAGAATAGAATAGAATAGAATAGAATAATCCTTTAACTGTCCCATGAGGGGAAATTTGGTCGTAACAGCAGCATCAGCATTTACTTCCTGGTCAGAGAATAACTTGAGAATATGAGTTATATTTCAGGACAAATAATAATATTAATAATAATATTTTATCATATACTGTATGTGTCTCTAATTAACCCAACATGCATCATTTTGTTCTGGAGAACATGCAAACTCAAGAAAAAGTCCTAGTCTGGCGACAAGCTTGACTTGTTTGTTCCAAGGTAACAGTGCTACCCACCTGCACCACCGTGCAGCCCAGTTCAAACAGGTCAAATGAAATGAAAAGGACACTGTTTAGTCCATTTACTTTAAATCACATGCAAATATTTTCCAGTTTTTCTGACTTGAATCACTTGCAGTGGTGCAAAATTTATAAAATCCTTCAGAGATATAACATGAAACCTGGCTGATAATAACCCCGGATGCAGCTACAGACGAGACGGCTGATTTCCAGCTAAATTGAAAGCATCAGATTTGTATTTTAGGTTCTGAAAATGCTGCTCTGACCACGCATCTCCTCGTGGATTCATAAAGTAAAAAAAGAAAGTAATGTTAACCAATTTTTGGCATCACCATGTACTGGTTGAAAAGATTAGCCCACTCCTCGGTACCAAAATGTCCTCCATCAACCCAGAGGTTGGTGCCTCGTTCATTCTTCACCATGGAAACAACATCCATCATCATGCTTTCCACTTCCACTCCTACACTGATGATAATCCGCTCTGCATTTCCACCAAAGCCAATCACTGAAATTCAATCCATCTTCACTAAATGCTTCACCAAAATTAGATGGTGGTCGCTGCCAACTTTCTGTAGCAGAGATGTGAAAAATCAGGTAGAAAGAAAATATAAAGTCACTCCACCACGTCGACCAATCATATAACCTTTGTTCTTACAAACTGGTGACATCCCACTCATTAAATCTGAACTAAGAGTAACTAGTGATGCTGACGAGGAGATTAAAAACTGACTTTAGGAAACTTTTTGTAACAAGTATCTCAATCAATCAATACTCTACAGAGTTCTCCACACGTGAAACATCTGAAACACAGTGAGTTTATATGTGAACGGACATGAAACAAAATCTGAATTGGTATGAAATATAAACAACGATTCAAGTTGTTTTGTTTAAAAGGTTGTAATTCTGTAGTAAATGAGTTTTGGGAAGGTGCAGCGATTCGTTTAATGACTGAAGTCGTCAGTTCATCTGCTTGTTTGTTGGTTTTTATTTAAGCACTTTAAGCTCCATCCTGTTTCTGCTTCCATCCTTCATCCCTCTTAGACATTTTTCATACTGTTGCTGACTGTAGGAAATGACTGATGTTCCAAACTCTTTCATTAACACACTCCCTCAAAATTTCTTTCATACAGAAAAATGCCTAATTCAATTCCAAACCTCTTTAACTTTTCAGTTCTGACACACTTTGTATATTAGTAATTGAAAAGCTAGAGGCTTCTAGCTTAGACACCCACAGAGTCAGCAAAATGCATGCTGGGAAAAGAAGCAGCAGCACATAAAAAGAGCAGCGACGTCTCTTTTCTCTCCGTCCAGCTGTCTAACCGGGAAGCCGGTCGGCGACCACACATCAGAACATTTGCATGTCATGAAACAATGACAGCTGAAACATTTGCATCTCCCACCGAGTCCCCCACCTGGAGTCTGACTCGGGGATGAAGGGTTGGGCGTGTCAGGCACTCAGGAGAATGGCTCACTTTTTATTTACCATAACTTTTTACTTCTCTGGAGTTTTATTTATTATTATTATAATTATTTTAGATAAATACAAGAACCACAAGAGGTAAATTAGTGGCTCAGTGAAAGCTTCTGTTCCAAAAAAACAAACAAACCCAACTCATAATTTAGGAGAGACATTTTTAAACCTTTTAGCAAACATGCAGTAAATACTAAAATTGCTTATTTTGCTCCCAAATTTGTGTGTTTGACTCATCCCCTGATTTTTTTTAATACCATAAGTCTTAGTAGATCCTTGTTTCTTTCCAATGCACATGAGGGAAGGTGCAATTTGCCAGAAAACTCTAAGATAATTCTATTTTTCATTATAAACAAGAAAAAATCCTTGTGAAAAATTATCTTGAAGCATCTTCTGCACTGGGGGAGCCGGAGTTATTAAGTCTGATAGTACTGTGGCTGTCATCTGTAAATGGATTTTTGAGTCTCGGAGAAGAACTTTAAGTCGTTAATGACTTTGCGGGTTTTGACATGTGAGCTATTTAATCCTCGTTTGCCACTTGGCTTTGTTCCATTATTAATAAATGAGAAAAGAAGAAGTTATTTATGTTATGGATATGAAAGAAAAGGATGGAATGTGTCTGTGCCAGATTTTTGGAGTTTTTTGTGTCTGTTTTCCGTCTGTCACAGTGACTCACATCATCACACGTCACAGTTCATGGTATCGCTGCAGCTAACAGAGGGACTCTGTCACAGTGACCACATGCTTTAATACTGCTCATATTCTCAAAGTTCAAATAACCTGCTCATTATGCATCAGAAATAAAAACAAGATGCTTCTTTAATATTTAAATTAATTTATTATAGAAACCTATAACTGATCCAACAAACTTTTAGCAGCTGAAGACAATTTAGTATTAAATTTGGATCTTTTTATCCAGTAAAGCTGCCTGTTGGACTCGATCGCACATCTGAGACTCATTTAAAAGAATCATGATTCATTTTATACACTGAAAACCCAGAAGCATGATAAACAGTCACGTTAGCATCACGTTAACACGTGGACTGAACCTCACAACGTCGACAATGACACATGGGGATTGTAAGGATGACAGATGTTCAGCAGCAGCTATTTACAAGCAGCCAACTCGTTAATCTGTTTTGCACTTTCATTCGGTCTAATTGAGGAGGACTTGGGATGGATCATCCCTTCACTAAAAAAAAAAAAAAAAAAAGAAGGAGCCAAAGATATTTTCCCTTTGACTGACAGGTAGGAAAGCTTTTCCATCAGAAGCAGCAGGAGGGAGAAATAATGAAATGAACTATAAGAAGGAAGCTCATGGGGGAAAGCACCAGCTGATATCTCCAGTCATTTGACAATGATATACTATTAAAGAAGAAAATAGAAAATCCTTCCTTTGAATGAGCTCTGTAATTCTATCATGCAAATGAAAACGTTCATTGCTGCTTAGAAAAAGACCTGATGTCTGCTTCCATCTGGAATACTGAATGCTTTTAATGTCAAAGGAACATCAACCTTTTGTGAAGAAGAAAACTCAATTTTGGATTCGCAGGAGGAAACCTGTTCTGAATGGTGTGAATAGAGACTTGACCCTCAGTTTTACACTGGAAACAGAAGAGTCAGGAGTTAAGAAAGGATTTTTTATTTCATGGTGGTGTTAAGACAGAAGAATTAGTGGAAGACAAAGCTTGTTCTGCAGTTTGCACACCGAATCTCTCAATCAACACCTAAATTAGAGAAGGGATGTGGAAGTAATTAATCAGGTTTAGCTGCAGCCACCAGGAAGAAGCGAAGGGGGAGGAGGGGGGGGGGAACCTGTTTACAGAGAGCTGAATGTGAGCTGACTTATCGGTTATTTACGGGTACATCAGGAGAGAACGAGTCACCATCCATCTGGAAATGACATTGAGGATTTGAATGGACAACATAAGGCTATATTGTTCCCAAAGGCGTATTAAATTTTGAGTTCATCAGCAGCTTCAAGCCTTCAGCCACATCCTGAAACAACAAGGAGAAGAATACAGATATCACTTACCCCCATTCCTTCACACAGCAGCCACATTCTCTCTCTTATATTTAAGTACTCATCAAGTTGTATGAATTATGTCTGTATAATGTTGTATTTCAGTGCCAACACTCTGCAAATCACAAGACGTCTGATGTCAAGAAGGGCAAATTAACTCAAATGGAAGATGACGGAATTTTTTCCTGAACTATACAGAAGAAACATTCACTCTGTTCTCATTTCCCATGACTAATCCACAAGAGAAATCTGTTTGATGTAGTATAATTAACTCAGATTTATGGGCTCTTGGTTACACTGATATCTTTTTTACTTTATTTACACAGTTTGCTAAATGACACGCAGTCTGTGCATTTCCAGAGAGAAATTAAGAAAAAACTAGAGAAAAATGCTAAAAAGGAAAATTGTTGTTCTACATTTTGCAACCAGAGTTAGAGAGTTAATTTAATGTAAACAGATGTAATTCCTCTCAGTCTGTTGCACCAGTTCCACCTACAGAACCTTCATTGACTGGCTGGTTGGGTTCATTGTCTTTATTTGCACTTTCCTGCCAAACTGCTGTTGCAGTTCATGACAAATTCAACATCCTTTTACATCAATTTTCAACACATTAAACTATTTTACTGCATCTACTCTACAGCTGCATGTTGTCAGTTAGAATCACATCAGAAGGGAAGATCAATATAAAAACATTTTAACATTTAAAAGCAGATAGGAAACATGTCAGAGGATGAACGAGGTACCGACTCCCAACGCTCATGTCTGAGACGAGACTGCAGATGGAATGAGTCCAAGATACAAAAACTAAATATCTCTCGCACCAGTGACACGATTTAAAGTGTTCCAAAGCCAGAAGGGATATCACATCCCTCTAGCAAGTTCTGGGTCTGCCGAAGGATCATCTCCCAGTGGGTCAAAGGGAGGAGACAAGGATGCGTCCTGATCAGATGTTCAAATCGACTCAGCTGACTCCAGATAAGCATCAGTTCTACTCTGAGATCTCACCCTGCAGAGGAAGTTCACTTTCTGCTGCTGTTTTTCTTTATCTGTGATTATTTAAATTTTCATGATCACAGTCAGGCATTAGAACATTTATGTCAACAGTAAATTGAGATCTTCACCTTTCAGCTCAGCTCATCTGTTACATCATCACTCCTGAACAGGAAACCTACATACATGAACTTCATCTGATTAAAGAGTCCATTTCATACAAATTTCAGGACTTTGTGGTTATTTCTTAAGTATTAACCAGTAATATGAAACATTTTATATCTAAAAAACGTCAGGAAACACTGATTAACAGACCTTTCAATCTGTCTGCATTAAAACTCAGGTGGTTCCGGCTCCTTCCGTCAGGCCCCGAGCATCAGCTCGTTCATATTCATTATTCAAATTTGCTGGACTCTGATTGGCTAACAAACTAGCCTATGAGAGCAAGGTATACTGTTTCCTGCCCCGCTGTGCATGGTAACAGCAGACGTTCTCTCTTCCTGTTTGCTACGTCTTATGCTAACAGCTTTTAGCCAGCAGCATGCTAGGTGTGGTTTCAACTGCAGGAGCTGATGAATACTAACGAACAAAGGAGTTGTGATGAAACAGATACAGGCCGTTAGAACTCGGGAGAACTCGGGTTTTATCACCACCTGCGTAGTTTGAGAGATTAAAACTGAAAGAGAAGTTGTTGACCTGTTTTCACCCACTATGAAGGTAAAAACACCTGTGGAGCTAAAATATTCAACAGAAACCTCAGAAAAACTGTTTTTAATGGAAGGGACTATTTAAGGCATTTGAGAACCGTGTCGTCAGTCTTACAGACTTTCAGTCATCAACCAAACTGATGCACAGTGAAGGTCATGTTCCTTTCTGGCTTCTTTCTTTGATCTATTTGTCATGTATTAAAATAGTTCTTAAGTTGGATTTTTAAATAAACAAGAAAAATTCAAATTTCCATCTTGCTATGTCAGTCTCTTCTTAAACATTTTCCTGCAGGTCCAATAGAGACACTATGGGGACTTCCAGTCAGACCAAGACATGTTGGTCATCCTGCTCTTCCAATGATCTTAGATCTCTGCAGACTTTGACCTCTGTGGTTTAATGTTTCTGACAAATGTTCATATTTCTACAAACTCTACAATTTAACCATCTTCTACACTCTTGCAGAACAGTCTTAGTTATAGCTTCTCGTCCGAGAAACTGAGCAGTAATGACGTTGACTCAAAGTTGTCAGGAAGTCCGTTTTAAAGAAGTCTCTGAAAATATCTGGAGTTTTTTTATTTTTCAGCAGAAAGAGCAGCATCTGTTCTACAGGACCGATATAGATCTGTACCACAGGTCTGGTTGCTGTTCTGTTTCTATGCTGGTGTTTGTACTAACGTCACTTCAGCTGAGAATATTTCCATGTCTACTAATGAAGGCTGACAGGAAGCCATGTTCCATTGTTAATATAAAAATGTGGACTGTTTTCTGTCACTCATCCGACAGCCAGGGAAGACGTGCGAATCCATGCCAGGAAATAACTCCTGAAACATGCAGCCTGACAAACTTAATTGTCACATCCATGTCTTTTGACATTTTTTTTTTTACATGTAGCAGCTTTGTTTGCCAGGAGAAGCTTTCACTGGTAGCCAGGTTGGAAATAATCACAGCCTGTATATTGAAAAATTACAAAAAAATGATCTAATTACTCATGACATGCGTTGCAGAGTGAATGGGGGGAAGAATGTGTTGGTAAATGAGCTGTAACTTTAAATGGCATCCATATTCTCTTAATGTTCATGCGACTCCCATAAAAATATGCTGCAGTGGGAAAAGTAGTCACTTCTAGGCACAATAAGGAAACGAGCTGCACCATGTAACAGAGAGACAATACTGTCAGAATGGATCCAGTGGATTAGGATTATTACCATCAACAAACACACAGTCAGATGGAGTCGGTTTAGATGATGATGTAAAAGCAGCCAAAGAAGAAAAAAGGACGTCACATCAGATTCAAACTGTTAGTCAGGAATAAATCCTTGTTTTACTGGAACGTTGTATCAGTAGACCATCTCTGTCTCTTCTGATGAAACGCCCGCTGACCTCCACAACATATTGATAGCAGTCTGCAGAGAGCTGGACAGTCAGCCTATTTATGGATACAGAAGCAGGAAGAAATCAATTCTGAGTCTATTCTCTTTGAATCCATTTGCATTTTTTTTCATGGATGTCTTGAGTTTCTTCAGAAACTGAAGAAATTTGACTCGTGAACCAGGTTTAATTTTGGCCTTTCTCAGAATCACATCATATAACCTTCAACGTCATTTTGTAAAAAGCAGCTAAAATAGAATCACTTTAACTATCTGCTTAGTCAAAATAAATGTGATTTCTATGTTATATTAGTGGGTAAAATGTGTCAACAGACAATTTTACTGCATTTAATAGTTTAAATGTCATATATATGGATTTATATCAGATTCGTGATGCCAACAAGACAAATTAAACATTAAACTCAATAAGGTTAAAATGAAATCTCATTATTTTCCAACATTTCTTTTAAACTTTGCAGTTAAATGTTAAAGAATGAGAGATCAAATATAGCACAATCACATTTCTAAGACAATTAACAATGGCCTGGCCTTTCTAGCACCCGCACTTTAGTCAGAACAGGAAATTGACTCTTTAAGTCACTCGGGCCTCTGGGATCAGAACTTCACATGCAAGGAAAGACGTTTCACTTTCAACGTGATCCCTTAAATCACAGAATATGACATTTAAACTGGTGGGAAAAAAAAGAAGCTGAGAGACTGTTAAATGATACTAAGTGCTTCCATAATGTTCTTCCTGCTGTCGTATTTCACTCTGTTCAAAGTAACACGATTATTTCTGTTTATACCTAAAAGCAACAAACAAGATAAGATGTATTTTTCACTGTACGTGCACATATTCAGTCTGTTTATGATTCATTTAACACCTACATGAATAGAAAGAAGCTGCAGAGAACTAGCAGCTAAAGAAGAACAAGTTATTTTTATATTTTGATTAAAATAAAGATCATTATATTTAAAGACTAGTTATTGCCGACAGATCAGTAAAGATTATTTTCACAGAAGACACTTAAAATCTGGAGCATTTTCATAGTTTCTTCAACCTTTTATGGTTTATTTTTTTAAAGGGACCTAATTAAACTCTATTTTGCTGTAATTGTATTTTTAAATGTCACACTGTTAATTCTAAACTACCAACTAGAGCTTTTTAAAACATCCTTTTCACCACAGAAAATGAAAATAGAAAGTATCTCCTGCACGTGCATGAACTTACTCAGCTTTATTGCATCTTATCAGGGATGTTATTGACATTTTAAATGCCCCGCCCGCTCCTGCGTCATCCTCTGTTTTATTTTTGCTTTTGTTCATCCATGATGCAAATAAGCTTTAAACCTGCCAAGAAGGATGAGTTTTGAAGCCGTGGCACACATGAAGCGGTTCCCTCGTCTCAGCAGGAAAAAGCTCTGCCTAAAGGCTTCATAATGATGTAAGTGAAGCAAACAAATGCTGCTGCGCTTATTAAATCACCCACATGGGTACAACAGGAAATGTCAGCGAGTCACATCGCAGCCTGATCCACTGCTGCACTCCCACACTGACAGTTAAAGCAATTTCCATTTTGTCACCAGTGAACTTAATCTGGGGAGGAACCGGGGAACAAGGAGCAGAAGAAGGATGACTTAACTCCTGGTGACCTGTGAAGCTGGTGAGCTCTGGACAGTCAGACGCTTATCTAAACATTTTCACACTTGTGAGTTTCCTCGTTACTCCCACCCTCTTCCAAAGAATGAGGGCTGGAAAGAAGCAGGAGCAGAGGAGTGGATGGAGGGAGGAGGTGAAGGGGGAGGAAGAGGGGGAGGCTGGCACCCTTTTTAATTCCACCAAAAGCTGTTCCAACAAAAGGGCCTCCACTCGGGATCCGGGATGGAGCAGCCGCCAGCCCGGCTGGCTGGAAACAGGTCGTGAGCAGAAGAATGAGTGTGAAAGAGAGAGAGAGAGAGAGAGAGAGAGAGAAAATGAGACCAAGGGAGTAAGAATGGATGAATAAACGAAAGAGAAAATGAAAAGAATGAGCTGGGTATGAAAGCCTGGAAAGCGCCGCTGGAAGTTGTTTTTTTTTAATCCTGCATGGAAGTAAAAGTAAAACCAGGGAGAGGCCACATTGATCGAGTGTTAATTTCTAAAAAAAAAAAAAAAGTGTTGATGACAGATCGAAAGCTGACGGAACTCTGAGAGCTGAAAGTAGAAACCTTCTTCTGACCAGTCTCGGATAGGATCTATTGTAATTCAGGGCCCCGCTCCTGTTGCTGCGCTCAGTAATCCCTCAACCAACTGACACCTGTTTGCTGAAGAATCACAAAGGAATGCCAAGGTGTTAGCCATGATATGGCTTATTTCCAGAACTGAGATGTGGAATTTACTTAAAAACCCATTTCCTCAACAGAAGAATTAAAAAAAGAGAAAACTGCTGACCAGTTGCAGATTCATGCTCTGTGACTGGCTGCAGGAGAAGTGATGGATTAAAAGCTGCTGTCTGGACATCCGATGGAGCTTCTCACCGCCTCAGGAACTAAATCTTAACCCTCATTCCAGCTAACCTATTTAAAAGTACCAAACAAAGACCCCAACCCACACGCATGTTGGCACAACAAAAGGATCAGAAATCATTTCAGCTACACAAGAGGTATCCATGACAACCAGTTCCAAATCTCTGAAAGTGACCTGCAACGCCAACTTTTAACTCTGGTCAGAGAGACATGCATCTCAAATGAACAAAAAAACCTGCTTCATGCAAAACTCTGCAACACAAACTCTGAAGCCATTAATATTTAACTCGAGGGAGAAACTTTAAGAGAAGCAGCTCAGTGTGGAACCGTGTAATGCAACTCTATGTGCAAGTCTGTCAATCAGTGAAAGACCTGTAATTAAGACAAAAAGCTGTTGTGTTGAAAGCAGAAGGAGTTGATGTTGTATTTCACTCTGAGCAACACAAAGAGACGAACTGGCTTCAATATTAACTAGATAATTATATACACTCACAGCATCACCAGTCTGCTGTTGAAGGGATGATAATCAGTGCAGACCTCTGACCTCCAACCAAAAACAACTTGTTTCTGGTCATTAAATGCATCAGGAGTCGGTTTTGTTTGATTTTTTATAAGAGTTTTAATTTACTTCTATAAATTCTCCAACTTAAAGAAGATCATCTCCCATCAACAAGCCAGCAAACTAAAAATGTTCATATAAACACCTCCAGAGTTTTGGATGTCATCGAGTTGCTTCACCTCTACGTTCATGGACGTTTCAACATGCAGCTTTAAAGCTATAGTGCGGAACTTCTGTCGCTCCCTAGCGGAATTTTGCGTTATTACAACAATGAAGCTGGCGCTTCCATATGACGTACGCCCACCTGTCACCCCCCCACCCCCCTTCCCCCGACCGCTATCCCTCTGCCGCTGTGATTCGCGATTCCACAACATTTTTATTCTGTTTGAATAAGGACAGATGTTGAAAAAAGATGGACTCTCAGAACTTCCAGATAAGTGTGTCTCGGCCGTTTCTTTGGCTTCTCCGCCATGTCGCTTTCCCGTTCTGCCTGCACTCTGCCTCCTGCTACGAGACTCTCTGCTCGTCCTCCCCCTCCCTTCTTGTTGTGACGTAAAAGACGTAATTTCCTGCGCGCCAGCGCGGGAATGTCGCCGGTCGACACGCAAAGTAAAAATGATATATATTGAAAAATACCGTGAGATGTTTGAGGAGCCGATCGGTTTCATCTGCATTGTGTCATCTCCTCTAATAGTGGCTTGGCTGAAACGGACATTCACGGACATGTAAAAGTTACGCACTATAGCTTTAAGAACAATCAGAGCTTCTAACATCTCCACACTTCGACTCACAGGGGAATTTTTCTGCTAACAAGATCTTCAAGTCCAGTTTTTCAAACTTTAACAGACTCAAATTTGGTTCCAAAACAAGATCCAGGATTCATGAACAGTGTGGAAACATCTCTGTGCTGAAGGTATTTCCTGTATGTTTCAATGAAAATGTTCTGCCTCTGGATTTATTCCACAAACTATCAGCTGTAATGTTTTATAAATCACACCATAGTCTGGTCAACCAGGCAGCTCACACATGCATGTCCTGTCTGGTTGTGAATTTTAATTCAAATAATAAAACTGTCTGCGCTGACATTCATCCATCCTTCTCTCTGCTGGCTGTATTCCAGCGTCAGGTACGAGGAAGACAAAGTGTCTTTCACCTGAGACATTTCAGCTCCTCTCGGGGAATCCTGCTGCACTTCCTGATTAAACTCCATCGCGTCTTCACCGGCTGCTTCTCTGGATGCAAAATTTAAAACGCTGCAGGTACCTAAAGGTCTTTAGGTTGACATATTAAACTAAAAACTAGCTGTTACTTGGAATTTCTAGTGATAACTTCTAAAGCTTCTTCATCACCACCATCTTCCTCACTGGTTCTCCGAAACAGAATCACCTGTTAACGTTCATGTTGCAAACTGAAAAAAAAACCACTTAGAACCCGGAAGAAGTCGACACACAGAGAGGCTGCAGTTAATGTTTCCAAACAGAGGAAAACCATCACAGATCAATAGAAGCGATGCATCACTACACAGGTATGCAAACCAACAACATGATCCGATGCAACGCAAACCATTAGTCATTAATAAGAGTTCTCGATAATCAGGCGGTGGCGCTCAGAGGGCGATTATCATCGGCCGCCTGCTCTCCAAGTGATAAGCTAATCAGCCGTTCGTCTCCACCGAGCCGTCAAGGGGACTCATCATCATTGACATTTCAGCTCAGGATCGGGCCTATAGAGACGAGTCTCTGAGGAGAGGGGGCACCTGAAGTGACTTAATTATCATTGCTGCAGAATGAACCACTCAACCCTTTTCTGCCGTTTTTTAACTCAAGGTTAACCTGATTCTTTAAACATTAGCTCTTCTCTGCTGCCATTAACATCTGTTGTAAAGTGCTGTTTAATGTACGGAACAGGTGCACAAAGAGCATCATCTTTTACATTCCACTGCTGCTTTCACATGACTTATTGTGAATCGGCACTTCAGGAGAGTTTTTATTCAACTAGTAAAACTGATATGAACATGATATCATACTTTTTGTTATCAGACCAAAAGAATCTGAAGGTCCCTGTTGCATAATCATGTTTACAAGAATATTCTTCTTTCAAGAGTTTTGTTCAATATTTAGCAACAATGAGTTTTTTTATGGTAAAATCAAACTGCTCTGAATGTTGGAGAGCATTTCTGACACTTTACATTTTAAAGAAACTTTTATTTTGACAGATTTTTACACAATGTTGATGGTTTATTTGAACAAAAGGATCTGCTTCATTGGATTATTCCAAACTTCCACCAGAAATGTTCTATTAAGTTCCTAAAAAATAAGATTTTGGGAGTTTTAGCTGGTGAAAAAAACTCCAAACATGATTCAGTTCTCGCCATCATGAGACAAACTTAGAAAACTATCTGAGTGCATTCCATCATTCATCACAAGCTGCAGCAGCTGAAATATGAATGTGGCAGATGCTCCAACAAGACAGTCGTGTTGTTGCATGTTCAAATTAAATCATAACCTGTGGGGAAACTGTCACCACAATCTGACAGCTTTTCAACAATGCAGACCGGATGTAGGAGTGTCTCAGCTGAGTGGATGTCATCTTCACACTAACCTGTGCTGCCTGGTCTGCAACGCCGTGGTGCTGGAGTCCAGATTCAACACACGGGAGAAGCTCAAAGCCCACTGCGGTCAAATCTCCCCATAAAAAACAGTTTAGGTTGTTGTTTATAACGCAGCAGATGCTACAGCAAAATGCAAAGCAGCGCTTTGTGGCTCACAGCCCTGAAAGATCCTGCCCTCCCCTTCACTTTGATCTCAGAGGCATGTCTCCAAGGAGCGTTAACGCACAAGATGACAGATCTCCTAGCTCCAATATGACCCATCTTCTCTTCCCTCCGTGACAATTTGGGAACAGCTCTGACAGATGACACAAGTTCCACCCAGGTGAAAACAACAGTGTAGCAGATTCATGCTGATGGTTTACAGGAAAACAGACACTTATGTCGATACCTGCAGCCCGACTACCTGCTGTTAGAAATCCTGCAGCTGCCTCCTGATTTTTTTAACTGAATATTACATTTAATAGGTGCTATTGTATTTCAAGACCCTATTTAACAACATAATGTTCTTTCAGCACCTCAAATCACTAAAATCACTTTAGAACGTCATTATATTTTTATTATCAGTTGATCAGACCTGAATATTTCATGATTCTACCAGATCATGAAAGTCATCCTTGAATTGATATTCTGATGTTGGAGCAGGATGATGGTTTTTAAATCACGTGACTTTTCGTTTACGGAGGAGCTTAATTGGATCCGACTGATTCTATCAGTCAATATTGGCCCATCTCGGATCTGTTGGTGAACAAAACAAAAAGACTCTAGTTATATTTATCCCCATTTTTATCAGTCCTGATAATTAGTCTGTGATTTCTGTGTTGGAATATGTTATTCTATATAAAAGGAACGTTTTCATGAGCAGAAATATATTAAAAAGAAATATTCTGAATAATCCTTGAGTTTTGTGACTAAGTGTTTTGGGTTTTTTCCCTTTTCAAGTATATTGTGAGATTTTCTACCTGCGTGTTCATGCAATTTTCGTAATTCAACCACCAATTATTAAAGCTGCGTTTCAATAAGGGCTCTTAAAGGCGTGTTTTTATTGTAGCAGGGCCACACGAAGAGCCACGCAGCGCAGGCTCGGGGGTCTGATGGGGGGCCCATCACTACCCTGTTGCTCTGCAGAATAAGAATCAATTTCCTCTATTATTCAAATGGAGAATAATCAGGACTGCGCGTGCTCATTGCGCCCTATTTAACTGCACACTTCTCAAAGCAGGTAAACACCGAGCGCAGGTCAGCCGTGCACGGAGGGTTTGTAGAGGCTCAGAGAGGATTAGGTTTCCTGAGCAGCTACCTGCCGACGGAAGCAGCGAGGAATTAGAACAAAAAGCACAAACCAGAGAAGCCACACCTCAAATATCACGACTTCCACTCAAACTCCGCACCGAGCTCACGGAGAGTCACGACAATAAACTTTTCCTGCAGGTTTTAGTCAGTCAGACAGCAGCCAGACAGATGACAAGGAGACGTGACACGCTGAGACACTGCGCGGCTGGACAGTCCCGAGGTCAGTCCACATTCAGAGCGCACAGGGAGGCTGAAGAACACGGAACACTGATTCAGGTCTTACCTTGAGCAATCAGGATGATCGCTGCTGCCACCTTCCAGGCGTTTGTCACCGGGGACACCGGGCAGCGCGCTGCGTAATCTCTCGCCATTCTTCTGCTCTGGAGACAAGGTGGACGTAAAATCCACAACACCGAGGTGTGACGCAACCGGACTCCAAATTATTCCTTCTGCGAGCCGCTCAGAAACTTCCAGCTCAGTTCAGATGGCGGTTTGTAATCAGCCAACTTCTCTCTCCCCGCTGCCTCTGTGTGTGCGTGTGTGCGCGTGTGCGTCCTCCTCCAACTGACCGTGTGTAGAACCTCCGTCTCCTCCTCTCAATGTCTTAATGACAGGAAAGAGTCCGACCCCCCGGAGTGGTCCGACCGCAGTCTGCGCGCTCAGGCAACCCGCGGCAGCTCGTGTCTCACGGCTCGGTTCGACCACAGCAGGAGGAGCGACGTGGAAACAAAGTGTGGACGGAGTGTGAGAGAGTCGCTGGAGCTCCGTGGGTTTGATGCGGAGAGCTGAGAGGGAATATCCGAGTGATGTCAGCAGAGCGTCACCAAGAGGAAAAACTCAGGGAGTTTCAGGCTGAAACATGTTTACAAACCTGCACAAAGGTGTGATCTGTTAATCAATCACTCGTCATACGAGTTCCAGTTCACTGGGATTAAACACACAGAATAATTAGTTCCATATTTTCATTCTGGGATGTTTAAACGTTAAAAATTGACATTTGATCCTGTATGAACAAAAGCTGCTCCACATCTGAATTAATAACATTTTCAGGATGTTTCTTCTTAAAATTTATTCTCTTTATATTTTAATTAGATTTCAAGTTCAACCATATTTTATTACTGAATTTTTCACTTTGTATTTCTTCATTAAAAATGAAGTGATTAAAAACAACTCCTGAATGAAAAACGTTAACAGATCAAAGAATAATCAACAAGTCTTGAATGATTGTGAGGAATGTTGGAAGATATTCATGTATGTTAGTTTATTTAAGTCCAGTTACATTTGTGGGTCATTGTGTTTCTTTTAAATCAAGTCTCTGTATTATAAGTTTAGTTCACTTTTCCTTAAATCTTTGGGTTTTATGCCATCTGTCTGGCTGGTGTTGCACGGTGGAGCAGTGGGTAGCACTGATGCCTTGCAGCCAGAAGGTCCTGGGTTTGAATCCAGGCTGGGTCCTCCATGTGCATGTGTGGGTTTTCTCCAAAACTATGCTTGAGGTTAATTGGCAGCTCTAAATTGGTTGTCTGTCTATATGTGTCCCTGTGATGGACTGGCAACCTGTCCAGGTGTAGCTCCGCCTCTCATCCAGTGACAGCTGCAGATAAAAACCAGCTCCATGTGACTCTGAACAGGAAAAAGCAGGTGTAGATAATGACTGTCTGCAACTGCCTTCCTGCATTTTGGGTCCAACGCCACGTTACAGCCGCGCTCCGGGTTTACAAGGTCATGACATCATGAGGAAAACAGTTCAACAAATCTGGTCATCAGATGTTTGAACTGGTTGGAAAATAGAGAAACATCTGGAATGTTGTAGAGTTTGAATCATGAGCACAAAAACAACAAGTACATTTAGCAGCAGCTTTAAAATAATACTTTACTATTTTTAGTAACTTTTCCATGTTTTTAACGTCCGTGTCCATCACTGATTATTCACATCTGGTCATTCGGTCAGAACAGAAGTGGAATAGGTAACGTTTTAAAAAACAAACAAAAAAGAAACTCTGAGATAATCTAATATGTTTCACGGGCATTTAAAAAAGTATAAACTCAGAAAAGACTTGGAGTATTTTTTCCAAATAACTGAGTTCTGTTAAGAGTTCCGTCAAGGCCGGAACGTTTCCGCTGCAAAGTGACACTCTCAGCCTGTTCTTAGTTATTCTAAAAAGTTTCTGTAAGAGATGCTTCAGTACCAAAGGAAACCTTGACAAAGGCAATCCAAAAAATACAAAGAAACTCTTCTGCATTTAGAAAAATAATAATGACTCATTAAAACAAAACCAACTGAATAAAAATGAACTGATTAATCAGAAATTTAAAACAAAGTTTAATGCAGCACAAATCCACAAAGATGAGCCAAATAATTAAATGTGAAGAGGCAAAAGAAATAAGTGGTAATGATTAAACATTTTATTATTCTGTTTATGATAAACACGCTGCAGCACGAGCGAGTAAAGATACATTAAAGTTACATTGAATAAAGATCTAAAACTAAATAATGTTCCACGTTGTTTTTGCAGTGAAACAAGATGCAAAGTCTTCAAATCAAATAAAGATATTTTTAATCCATTCATTTCTAAATCTGCTTCTTCCTGTTCAGGGTCACAGTTTATCTCCAGCGGTTGAGAGGCGGGGTCACACCTGGACAGGTCACCAGTCCATCGCAGGGAGACACATAGACAAACAACCACTCACACAGAAGGACAATTTAGAGTCACTAATTAACCTCTTGCATGTTTTTGGACTGTGAGAGGAAACGGGAGTCCCCGGAGAAACTCCCCCGCCCCAGCCCGGATTCAAACCCAAAACCTTCTGGCTGTAAGGCAACAGTGCTACCCACTGCACCACCGTGCAGCCCATATATTTTTAATCTACTAGTTGAATCAGTTGTTTGTTGGAATCAAATGGCTAAATGCCTTAAAGAGGCCCTTCCATTAAAAACAGTTTTTCTGAGGTTTCTGTTGAATATTTTAGCTCCACAGGTGTTCTTACCTTCATAGTGGGTGAAAACAGGTCAACAACTTCTCTTCCAGTTTTTATCTCTCAAACTACGCAGGTGGTGATAAAACCCGAGTTCTCTCGAGTTCTAACGACCTGTATCTGTTTCATCACAACTCCTTTGTTCGTTAGTATTTTTCAGCTCCTGCAGTTGAAACCACGCCTAGCATGCTGCTGGCTAAAAGCTGTTAGCATAAGACGTAGCAAACAGGAAGAGAGAATGCCTGATGTTACCATGCGCAGCGGGGCAGGAAACAGTATACCTTGCTCTCATAGGCTAGTTTGTTAGCCAATCAGAGTCCAGCAAATTTGAATAATGAATATGAACGAGCTGCTGCTCGAGGCCTGACGGAAGGAGCCGGAACCACCCGAATATTAACACAGACAGATTGAAAGGTCTGTTAATCAGTGTTTCCTGACGTTTTTTAGATATAAAATGTTTCATATTATTGGTTAATACTTAAGAAATAACCACAAAGTCCTGAAATTTGTATGAAATGGCCTCATTAAACTCGAATTTTTACTTCTTTAATTCATATTAATCTTTGGATCCACGTTCTACCTTAGATGAAACATCTGGTTTCATATTAAAACAATAGAACACTTGCACATGGATTCAGATTGTCATGTGTGCATGTGCATGTGTGTGGGCAGACGAGGGTTTGAGTCTCTGCTGTCATTCCGTGTTGTCTCCACAGAAACTGATACTTTATATATACAGGAGTGTTTCAGAAACAAACCGGCTGCATCCTCCCACCATCTGTTTGGGGTGATAAGAACATCTTTGAATGTAAGTGAAGAGTTTGTTTTGAAGTTTGTGTTTAAGTTGCAGAAGCAGATTTCTGAGACGAGCCTTAATTAAAGTTATCAGTAATGAAACTATAAAAGCAGCTCGTCTATAGAACACAAATATGTTTCTGTGTGTGTTCATCTTCATTTTTAGTTCAGACAAAGAGGTTCACAGTTTAAACCTAATTGGAGTTATTAGAATGAATCTAATGATCCTTTGAATTGAATAACCAGTTTAAATAGACACATATTAGTCTTGGCAAAGTGAAATATCCTGCTGTGATTGTTAAATTTGCACAGTGGATAAATTTGCCCTTTATAATATTATCATCCAAAGCTTTCAGCTGAAGTGGTTCATCCAGCTGCTCGTATACTGCAGCATCCAGGCCATCTACTGGTAGAAATATAACAGCCTCAAGTCAGATCCTTCCATCTCATCAGAATGAATCATTTATACCAACAACTCTTTAATTTGGCTTGTTTCTCCATCCTGCACGCAGGTTGTTGGATGATCAGCTCATCTCCATATTCAACACACTGACACCAAAATTTGGTAATAATTTGAAACTTTAAGCTGGGACATGTATCCAACTGTGTCTGAGGTCAGAAAGATGCTCTAATAGTTTGCCAGCTCTCTCTCAAGCTGCATTCCAGATTACAAGTTCAATTAGCATCTTCTGCATTTGTAACCACGTTGTGTTCATGCCAATGGGCACTAAGTCGGGTTTATATTTGAGCCAACAGCATACAGGAAGACATGCGTGTTCTGAGCTGCAGAGGAACCCGTAGATCCTCACACACTCTGGAACAGCTGATGACATTTACATCAAACAGGCCTTTCAGTCTGACACAGAAACAAAACAGCTGGATTTACAGCTGCAGGGAACCAACAAACCTCAGCTTTAAAAACATGTTGGCATTAAACTGTTCCTGATCAGTTTGTGTTTTGAATTGTGAGAATAAAAACTGTCTCACAGTCTTTAAACAATAGTCACGGTGTTGGTGCAGCATCAACAGATCTGTTTAAACATTCAGTCATCGTGTCTGTGAAACAATCCAGACCTGGTCATCGGTCCAGGATCTGACGGCTTCAGGGTGGATAAATAAAGTTACTGGTATTTACATCTTGTGTTCCATCTTTACAGGATCTGCCGTGTTGCTTCATCCTCTCGACTGCAGAAGACCAATAATAAACCAGAACCAGCCTTCTTCTCTTTTTAGAATCCCCACCTGCATGTTCCACCTCTGACGTTCACGGTGTAACTCTCAGTAAAATGAGAGCAGGCGTCGCTACGCCTCCATGAACCTTCACTATTCAAATCATCTTCCTCACAAACACACAGCCCCCCTCTCTTCCTCTGAAACAGTGATGTTTCTACTGTTCTGCTGGGTGGTGGCCTCAGCCACCCACCTCTCCATTATCACCTCATTAGTGGGCTTCAAACTGGCCCACCCTCCATTTTGGCTCCAACCTCAATCAGCCCATTAATCACAGAAGAGCAGAGAATCCTTCCGTCCTCTGAAAGCACACAGTGTATTCTGCCTGCCCATGCTGTGTGTGCATATGTGTGTGTGTGTTGTGCATGTGTGTTAGCATGCTGCTGAATACAAATGATGCAGCCACATCCTGCCATCTGTTGACTCCTAACAGTAATGACTCTACTCTGACATACATGATCATGTTCTCGGACGTTCTCTTCATTAAACAACTAAATATGTTGCTGCGTTTTTCTATTAAAAGGAATCAAAACAGCTTTTTTTAAACAAAAATCACATATTCCCATGATTATTTAGCACTAATGACAGTCTGATCTGATCAGCTGAAAATAATACAGCTGATTATTACCATGTTTAGATGACTCAGCCACACCTGAGCTCATGGAGCTGAAGGAAAGGCAGTGCAGGCGTCGCCATATTGAATGTGTCATAAACGCTTTTGTCAACATGATTCTGTTCTTCGTTTAACTGAAAGTAAAAAGTCAGCTGTTTGTTGAAGGGTTTTCTCAGTTTTTTTTAATTCCTGGAAATTAAAGCCACATGACTCATGTGGGGACTTTTTTCCAGAGCGACAACAGAAAATGATCTAGAATATTCTAACTTTTAACAAACCGTGTTCTAAAAAAATCCCCATTTTTTCAGGCACTAAATTATTTTTTAGTTATATAAATACATGTTACTTTCATACAGAAACTACTGAATAACTTTCTCCTTGGAGCTGTGTTTATAGTCAGGCTTCAATAAATGATGACAGACAGGAATATGTTTGATCCTGATCAGGAACTGAATCAGAAACATTTTTCTCTTTTTTTCATCAAGGAAACTGTAACACGTATGGACAATATATAAAACTGATATAAACAAAAAAATGGTTTCATAAATCATCAAACGTCTTTGTGCTAGTTTTTTATCTTTGTAAAGGTAAAGATCTCGTGTTTTGGGGTTATTCTGACCAGGAAACAGGTGGGACAGGCGTGAGGTAACTCCTAGGACACGATTAGAGTTAAAGGAAATAAATATTCTCTTCCGTAAAAGGACACTGTTCCTCTAAATATCTGAGATGTTCTGCTTGTGGTGGAGGGTTTTCCTTCATTTAGCTCACAGCAGTGTGACAAACATCTGAATAACATCCTTCTTGTGGCATGTTGAACTAAAAGGTCCCTCCAGGAGAGATTTTAGATTCAGAGAACTTTATTGATCCTAAAGGGCAATTCTTTTCACGCAGTTCCAACATACAACAACAAAAGCAATAAGGCTAATATGTCACTCTGCACCTATTTTCCTCTGACGGTCGGTGTCACACAGCAGCTACTAGACTGAAGGTCAACACATTTTATTATCATGAGTGAACTTTGAACAGCAGCTGATCTCACTGGGATATGAGTCTAACATCAGAGTGATCTGTTGTCAGGATTTAAGAATACGAGCAAATCATACTGCCAGAAGGGTGAAAAGGAACGAAATCTCAAGGATAAAAGATTGAATCCTCAACAGCTTCACATCTTCACCGTAACACCACACTAAATCTTACAACCTGAACCTCTCGCTGAAATGAAAGCTACAGTCTTTCAGTGTGTAGAGAAATGAAAAAGGAGGGAGATCAAATGAATTACAGTTTCTCCTGACTACTTCTCAGAGAACCACTGATCTCTGAAGTCGACGGGTGGTTCCCAATCTGGGGTTCCCGGCCCCGCTGGAGCACGTCCAAGATCAGGTGTGTGAACAGGATTCTTTTAGATTTATACAAAAACACAATTACCAGATTATCAAAAGTCTCATTGAAGATAAAATCCATTAAACACTGTTTTCACACAGAGAAATGTTGGACAAGGTCATGTGACTTTAACGTCTGATAATAACTGAAAGAACACATTAAACAACAATTGTTTTCTACAAAAGAAAACTGTTGCTGTAAATGTACGAAAACAAAACTAGGAAAGAAAAAAGTAAACAGTAGATATAATCTGATCAATAACTGAACATAGATGAGAAAACAAAATGAGACAAAACAACACTCATACAGGATTTAGATTCTCAGAATTATAAAAAGTCACTTTTAAAAATGAGAAAAAAGTTCTTCTTCTTTGGTTTCATTAAGTTTGATTTAGTTAATTCGTAGAAACTTTCCCATCATCGTTTACAGCAGGTAAAAACATCAATCAATCCTAAAAGGGATTTTTAATAAAAATGAAACTAAACTTAAACTTCTGCTTTAGTTTGACTAAGGTGCAACTAAACTAAACATACACAAAACACGTGCACATACCTGACACGTACCTGGAAACAGAACAGAGAATAAACGAGCAACATGAGGGCCAATTAACAGATCAGGTGGAAAAAATGAGGCTTAACGAGACGAGAGCAACGAGAGTGTAAACCGACAAAAAACAGACGCAGTGACAAGAAAACATGAATAAAGTTAAAATAAGAAGTTCATACTTTTGATTGTCTTTGATCAATTGTTTGTATTAAAAACCTTCAAACTGGACCGTAAGTTCCTTAATAAAGCCGCCTCGTTATGAGCCCAGAAAAAAACCCAAATACAAAGAAATACAAAGTCTGTCACATGACTGAAAAACTGTCAGTGAGTAAATAAGTTGCACATGAATCAAATGCCCTGCATGTAAATGTGATATGAGTCTAATTCACTGATATTGAAACAGTTTTGAATAAAATAAAACAGACCGCCGTGTCCCTGGATACAAACTTTTCCAAGAGTTTGAGCCTCAAACATCAAAGAACAGTCTTTTCCACCTGGAAATGAGAAATAAAAGTATAAATGAGAATAAATGAGTAACAGTTTACACGTGCATCACTGTTACCTCAGAGCCTGGCAGGTTCGCACCAACGCAGCAAGCATCTCCTCAGCCAGCAGCGGGTAGTACTGCTGAGGCAGAAACAGATTTCTGATGTCGGGATGTAACTTGTTGGTCATGATATCTGGCAGTGAGGTTATTCGACCAGGAGAGTCTCTCTGAGCTGAGGGGAGTCCGACGGAGCTGACTGGAGACAGTAGGACCACAGGAAGTCAGCCAGGCGATCACGCTGAAGGAACTTCTCAGTGATGTTGACCAGGTGGTCCAGACTTGGAGATGGTCTGAAGAAGAGAGACTGTATCAGCATCAGAAGAAAACAATATATCTATAGGCACATCCTCACTTCAATTCTGTTATTGCATCTGATCTGAAGGGCCCTGAAGGAACATGCTATCTGAAGTCTGTGCAGCCAACCAGTGTTGATGTTTCTGACCAGGAACTGAAGAGTTGGACTAGAAGTGAGTCCTGCAGAACTCGTCCGGAAACCCCGAGACACGATCAGTCAAACCTCAACAGAAACAGACTCCATGTTTCAAAAGACCTACAGCAGAAAAAATAAAAATCAATACCAAATAAATATCAGGACAGTCCTGACTGTCAAGTAGTAAAAATAGTCACCACCAAGTGGGTGTTCACTTTTAGACTAGTGAACATCTGTCAGCTAAATAAGTAAATAAATAAAGTTAAAGTTTTAACAAAGAAAATAACGATTATTCCATTGGCACTTTCTGTTTGAAATTTAGTGGTAAAACGTGACGCCACGATTCTTTTGTGTGCTCCATCAAAATACATCACATTCGATTTCAGTTTGCCACGAAAATGCAGAGTTGATAAAGGGTATTAAAAGTTTAATGGAGGGTTTGAGTAGGAATGACTCTGACAACGATTTTAAGTAAGATATCAAAAGTTTGAAGGGGGCCTGTGATACATTTTTATTTCAAGTTGAAGAAACTACGACTCGCTGACCTATTGCAGAAACATTGCCGAAACCAACCAGCTGCTCAGAAAAAGACTTCTGATAAACTTCTGCAAACAGAAAATGCGAGTTTGTATGAAGACTGTTTGTTGCCTAATAACAAGGTGTTGAGTTCTACTTTGGAAACTGTTGCACCAGCTTTGGAATCTAAAATATTTACCTCAGACTCAAACTTTATAATCAAATCAGAAAACAATGTAGCATCAGATCTTCCCATCTTGGGAACTGAAATCCCAGACCAGCAGACGGAAAAAGTGTCTTCTTTTAAGGCGGAGAACCACGAAGACACTATCAGAAATGATGATTCCACTGGAACCACAGAGAGATGTGACTGAACATCACCCAGAGACTCCTACTGTTGACCATCTACAGGCAAACAAGAGTTCAGGAAGCGTCTGTTGCATTCTGGTGGTAAGTTCCTTCTAAAGACAGCAGTGCACATTGGTTGTGCAGCAGTAAGTACAGTGATTTTTGTAAATGCTATGGATTTCTTCTCAGATTACTGTGAAGCAAGCTCACGATTCATGTGTGCCTCCAATATGCTTGATCCAATCTGTAAAACAGAATATGGTCCACCTCTTCCCTACTGAAGAAGTCCTTCCACTGCCTGGAGAACTTCCATCTCAGTAAACAACAATAAGAAGAAAGTTTCCAGGTGAGTTTCTGCACGGACGCTGTATTAAGTAACGCCCTGTCCCAACACCCGCACTGCACCCTACGGTCTTCCATGAAGGACACATAAGGGTTCGAAGTGCGTAGTGAACAAGTGTGCACATATTAGCAGTACTCGGACAGCGAGCACTATGTGCCACAGCGTTCTTTCTCCATGACAACCAAAATGGCAGTACCGATCGCTATTTGCGTTATTTTCATACTAGAAATGATTTTAAAACTCCAACAAACATTTATTTAGAGGAGAATGAAGCGCAGGAACCGAAGGAAGTGCATAAGACAGAGTAAGTGATTAAACTGTTAGAATCATGTCCGAAAACACACGTCCGTACCGTTATTAATTAATTAATTATATTTTTTTATCAGATATGAGACACATTTATCCAACAGAGAATCAATCGATTGTAATTAAACATCTAGACAATAAAATATTGATGCAGCTGAAAAATTTGAATGAAGTTTCTGCATTTTAGAAACATTTAGTTGTTACTGCAGCTCCTAAAGATTTAATCATTGGTGAAAAACCTAAAAAAAAAACAGCAGAAATGTGTTGTTCTAGCTGTGTGTGTAGCATGTGCTGAGATTAAAATCCGTGTTCAACCCTGAAACAAAAGAACATGTATTAGAAACATTAGATGACTGGCAGATGATCTCTTTTGGCACTCAGATGCAAAAAGGCCACATAAATGCAATTTGGGGGAAATTAGTGTGACATAAATAATGAGTAAACCCTGGCTGCAGGCCTGTTTGGCCCTGCAGAGCAAACTGAGCAAATTCATTCCCTCCTGCTATAATGAGGCTGTAAACAAAATCAGAGTCACTTTATATCAACTCAATGCCAAGAGTGGTTTATTTTAACTAATTCATATCAGTCATGTTGAAGCAAAGAGGTAGTTAGCAGAGAGTAGCATGAAAATATGGAAACAAATAATAACATTTATGTGCCAGTTTGCTGAGAGAAAACTAAAGAATAAATCTGTTAGTTTACTTTTCAGGTGAAATCTCACATCAGCGGGTTTTAGGAATGATTGGAACATATTCAGCTAATGGGTCACATACTGTATCACCACCTCCTGTAGTCCAGGGTTTCAGATTTTTAGTTTTATTTTTACTCCTCAAATGCTGAAGCTATTGTTGGAGCATTTCTCTCTCTTCAAATGAGGATCAGAGTTTCAGACTTGTTTTCAAACGTGTTTAAACACGTTTAAATCCAGGAAATTGTGTTTTGCTCAATAAAATTCACTTCTGGCTGTAAACACCTCAAGAGAAAAAAAAATCACCTGGTTTCGGTTCAGAATTAACTTCCATAAGTGTTAAACAAAGTGCTGAAGGCTGTAATCATCCTGTACTGAAAGGCTCTGATCATGTCAGGCTGCAGATGTGCATCTGTCACCTGACTGTAAATGTTTGAGGATCTTCCAGCCCTGAACAAACACAAGTCATGTGTCTGATTTTATATTCATGATTTTGTGTTATATACAGATTGAACTGGGCCGTCTCTTTGGCCTCGGCTCTTTAATCACCTCTCCTCCTGCCTTCAGCTCGCCTGCATCCGTCCTTCCATCCACCCGTTCTTTGATCTCTCCTCCATACGTCTTCGCCGCTCCGTCTGCCGATCCAGAGAGCAAAATAAATCAACTCTTACCTCCTGACAGCCGGCCAGCCCAAACACCTACTGAGTTATTTACTTCACTATGCCTTTGATCCACTGCTTGATCTGAATGAAGGTGCATTAGCACTAACAAAATCTCTTAAGAGGAAATCAACATGTTTAGCTGCATTAAAGGAGCTGAAAGCAGGACTCTATAAGGTAACAAGCTCCCTATACTCTGAGTTTACATTTCCCTGCATTCACAAATGGTTTGTGTGGTTATGGATTTTGTGGAGAAAGAGAAAAGTATGGAGGAGGGGGCAAATAGATATATGGATGGATAGATGGATGGATAAGGGTCTCTTGAAAGGAAAATGAGAGAAGAGGCTCCTGCTTGGTGGATAATCTTTCAGTCTCTAACACACAGAGGATCGGAGGGTTAGAGGTGTCTGCCAGTCACTGTGAGAAGTCCCCACTGAGATAACCCAGGTTACGGCTTTGTAGAGGCAGGGGGACTTACATGAGATGATCCACCTTCAGAAAAAAACTCTATTCTCACAGAAATATTTTATGCTGATATAAAACCAATATAGAGTCAATCAGACTCTTATAGAAGCAAAAAAAGCAGCTCTGATTCTAAAGGAGCCTCAAGAAAACCTGAACACTTCAAGCTTCAAGTGCCCATCAGCAAAACTCTCATTTACACATAAATAAACCAGTTTCATCTGCTTGTTTGAATCAATTAAAATATATTTATATAATAAAATGATCCAGATATTAATAACCACATGGGGCATCACTTGTTGACTTCCCAGTCTCTGCAGGAAGTTGCAGCTTCACACTAAAACTCATGATGTGTAAATTCTAGTTGTTATAAACTGCAGCCAAAATGAAACACAAAGTTCTCTGAATTATGCTGCTGCCAAAAACTGTGCTAATAATCACACAATGTCACATATCTGGTCAATATCAGGAAGTAACAGCATCAGCATCATTAAGAAACAGGATAATTTTATTTATGTTAAACAACAAATCCAGATCAGCTGACTGTTCATCTTGTTTTATTAGCAGATTCATATTTTCAGACTCTTTGGATCTTTAAATGCTTCACTGTTACATTCATTCAGTGTTAAATCAAATTAAAGATTTAAACTTTAGTGGAATAAAAAAACACACTCAGACCTCTGACACTGAAAAGATGCAGAATTCTGTTAAAAACTCTTTGAATTTCCTGCATTTAATCACATTTGATGGATGTTTTTCATTGTGTGTTTTACTGTCGTTTGTCTTTTAACCTAAAAGACCAACTGAAATAAAAAAATACAGTAAAATATGTCTCTAATTCTCTTAAAACCAAGTTTCATAGCTGCAGCATAAAGTTCTCGGAGCTCATGATTCACATCCTGCAGCACAGACTCGAGACGTGGTAAATTCCACATAATTCAATGTGTAAAACAGCAGAGTGCAGACCTGCAGCGGAAACCAGCCCACTCTCAGTGAATGCATCATAAACTAATATTTATTTCATAAAATATATTGGACCAAAATGTACTTTTACCTAAAGTAGAATCTTACAGGAAGCAATTGTGTTGTGTGTAAATAAAGCTTAATATAACAGTTTATAATGAAAGAAGGCTGAAACACACACGTGCACGTACGTGTGCACGCACACAGCCAAGTGGGCAGGTTAGCATAAACAACTTTTAAATGACTTGAACAGAAAGAGCAGCAGGAACTGAGTAATCCAGAACTACAGCATCTTTTAGTTTGGACTTTACTTGCAAAGCTTTTCAATGAATCGTTAAAACGGTTTTGTTTAAATAAAGTTTGGGTGAATAAAATGTTGTTTGCAGCTTGTATAAAAATCAAAAGTTACTTTTTTCTGGAGGTTTGGATGAATTTAGTATTTGAGACTAAAAACAAGTTGTTGCATCTCAGATGTTTTTTTAAATCTGCCATATTTTGAAGTTGTAAAATTGGATCTGAATGTTTCCATCAAACAGCTTGTACATCATGTTCCCAGTGTTGGAGCAAAGTTGGAGCAAAGCAGAACACAGACTTCCACCACGGAAACATGGAGAAGTTTCCAGGTGGGAAGCCAACCAGCTTGGCAGGAATCTGGCATGAAGCAGCGATGATTTGGAAGTTGCCTCAGTTTGTTTCATCAGAGAAAGGAAACATAGTTTAGAATGTGGCAGATGATTTACTACAAATCCAAAACCTCGAGTAGGAGGAATTTGTTGTGCCAATTTTTTGTGGAGTGTTTGAGCTCTTTCATGTTTCATGGTTTAATGCTGCCTTTAAGTCATCCTTGTAAGCTCTTAGTCAAAGCATCTGAAGTGGTAAGTAAAACATTTCATGCACATGAGTGCACTTAGAAGCAGGACGCCATCTAAAGCAACATTAATGACGAATGTCACCAAAACATGTGACTAGTGACGAGTAGAGTCAAGATGAATGTGTTTGTTTCTTTTTAGATTCAGGAATATTCAAACCAAGTTTAATATTTTTAAATAAACATGCTACAGTTGGAATTGAACCTTCTCACTGCAAGGCAACAGCGCTACCCACTGCCCCACCGTGCAGCCTTAAATCTACATAACTTGATGTTGTAGATCAGTTAGATTCAGTTTTCAGTCACTTATAAAGATGTTTGTTTGTTTCAAATCTCTGGAGTTCACACATTCTTAATCAGATTTGGACCAAGAAGGCTTCCATAGAAGTTTCTACACTAACCAAAGCAGTTTCATGCTAAGCTAACACTTTGCTAACAGTAAACTCAGGTACTTTTGATTTTGAAAGTTTTCATTTTGTAAAGTCTATTTGTTTTGTGATTTTTGTGGTTGTTGCTTTTTAGCCAGTTTTGATTGGTTGGATGGATGGATGGATGGATGGACGGACGGACGGACGGATGGATGGATGGATGGATGGATGGATGGATGGATGGATGGATGGATGGATGGATGGATGGATGGATGGATGGATGGATGGATGGATGGATGGATGGATGGGAGGGAGGGACGGATAGACGGATGGATGGACAGATGGGTGGATGATGGATGGATGGATGGACGGATGGGAGGGAGGGACAGATGGACAGATGGACAGGTGGGTGGATGGATGGATGGATGGATGGATGGATGGATGGATGGATGGATGGATGGATGGATGGATGGATGGATGACGGATGGATGGATGGATGGATGGATGGATGGATGGATGGATGGATGGATGGATGATGGATGGATGGATGGATGATGGATGGACGGATGGACGGATGGATGGACGGATGGATGGATGGATGGATGGATGGATGGATGGATGGAGGGATGACGGATGGATGGATGGATGGATGGATGGATGGAAGGATGGATGGATGGATGGATGATGGATGGACGGATGGACGGATGGATGGACGGATGGATGGATGGATGGATGGATGGATGGATGGATGGATGGATGGATGGATGGATGATGGATGGTTGGATGGATGGTTGGTTGGTTGGTTGGTTGGTTGGTTGGTTTATTATTTATTTGCTGTGTTTTCAAAGATTTTGGTCCAGAAACATAACTGATTTCAAAGTGTGGAGCAAAGTGGAAACAACATTCCTTATTTCAAGAGGAAAAAATAAACATGGCCCAAACATCAAATGATGTCAGGATTTACCGGTTACACAGCACGCCAATTTCTCAGAGGTTTGACATTTTACAACAAGGCCTGGAGGTTAGTAATCACTTGCTTCTTGTGCCTTACTCACTCATTCGCTTTGTGAAGGCCTCCTATGTCCTCCCCCACCTTCAGAAACACACCACGCAATCACACACACCAGCAGCACACAATCACCCTAATCTAAGAAGCTTGACCCGCCTCCAAGGCTGAGGTAGAACATCATTTTGGAACTTGTTTTCTTTTGACCTCCATCCCACCTGGTGAGATGGTCGGCTGTGTAAAACAGGTCCTCATCTTCAGCCTGAGTCCAGTTCGACTGGCAGAGAATCCCTTCATGTGCGTTTCTACATCACAATGTGCTGCACTGGAGAAACCGAGTCTACATACTGACCAGGTCTATGCACTTTTAAAATAATAGGATTGTTTTTTGAAATGCTGCATAATCAGCAGCTCAGTTTGGAGTCTTTAAAAGTCTTTTACAGATTTATTTCAGATAAAATAGAGAAAATTGAAGAAAAATATGTAAAACTCAGAGATTTCTTTGCATCCAGATCAGCTGTTGCACAGAAGAATAGATGAGCATGACCCGACCACAGGATCAAAGGTTGTGTTTACTGCAGCACTTCACCTGTAACAGCTGTTTGATTGACGTATCCCAGTTTAAATACTAAAGTTCCACACCTCCACAGTCAAACATCCTGGTCTTTTCATTTCAGAGATCATATTCTCTTTAAAAAACAGAAACTTGAACTTCTCTGTGAGTGACTGAAGTGTGTGGACTCAAACTGCAGCTGCAGCTGGAAATAAGTCAAAAAAGATTGTTTGTTTAACCATTAAAAACCAGGAAGCTGTTATTTACCAACATCCTTCAGTGTTTTCTCCTGCTGTGAAAGTAACAGCTTTAAACAGCTGGAAACACCCAACCATCACTCAAACCAAACACTGCATTAGAAAACAACAAACAGTGAATGAATGGCATGTGTCAGATTGTACAGCTCAGTCTTCTGTTCAGGACTTTGAAGCAGACGGAAGGGTTTTTAGATCCAAGCGAACGTAACAAGTTCCAGTCCAAAAACAGAAAGACTCTGTGTTCCCAAGTTTGTGCAAGATGTAAAAAATCAAATAAATATTTCCACAATAAAAAGAATTGTGTATAAATATTTAGTTATTGACATTTTACTGTATAGATCCCCTGAAACAAAATAATAAAAACAGTTAAGGAAAAAACCTAATGGATGTTTCAGACAAAATGAAAAACTGCATTTAAAAAAAAAACAATAATTTAAAAATATTAACATTCTACTGTTTTTATCTGGGAAAAAATCTACAATAATTTAATCTGTTTTGAAACAAAAAACCTTAAAACAACATTAATCCAACATATTGTTCAGGAGTTATTTGCTGTTCAGCAGCGCTGCAGTTTCATCTTCAGGCTCCTTTTATCCAAATACTGTTTGTAAAACCTCCAAAATCTGAACTTCACTTTCTCTTTTTCTGCAGGCAAAAAATTTAAGAATTAACTTTCTGAGTTTTTAAGTGAACATCTGAGAAATCAAATGATTTCAGGTAAATGAATCCAAATTTGACTCATTTTTTTCCAATCAGAACAAAAAAATCTCAGTAAAATGAGTGTTATTATTATCAGCTGGGACCTGATCCTCACACTTCAGCAGTTTGGATTTCTAATCTTTAAAACGCGTCTTGTTTTTTAGTCGCCTGAAGAAGCATCTAATGTTACCGCCCTCTGTGAGTAATTGGTAATTAAACTGATGTGAACAGACGATTGCACTGTTAGAGCCCGAGGTCAGAGTCATTTTCTGCTCTCAATATGAGGTCGCCCCAGGAAAAAGGTTACAAATCAACCTGTTCCAGTGGAAAACCAGCCATTTAGACTTTTATCAAAGCAATGCAACAATAAATCCTGGCAGCAAGAGATGGACTGAAGCCAAAAACAGACAGAAAACAGCCTCAACATCACATTACAACTAAAAACAATTAGACGCTTCGTTCTCTTTGTAAACTGGAATCAGCTGATAAAATGTTTCTTCTGATAAACATCGAACTGAAAAACTGTGAAATGGAAGAACACACAACCAAGACCTGCATTACTGTGCAAAAGTCTTAAACCACTCCTTTCTTTTTGCTTTTAAAGGAGAACGCCCGTTTTTTGCAATTGGGGCCTTATTTATTCTGTGAGATGTGTTTTACTCGTCATCAGTGGTACTTTTTTGCGATTCGGATTCGTCTCGGAGATTATTTTTTTAATCTCATTCCTCATTTTGCTGTTGCACCCAGGATATGCGCAAAATCGACCCATTTTTTTCTACACTGAAAACAAGAGTTCCGATTTGTGTGTTGCTACGAATAGCTAAGGAGTAGCAGTTTCAAACAACTTCCTTACAGGTAATACGTGAGTGGGCACGGAGAGATGACATCACTCTCCCGTCACTGTAAAAAATATCATTTCTATGAGCGCAGGATTCAAAATGGCACTGGAACGGAATAAACAATAGAGTATCTAAATGGCCAGATTAAAAAAATAACGGATTTGAACTGATTTTAAACCGATTTAGGGTCGGCGAACGCAGGCCCAACTGACTCTCGTTTATTGGCGTTTAGGTGTTTGCCGTGTGAATCAAAAATCTCCGAGACGAATCCGAATCGCAAAAAAGTACCACTGATGACGAGTAAAACACATCTCACAGAATAAATAAGGCCCCAATTGCAAAAAACGGGCGTTCTCCTTTAAGTGGATCAGTCTTCACTTCATCATCACTTCTAAATCCACAGAATTTACTGAAATCTAGTAGATAAAACTACAACTCTCTAATGGTAAAAATGACCAGACATGCTAGAAACAACACAAAGTGTTCTGGATAAAATAATTCAAGGTGTAGCAAATTGACAGAACGTGACACTAAACACCAGATTTTCAAAATAAAACCAGATGCAAATCCTAAGATTGTAGAAAACACAGAAAAAGCTAGAAATGAGAACAAATTACGCGGAACAAAGTCCATTTAAGAAACACTAAATTTAAAACTTATTTAAGCCCAAAAACACGTTCCAAACCACCACCCTTCTGAAGTCTCATGGAGACAGAATGAATCAACGCTGAGAGGACAAACATCAAACTTCAGGATCATTTATTGTGTCAGATATTTCAGTAAAACGTTTCCACAGCTTGAGACCTTCTTTTCCTTTTCCAAAACATTTTCGCACCATCGCAGCTCTTTGAACACACTCAGTTAAAATGCTGCTCCCGTGTGATAGATGTGAGTTTAAGTTTAACAAGTTCTAAAGAGCTTCAGATCCTGCCGAATTCATTTCACAATGTCTCAGTCTGACTTTAAAAATATCTCATTCTTTTAATTATATTGTGCATGAGGCGCCACTGGTCAGCCTTTCAAGGCTTATAGCAGTGTAGTGTAGCTTGTATTGTTTCCCATGGAGTCTGGGGGATCTTATATGTGGTCCTGAAACACCTCCTGCAGCTAACAGCAGTTCATTCACTCCCTCTGTAAATTCTTTTAAAACATCCACCTGCTGATTTTTTGTACAGCAGCCAATTATATTTCCTTCATTTCACCTTTTTTATGTTGCTTTGGATAAAAGTTTTATTTCATTTTCTGACTTAACGTGTCCATTAAATGTCGTCTGCTGATGGGCTGCAAACGCTGCGACCATGTCACTCCGGTTCTTTCCTCTCTGCATCGGTTGCCGGTTTGTTTTAGAATTGATTTTAAGATTTTGATTCTTGTTTTTATATGTTTGAATGACCTGGCACCCCCCTACCTGTCTGATCTTTTACACCGCTATGCCCCTCTTCTTTTGGTTGTTCCTAGATCTAGGTTGGTTACTCGTGGGGACACCTTTTCTGTTGCTGCTCGGCTTTAGAACGCCCTTCATCTCAATGTTGGGACGACAAGCTCATTAGAAGCTTTTAAATCACTCTTAAAGACACATCTTTTTAAAATGGCCTTCAAATCTGGTTAAAATCACTGTGGTGGACCAAGCAGTCAAGGACAGTCAGGCACAGGTTAAAGTTCTCAAAAAACAGGGTTTTATTTAACCCACAAAATAAAGTGGATAAGCTAATCAAAAGACTTGGCAACACATCATTAAAGGAGCAACAAGCGATTTTTCACCGCTAGGTGTGCTGTTGAGTACAGGATTGAGACCAAAACAAAGTCTACAGACATTTAGCTGCTACGGACATTTAGCCACTACAGCTACAAGGTAAAAGAGCAGAACTGAATACAAGCAGTATAAAGGACAACGTCGACAACTTTATGGCTTTCCAGAGCGAGTCATTACAGTAACACTAGATTAAAATAATGATTGTTCCTTACCTGTCCAGGAGAAGAAAAGCCAGCTCCGAGTCAAATCGTAAATTCTCTCGTTCTCTCAGTGCTCTCCATCTTGGAAAAGCAAGACCAATGTTTATCCTGGTTTTGTCCCTCGCTTTACCCGGTTTGTTTGTCATTGGCCGTGGCTTCTTGGGTGATGAAATGTGTTCCCGGTCATCTTCAGGTGAACGCTTTGCTCCGCCTTCCGCCATTTCGCTTCAACAATGTGTGTCGGCTGTACTGAGCAAAGGGAGGGCCTTCGCTCGGTACATGAAGGAGGCGGAGTTTCACATGCACGAACATGCACGCGGAAGGAGACCACCTTTGTAAACAAGAGGCTCGATATCAACACAGAGAGATGGTGTGTGACCTCATGCTATGTTCCAGATGGAATTACACATCTAGAGCTTCACATTGCATATTTTGAATTCTTTCAAACTGGAAATGATGAATTTTCGCTTATTTCTCCTTTAACTCCAAAAAAAAACTGACCTGACAACAGAAACACAGGGAACACTTAAATAGTGGCTGATCAGACCACAAAAACACAAAAGGGGTAAAAGACACAAAACCTAACTGAAACTAACATAACAAAACCCATATCCCCCCTACTGATCCTGCACTATGGTGTGAGCCAATTTACAGGTGTCCAGAGAAACTTGCTCCGCCCTTTCTCCACCTCTTGGTTCAGCCAAGGGATTGGAGCAGCCATCACTAAGGTAACTCAAGAAAAGAAAGAAAAGCTAAACTCACATACATAACAGTGTAAACCAAAATGTGCGCACCTATTTTAGAATGCAGTGTTAAAGTATGTAATTGTAAACCAAAGCAAAACTGTTTTTCTGAAAATTAAATCCTATCCTATTATTATTATTATAATTATTATTGTTATTATTATTATTATTATTATTATTATTATTATTATTATTATTATTATTATTGTTGTTATTATTATTATTAATGTGTTTCCAGCTCATCTTGACTTTCACTATAGCAAATATTTTACTAAAGAAGAAAAAACAAACTTGTATATTTAAACTAAAGTTGAGCTGCAGCTGAAAGATTCAGTTTTTACTTTGTTGTTTCTTTAATTAGATCTATAAACTACATTATTTAGATATCTGGTTTATCTCACTGTTCACAAGCATAAAACAAGATGGAAGCACGGAGATAAAGATGCAGAATGAAAACACAAGTGATGGAATTTCTCTGCTGAAGATGTGAATCAGTCTGAGAAAAATGGAAAAAGATATTTAAAAGATTTCTGGTGCGTGTTTACAAAAGTAAATGAAAAACCTCAGAACTCGAGTAAATCTCACAGATTAGATTTAAAAGATGGTTTTAGTAACCCGGGGTCCAAATGCAAATTCAGTGCAGAAGAATTTGGATTTTTATCTTTTATTAGTAGCCAGAAGAGGAAAATCTTCTTAATGCATAAAACTGATTACTAAAGAAAACTTGTTCCTTTGATTTGTTACCTCAGTAAAACATTTTTCGGGGCAGTTTGTTTTCTCTAGACTTTAAAAATAAAAGACTTTTACACTGTTTTATGGATCTAAACTGTTATTTCTGGTCTCATCAGGACTCAGACCATCAGACCAATCAGATCAGTTCTGGATTGGCATAAAAATACAGATATATCAATGACTTCAAGGAAATTATTACATGTAGGATTTTGAACATGAAACTTGAATATTTGATGATGTTTTTCTTTTAATCAGTTTCAGTTTTTTAGGATATTTGTCTCTTATTTGTATCATTTGTTTCATATTAGTAATAAATTCTCAGAACGTATAAATGTCTTAATGTCCGTCACATGGGCCTCATTACTGCTGTTTTCTGATCCAATGATGTGATTTGTTGTTTTATTTTGAAGGTTATATTTAAATGTTGCTGCACAGAAAATCCATGTGAAGTTTTGAATCAGTCAGATTAATAAAAGAAGCTGTTGGATCGTCAGAAGGTAAAATCTTCTCTCCTCTCTGAGCTTTTCTTCACTCTCGGTTTCTTTATTCCATCATTTGTTCACGCTGTTCCATCATCTTTCTTCTTTGCGTCTCTCTGTCCATCTCAGCCTCTGGTGCTCTTTCACCTTTAATGACTCCCCTCAAACTGTCCATCTTGACTTCCAGCGTCTCTTCAGCCTCAATAAATCCTCTCATCCCATCTGTACGTCCCCCTCACGCTGCTCCATCCCATCATTAGAGGTTTCAGCCCACAGCCTCCCCCTCCTCCATCACTGGGCTCTGGTTTGTTAATGTTACTCCATGGGAACACAGCAATAAGACTTTCAGCTTTAATTAAAGACATTAAAGAGCTGGAGAGACACAGAGTTCCCAGGATGACATCTTCTCCTCTCACACTTCCCAAAATACCTCCGTTTCATCTTTTCAAACCTTTTTCACTTTTTATTCTTTCTTTTTCACCTAGATTTTACAATTAACACCTTCTCCAACTTGTTCTTATTATATTTTCATGCATTTATTTTATAATTTCTCTTTTTTTTAATTTCATTTTCCCTTTTTATCATTTTTCCCCTCCCGGTTGTCATCACATCCCTCAGCATCCTCCCTCTCTCTCACTCTGGGTACCAAACATCATGTGATTATCTGCACTGATGTGTGGAACTTTGTTTATTTGTGCTTCTATTTTAATGTTGCCAGTTAAAGGAACCTGCGTGACTCCGTGCGCCTGTCTTTCTGGCAGAAGTTTGGCTCAGATAACATAAATTTGCATATGGAGAAAAAGGATTTGCAGTAAAGGTGAAGATGTTGTTTGTTCAATGTTCTGATTTAAACAAGTGAACTGATTTACTATTTGGTTATAATATGGAGGAAATTATGTAACAAAACAAACAAGTTTCAAGATTAAATATGTGTAATTTGGAGGAGGGTAAAGGGGGCGGAGTCAGCTGTAGAGCGAGATCTCAGATCCGGGTTGTTTAAAACTTTAACCGTTCCAACTCAACAGTTAAAATACTCAATTAGTTCAAATACTTTTCTAACTAAAAGGAGAATCCTGTATTTTGATACTGTTGATCATCATATGTTTGTGTTTCCATGGTGATTTGTTATGTTTTAGAGAACAAGCATTACCATATATTCTTGTGTTTTTTAGTTTCTTGGCAGGAACAGAGGGCTGATACTGAAAACACAGTAAAATCTTCCTGGCTGTATTTGAAGATATTCTAATCAACAGTCAAGCAGAAATGTGGACAGGCCGAATGTTTCTCCTGGAGTACGTCCATCCATGGAAACGCAGGCTGGAGTAGGAAGTTCCCCTGAGGCCCGTCAGAATGTTAGAGGAGATGCAAAGGTAAAAGAGTTTGTTTATGGATGTTTTTATTCTCCTTCTAGATACTATTTTTTATAAAATGTGTAAAACTTGCTTCTACAAAATGAAATTAAAACATTTGCATCCAGTTAAATCCTGTTTTACAAGGTCATTCAGGTCATTTCAGATCCAGAACTGTTTATTATTCATTTATATTTAGTCATGTTGTAATTATTGGACTGAATCATGATAAATATTTCTATATGACAACCTGTCCAGGTTGTAGCTCCGCCTCTCACCTGATGATCATTGGAGACAACCAGCAACCCACGATACACCAACCACAAAAAGCATAAAACATAATGATTTTAATTGTTACATCATTCTGTTAAAATGTTTTTGATAAATAAATAACAAAATAAATGTAACATTTTTGGTTTCTTATCTTCTTCAAGCCGATTTAGGAAACAACATCTCAGATTTTAATCAAAGCTACAAGATTTTTAGATGTTAGTTGCTAAAAGTCTTCAAACAACTACAGAATGAAGTTTTTAATCTTCAGTTATTTGTTCCAGTAACTAGTTAAAAGGTATAAAAATATAATAATAAAATAGTATAGCTAGTAAAGCTGAAATAGCTTTAAATTGAATATTATAAATCTTAACGAGTTAGAAAGAGACAGATTATTTTGTTATTTCTAATATATTTAATAGAAAACTTGGATGTTTTATAACTCGATGGTGAAAACAGGATAAAAGTTGAAGCACCTGTTAAAAGAACATTGACCTCAGTCATTATATCTTTTACCCAGTCGAGTCTGTTTCCAACCCAAACACCCTGCAGTGACTCTGCAGAGGGCGAACGTTCATGTAACAGATCAATGTCATGGAGTTTTCCTTCACCAGCCAATCAGAAGCTTTTAACTTCTTGTGTTTATCAAAAAGAAATAAAAGAAACTCAGTTGTTGGATTCCAGAAAGAAGCTGATGTTTCATGATGGAAACATTTACACTCCTCCACTGATGCAGGAACCAACTGAAGATGTTCTCTGTTTTATTAAAGATCCAGAAATGATCTTTGACATCTGTGACGTGTTTTTCTTTAATTCTTGTATCAGTCACGTTGTTTTAACTTTCTCAGTTTTTCATTTATCTATAAAACCTTCAGGAAGCTCCATGTGGGCTTCAGTTTGGGAAAGTAGTGACAGAAATAAATCAATAGAACATAAAACATTAGGAGAGAAGAGGACGCCATGTTGTTCATTTGATTCTGTTGTAGTTTAAAAACAAGAACTTCATGGTGAATATTAAATATTTATTGAATCTTTTCACCGTGGTTTCCTGTCAGGAAAACGCTGAGCTGAAAGTTTCACAATGAAATAATCAAACTTCATCACTGTTTTATTATTCAGCTCCAAATCCAAGATTCACAGAAGAATAAGAATAAGTTTCTTTATTTGGAGAATATTGTTGGTTTAAGCCTGAACATACAGGCCGAACAATGGAGCCTGTGTGTGTGTGTGTGTGTGTGTGTGTGTGTGTGTGTGTGTGTGTGTGTGTGGGTTTGTATTTCTGACCTCCTGGGGACCCGTTTCCTGACTTTTACTATCTTTCTGGGGTCCGAGGGTTCTTGTGGGGACCGAAACCTGGTCCCCATGGGGGGGACTCCCCTTTTTAGGGTTAGGGGTTAGGTTTATAGGTATGGTGTGAATAGAGTTTTAGTTAGTCTTAGGGTTAGTTATAGATCAGTAATGGTTAAGGTTAGGAAAAGGGTTTGGGTTAGGTATAAATCTAGTTACTAAAATCAATGGAAGTCAATGGACGGTCCCCATAAGGATACCAAAACACACTTGTGTGTGTGTGTGTGTGTGTGTGTGTGTGGGTTTGTATTTCTGACCTCCTGGGGACCCGTTTCCTGACTTTTACTATCTTTCTGGGGTCCGAGGGTTCTTGTGGGGACCGAAACCTGGTCCCCATGGGGGGGACTCCCCTTTTTAGGGTTAGGGGTTAGGTTTATAGGTATGGTGTGAATAGAGTTTTAGTTAGTCTTAGGGTTAGTTATAGATCAGTAATGGTTAAGGTTAGGAAAAGGGTTTGGGTTAGGTATAAATCTAGTTACTAAAATCAATGGAAGTCAATGGACGGTCCCCATAAGGATACCAAAACACACTTGTGTGTGTGTGTGTGTGTGTGTGTGTGTGTGTGTGTGTGTGTGTGTGTGTGGGTTTGTATTTCTGACCTCCTGGGGACCCGTTTCCTGACTTTTACTATCTTTCTGGGGTCCGAGGGTTCTTGTGGGGACCGAAACCTGGTCCCCATGGGGGGGACTCCCCTTTTTAGGGTTAGGGGTTAGGTTTATAGGTATGGTGTGAATAGAGTTTTAGTTAGTCTTAGGGTTAGTTATAGATCAGTAATGGTTAAGGTTAGGAAAAGGGTTTGGGTTAGGTATAAATCTAGTTACTAAAATCAATGGAAGTCAATGGACGGTCCCCATAAGGATACCAAAACACACTTGTGTGTGTGTGTGTGTGTGTGTCCAGCTATGCACCGGGCTTAAGCAGATTTCTGGTTTCTCTTTGTGAGTATTTCTCAACAGCAGATGTGGGCAATCAGCCACAAAAACTGTAACACACAGACAGAAACATGTACACACACACACACACGCACACACACACGCGCAAGCCCACACGCACACACACACACATTTTGTCAGGAAAGTTTTGCACTTCAAGGCGTTGATTAGTCTGCTTGCTGGTGCTTCCCTGCATCTTTATTTAGTCATTATTGAAAGCACATCTGTTCTCTGGGAGCTGGCTCCTGCTTCTGTCCCCGAAATTCACACAAACACACACACATAGATTCACAATCACCTGACAGACCTAAAAACAAACATGTATGCACATTCACACGCTGACAATCCTTGTATGCATGCCAACGTGCACACACAGGCGTGGAGGAGCTCCAGAATGGGAGCGATGCACTTTCCGATCGTCTCACATCAGCTCAACACCTCGCCATAAATAGAAGAACTGGCTCAGCACTGCAGGGAAGGAACCAGCATTTGGAGCAGATTAAAGAGGGAGTGTGTGTGTGGGTGTGTGTCTGAGTGTGTTTTTGTTTTACAGAGACGTGTTTAATCATGTTCATTCATTAAATGATGTGTCAGGGTCAAAAGGTCGAGGAGACATCGAGATGCTTTTCATTCCTGTTGTTTCTTTGTGCAGTTTGTACAAGCATGTCTGAATGTGTCATGCATGTCTCCCCTGACTCGGTGTGTGTGTGTGTGCATGTGTCAGCCTCTGGCTTCTCGTCCTTGTTCCTGCAGCAGTGACGATGAAAACTCTCAATTCAATTAAACAGACGTCATGAAGGGAGAAAATGCAAAAAAACAATTAACTCTGACAGAGAAAGTCAAGATGTGATGGGAACCAGAGAGTTTAGGTGGAATTAGAAAAGGGACGAAGGGAACGACGGAGGAAAAAGAGACAAAAAGCTGAAGGAAACTGATTGAAAGAAAAGAAAAACTGATGCTGCTTTTAAAGATGTGATGACGCTCCAAAACGCAGAAACACAGACAAACTAAACACTCATTTACACCTCTGAATGTATAGTCTATTTATTTCTATTGTTTATAAAACCTTTATTATACCTGGAAATATTTTAAATCTCTTTTACTAATCCAGGTGGAGACAAGCAGCCGCTCAGAGCAGCAAGTTACAACATGCACGTTAGAGGAAGAGTTTATCTAACAGGTTCATCTATTTACTGACATGTTTACTGTTATTCTGGGTCTGAAAAGAACTGATGAACTTTTTCTACAGCAGTACTAAATAACTTTTACAACTTTAAGCTACAGTTATGAAACTTGTCTAAATGAATACTCTCCAAAAAACCTGTCCAGCTTCATATTAGACACTCTGAGCGTCTCTGGTCCTCCTATATTACACCTAATAACTTCAGGTCGCAGCAGGAAGTGGTGTTCTGATGATTTATGCTGCCCTGATGAAAAATACCTCCATAGTACGAATTAAAAACTTATTTCATAATAAGATGTTATTAGAAGTTTGTCCTGTGTCCTGTTAATTATTTAAACATATTTTTATGATCCTTCCCTGATATTTTCTATATAAAAGTCCTCTGGGTCCTTATCAGCCATTGTTGGGTCCTTCTCCTCTGGGTGTGTCCAAACATTTGCCTGTTACTCTGACAATGTAAAGAAAGTAAAAATAACATCATATTTAGTGTTTCTGTCCTGGTAGAATTTATTTGATAGGTAAAATATATTTATAGAAAAATATAGAAACATAAAATAAACAATAAATCTGTTTATTGAAGTCAAGATTGTAGAACGGCACATGTGCAGAAGGAATCGTAGCACATGATTAGCATATTTCTGCAGAACACCGGTTCCAGCAACGGCCGTCTGAGACACGGCTGTGAGAAAGTTATTTTTATCTGATGTAAGTTTGTCTTATTTGTGTATTTGTATTTTATGTTTATGTTATTATGATTATGTTTATTTTTCAGGAGTTACATCATCAACCTGCAGAGAACAACACGATCTGAGACGAGTTCAGTATTATGACTGTTTCTGTTTGACTGGATACAAACAGTCTGTGGGGACTGATCAGAACCAATTTGTTTAAATTCCTTTAGCAGGACGAGCTCTTTGAGATTCAGGTGGTTTTACTGCTGATAACTGCTGTTTTCAGCACATTTAAATACACGTTTCAAGGTAGAAATAAATCTTCAAACATTTTCTGCACATTTCCTGCATCTCTGCAAACTTCCCTTTGAGTACTAAATCCTTTAATCCTCTTTTACTTATGAATCTACACACTTCGTATCCTCAGAGTTACTCCACTTGTTTTTATAATTTAATCCTTTTTTCTTTAGTATTTTAACAGTTTGTTCATCACATTCACAGCAGCACAGTTAATAAGAGTTTCTTTTTATTGAACAACAAAGTTTTTTACTCTAGAAACAAGTAAAAATATTTAGTAGAACAGAGCTGTGATCATAAAGGATCATTTGCTTTATTAGTTTCTGTTTGTTCTTTTTAACACTCTGAAGGAGAGAAATACAGTTTATATATAATGTGTTTTTTAATATTTAAATAACGACAAACTGGAACTTCTGTAACTGTTAAATACAGTTTGATGCATTAAAAGTTAAAAGATTCATTTCTTCACCTCGAGCTGTTTGATTCTTTAGAAACATAAAAAGAGAATTTGGTTTTTAGCAGACGTGTTTCTGGCATGACGTTTGGAGACGATCTCTAATATCTTCTAACATCAAGTGATTTTCTGAATTCTAGAGCAAAATAAAAAACATTCTCTGAAAAAACATCTTTTTCCTTTCTGAGCACTTTTTTTATAGAACTAAACACCAAGATGACGGTACAGGAGTGTATTTACCACAATGTAAGAGGCAGCATAAGTGATGTGTTTTCTAGAATGAAGCTGGTCGTCTGACAACAGTTTAAACACAGTCTTTTAAATCAAAGCCACCCGTCAGTGGATCCAGTCTAGGGAGTCATTTAGAGTCTTTTATTTGTAACAAATTACCATCAAAGTGTGTCCAAGTCAGCTGAGTTTTATAAATACGGAGTGTCAGCAGGACCATTTCAGATTAATTGTGTTATCAAAGGAGGTTGACTGCCGTGTCAGCACTCAGGAGAAACATTCAGAATCACAAGCAGCATAACTGCACACAAACAAGTCTCAGTAGCAGCACGTATCGATAGTTCTCCACACTCCCACGGCACACAAACGCATCGCTGCAGCAACACAAACTCAAAGTTTAACAGAAAAAATTAAAACGAAGAGATTTTAGTTAGTTGTTGTGGTTGCAGCTGCGTCTGTGCGCCACCTCAGCTCCTCTGTGTATCGTACATCCATCTAATGCTACACATGCAACGTAAGAGGAATATGCAACAAAGCAGAAGTGCTTCTGGGCTTCAGATGCTATTAACTGTCTCATTAGGCTGCTTCTTCTGCATCTGTCTGCCATTTAGGGTTTTAACTCAACTGCAAACAGCCTCTCAGCATCATCACCGTAATTACAGATGTGGATGTGAGAGCCACGAGGATTTATGGCTGTTTTCTTTGGAGAGAAGCTTCACAAACTGTGAAAGGACGTTGATGTTGATCATCAATATTATCATGAAACAGCTCTTTGAAATCGTCTCAAACATAGAGAGTAATGTGTCGACAAACAGAAGGTTTTAAATAAAAGATAAGAGCTTTTCTCTTTATCAGAAGCGAGTTCTTATATATCGTAATGTTTCAACATTATTTTAAGCACTGAATTATAATTTGATTAAAGTTGAATGACGTCAAGCAGAAACAGATGGGAGAAACTTTTCAACTTCCTGTCAAAATATGCAGAATTTCAAAGGAAACATGATCAAAATCAGATGTAGATAATCTTTATAAATGGGAGTTAAATGAAACATGTTCCTCCTGCAGGTCTGCTCCCTCCATACTGTCGATTTTAAAGGTTCTGCAGAATAAAGATGAAGTGCTCTGTGTTTCTGTGAAGTCCCTTCCTGCCATTAACAGCTTTTACGATGAGCATTGATCACTCGGCCTGATGCTTCCTCTCTGTTTACTGTAACAATTTCAGAAGATGGTTAACAGCCCACATTATCTGCTCTCTACCAATACCGCACTCCGTTAGCCATAATTACTTATCCTTCACGTAAGCAGATCTGCACTGTGCTTTATAATCAGTTTTGGGCTGTAAAGATCTGTGATAATATAAACTTGAGGACGGTGGTATGCTGGAGAATTGCTCAGGAGCTGAGGTATTGATTTCATTTATCTCCGCCAGTGCCGAGACTTATAAACAGGTGTGATTCTGTAATGGAGTTTTAGCACGCTTTGCTGGTAATGCAGCGGAAGAGTAATGCGAGGAGACATATCAAGGTCATCTTCTCCCTGAGCAGTTAACCAGAGGAGCATCTTAACCGTCTGGCCGTCCCAGCGGCCGGCTGGGAGCGCCGGCTGCACCGAGCAGGTGTGAATGAATGTGAAACAGGATGTGGCTGAAGGGAAACACGTGCAGTTCAGCAATCGTTCCCTGATGCTTTACATCTAGAAGGTGTATTTTATACATCAATACATCAATGTCAAGGTAATTATAAACACTTGCTGTAATTATCAGCAGCAAATGAGAACACAGCAGAGACAGTAAGTTTCACCAGCTGAGTCTAGTGATCACTACATCCCAGAGAGAATCACATAGATCTAATTTCAGCACTTAGACCAGTCCCAGCCATCATTTAGACCTGAATTTAAACAACACTGAGCCCAAGTGGCTACGCTCTCATAAATAAAATATATATTAAAACTTTAATCAAGGTTTATCAGGAAAAAAACAAAACAACGTCACATCAAGATTAAATAATGTATCAAAATAAAGCCGTAAGGAACAAACCAGGAAAAAACTGAAGATAAATCAGGAAGGAAGTAAAAACTGAAACATGCTGCAAGAGAAAAAAAGTCTTTCACAGAAAATATGACAAAATATAAACCAGAAGGACTAACAGGACGTTCACACCCATGAGTCTACACACAGCAACATCAAATGATGCGTGATGGCCTTGAATCGGTGGAATCTTGTCTGACGGTCCCTGACGCTGCTGAACACCATCGTGTCACTTAATGTTAAAAGCCCACGAGAGGACGGTGGCTGCAGTCAGGACGGGTCAGACGCTGCGTTTGTTTCCCTCCAGCTGGAAAACACCGTCTCTGTTAGAAACTCTCTGAAGTCTGAAAACTCTGGCTGACGTGGAGTTTATACTCCACACATCAGCACCGCCTCTACCGACCAGAACAATCAGATGTTTCAAGTTCTAAACTGAAAAACTCCATGAGATTATAAAAATTAAACAATGAATTAAAATTGATGCAATCCAAATTTAAAGAGTAGATTTAATTATTCCTGTTCACTCTGTTGGTGAATTGACCATAAAAAAAAAGATTTTAAATATTGTTGCATTAACAAAAACAGAAGAAATATCACAATTTAATTTTCCATTGAGATAAAAAGATTGAAAACTTTAGAATAAAAAGAAATTAGTTCATAAAACTAAAATTAAATCATCTCATGTTTTTATTCAACCCACGAATGAGTTATTTTTAAATTGGATTTATTTTAATTGGAACATTTTACTAAACACATTTTAAAACTCACTTAGCAGCTCAAATATTTAACTGTTTCCTGAAATTATAACAACTTTTACCTAAATTATTAAATATTCTACCTTTTCTATTGTTTTACTTATTATCTGAAGTTTTCCAGATTTGTCCTTTAGTCTCATGCTCGTGCTTCTGCTCTCAGTATTTTTCTATATTTAAATGAATAAATTCTACACTCGGCTGAAGTTGTGAGCAGCCGCCTCATATACAGTAGTAAATTGTACAAACCAATATACATATTTAATATTCCCTGAAGAGAGCTGTGCAGCTTCATCCTTCATAATCCACTCAGAATTAAGTTAATAAGACTAGAGGAAGACAACATGGCAGACAAGCTGCACCAAGGATTGATGTGACATTATTACCTGCAGGACTAGCTGCAGGTAATAATAAAACTCATTAATTAAAAGATGTTGTTTACATGTTTCTCCAGCAGATTGAAATATTCTGATTTAATCCACACCTGCATTTTAATCTAAAAAGGTAAATAAAAAAACAAAACAAATCTGCATCTAAATGGAAGAATAATCTGGATTAATGATAACGTCATGCAGATATAATGTGTGTGCCAGACTTCAAATTAACATAAAAGGTTCAGACTTTTAAAAAGCAGTCATGTGTCATACTTACTGTGATTAGCGTTCTTTCAGATATTTGATTTTATAAAACAGATGCATAAGTGAGATTTATTTGTGGTCTGCAGCAGATGATAGATCAGCCAAATAAGATAGATGAGAAGATTTAACACATTATAGTCTAACAGTATTTATCACTTCTGACTCTGAGCTGCAGCTTTTGGTGAAATGTAAAGATGAGTGTTTATATGTTTGATTAGAATACAAATCAGACTCTGAAATGGGATTTTCTTTCTGTCTCAGCAGACTCAGACTCAGAGAGCGAACGTTCTGGTACTAAGATTTAATAAACAACAAATACATGCTTTCTGGTTGTAGGTTTGTGCCCTGTGGGATGTTGAGATGTGCAAAGCAGTGACCTGAGATTAATGTAAAAGCTCCAGAGAAACAAGAAGCTGATGGTGATTCAGTCTGTTGAGGCATTTCAGCTGCTTACAGCACCAACAACCACCTGCTCAGGTATTTCAGCTCCGTCTCTGCAGAGATGGAGGGTTAGAAGAAAGGAGTGTAAAACTGTATTATACAGTAACACTTCCTGGTTTGAGTTAAACACACTTGGAAGATGATTTAAAGTGTAGAAGAGGAAGAGGAGACTGTCGATTCACACAGACTTCCATCATCCAGGTTTCACAGTGATGAGTCAAATTTCTGTCCTGTTCATGTGTAACGAGAGTTTAAATAATTCAGACAGATTTTACTTCCAGGTGCAGTTTCTTTTCCTCGTGTCAGATTATTCTGGGGGATTTCTGGAGTAGAAACATGAGCAGAGGAAAGACGAGCAGCTGTAGAAAGCAGGGAGCATAAACACTGGGGAGGACGACTCCTGCATGAGGACAGGTGTGCTGATTGGACAGGTGGGTGTGCAGCCAGAACCAGGGACAACTGAGGACATCGATGGACTGAAACAAAACAAAAACAACAGAAGGAGATTTCTACACTTTGGACTTTTTGTTGTTATTAATATGAAGCCAAACGCAGGTCGAACATACGGAGATGAAGATTAAAATACTGGAATAATAAAAATAAAGGGCAGCAAACATTCTAAATAAATCAGAACACATGGAGAACACGGAGAACATAGAACAAGCTGTAGGAGCTAATCAAGTGACTGTAAAGTGAGAACAGCTGAGGACTAATGAACAGAGTGAAAACAGGTGTGAAGGCTGAAACACCAGTACGACAATATAAAACTTAAAAACTACCACAACAATAACAAGAAAACCAGAAACATCGAAACAAACTACAACAAAAAGAAAATGATCCTTCAACAGAAAACAGAACCCAAAGCCCCCGGGTTCTAATATCAATCTGTTTATCATCTACATTCTCATTATTTAAGATAATTAAGATCATTTTTATCATTAAAACAGAAACATTTCTCTCAAAACATGTAGTTTTATTCTAAATTACCCGTTTCAGCACATGATTGAATATAACAACAGGATCAGGTTACAGAGAGAATAAAAAGCTGCATGTTGATGCTGTAAATCTGTTGCTTTAATTCTCAAAATACCAGAAAGGAAGTTCTGTAAACATGTTTTAAAGCAGCATTTAAAACCTTTTATTAGATCTAAAACATCATCAATAAACCAGGAGAACAGTATTACAATATCTCTGCCACGACTCTGCACACCTAATTTCAATTTATTTCTAAAACACCGATTCACAACACAAAGGTCATCTGAAATCACGAGACCACAAAACACCGAGTCCAATTCAGATCAGGTCCAGATTCAAACCAATTATTCAAACTCAGTTTGTCCCAATAAACGAATGTGTCAGTTATCAAAGCAACTGAAGCAGAACTCCAGCCTGGTTCCCCCGTGTGGCGTCACAGTAACACCTCCAGCCCGTCTCAGTAATCCTTCACTGATGTGCTACAAATGAGTGTCTGAGTAGCAACAACTGAGCCTAACAACCCATAATGCAACACTTTCTGCAGCAGGTCAGTCCAGGCTGTAAAACCACACATGTTGTTAGCGTGTATTTGAGCTCAGTAACATGACACATGGAGATCATTTACCTGGAATAAACCTGCTGATTTAAGCTGGAAGAGGAAGAACTCCACAAACATAGAAATACATCTTTACATGTTATTTAAAGCTTTCCAGAATCTAAAGCTTTTTGTTTTTGGAATGAATTTCAATTTAAAAGATTCTTCTGTTTCCTAAAGTAACTAAAAACCTGTTTAATAAACCAGATTTAAAATGAAATCTGGATCAGTTCAACCAGGTGGATAAAAGAACCAACCTGCAGCATCAGAAACTGAAACAGAGAGGATGGTTCTACTAACAGGAGATACATGTGACACCAATTAACAGGAATTCCTCTGGTTGTTCACACGCCATCTTTCCTGAAGAAACACATTTTCTCCTCTGATGCTAATTATGAAGCTCCGTGTGATCTGACAGCAAGGCTCATGCAAGGCCACCAACAAACCAGGAAAACGATGTGATGCAGTTTAACACGTCTCAGTCACAGATACTCGTCGATGTGTAAGAACCAAATCACTGTCACACTAAAAATAAAATGTCTTCAGACATTCATCTGGACCAGAACGCTTTAATTACAATACTACAGTGATAATACAGAAATATTACAGTAAAAGACTTAAAGTTAAAACCATATTTAAAACTAAAAGGAAAGAATTCATGCTAATCAGAGAAAACCTTTCAGATTAAATGTGTTTTTGTGGTAATTAAACACAGTGATTTGAATAGAACTACAAGAATATTTCAGAATAAAAGCCTGTGTGCAGTGACCCACTGATTCGAAACTGTTTCCAGATTCCAACCATCCCATGAAACCAGCAGGGTTTTATAATTAATCCTGTATCAGATGAAACATGTTCATGATTTTGTGAAAGTGTTAAAAGTCTCACTGCAGCGTTTGAACCAGCTGCAGCTGTGAAACCAACAACTGGTCTGTTTCCAACATAATAAATCACAGTAATTCAGTCCAGAGGTAATTCATGCAGGAGAGATTTTTTCAGGGTAATTACAAAAAGAAAAAGGTTTGACCTTTACTAAAAGATATTGTTCAGTGATTTCTTCATCGTTTATTATAAGTTTTTTATATTTTTGGCTCTGATGGTCCTGAAACTGGAATGTTACTGATTATAAATATAAATGCTAAACTTAATAAATATTCTCATTATACATGTATTCAAAGGTCTCATGACACCTATTGTAATATAATTATATTTCACGTCTACAATCTTTTTAACGTTTGTTCGACTGTTGATGATGATCATTAAAATAACATTTTTTTCACTCGATCTTTTGTCGTTTAATAACTTCGTGATTCTTTTGATTAATCAGATTTGATAAAGCAGAATATGATAATCATCAAAAACATTTCCTTTCATGGTTTTTAATTTTCTGTATTATCTCACAATAACACGTCCTGGATGTAAAAACTATTTTATGATTGAATGAAAATTGATTATCTTGTGGATGAAAAGATGAAAAGATGAGTGTGTTATTTTCTTTCTGTCAGAGTTTTATTACAGGAAACTGGATCTTTATAAGCAGGTATTGGTTTGATGCTGCTGTGAAGAAGGAGAGAAGGTCTCCCTGACCCGTCTGACCTCCCTCACTGAGCTGCTGGCAGCATCTTTCATTAGATTTGGCAGAGGGTCCTTCTCACCAACTGGGAGGCTCCTGCAAACATCTGAGTTCTCTGTGGCACAAAGTCAAAAATAAATGGACGTGCTACGCGTTCCCACATCTGTCTCACAGACCTGACCTGACAAGATCCCAAAGGCACCTTAAACATGGAGACAGTAACTAAAACTTTAACACTGTCCTGGATGTGCAGAGAACAAGATTTATACCTCAGAAGCATCAAATGAATGAGTCTGGAGTTCTTAGTGGTCGAGTTCTTCTACTCAACATGAAGGAGACAGAAGCTGAATTCATTAAACCAAATAAACATCAACCATGTTAGACAGTTCTGATTAACTACCAGGAGAAACATGGAAAATGTTTCCTGCTGAAGTAAAACTGGGATTTAAAAACGTCACTTTGACGTTCAGCTTTTTAAACCAGATAGAAGTTAAACATCTTTACAAGCTTCACTGCAGCGGATCTCCACGTCGGGTGGACAGAGGACATCAGGACAGATCATGATCAGAGGACTCCATCCATCATCAACACATGCACAAACATCCGGTTTTGACTTTTTGGTGAAACTGCTGTAAAACAGAAGTTTAATATAAAAACAGAGACCACAACGGGAGCGCTCAGGTGTCGTGTTTGTATCCAGGCAACGACTGAGCTGATAATCTTTGGCGCAGCATGAACAAAAAGTGAAAGAGACAAATACTCTGAATCTGTGGAATACAAACTCTGAGCTCAACATCCAGATGTTCCTCTGATCCTCCTGCTCTTATATTTATTACTTTATCTGCTCACATAAAGCTGGTTCATATTAAACTGTATAGAATCATCAGAAAATGAAAAGAAGAAGCAGAAACATCCTCAAATCTGAACTGTACAGTTGAATATTTAGAGATGAATCTGGAGCACAGAGCAGGAAGTCCAGCAGGAGGATGATTCTCACAATCCTCAGGGAGTTTCTTCATGACATTAAAGGTGAGTCTCCTTCAGGTGGATCACACCAGAGTCTCCAGGAAGACGAGACCAGTGTAACAGTTACAGCATGGAGGGACAGAACATCTCCGTGGGAGGTTTTATACTTGATACTGACTTGAATGGAGTTGTCTTGTGTCTTGTTGATGTTGTAGAGGTCCAAACACTCCAGGATCCATGTGTAGCGTTGAGTCATGGAGGTTTGGACATCTCATAGTCTCAAACAGCTGTTCTGTCAACCTGATGTTTGTTCTCCTCTCATGTTTTGATCCATGTTCCTACTCAGCTGCTGGGATGTCTGACAGCAGCTTCCATGTTCCACAGGCAGATGAGTAACTGGATGGAACTGGTTCTTTCTGGTTGTCCTTCCTATTGAGACAACCACTCTGAGTGGGTCCCACGTGTTAGCAGCTGCTGGGTGTTCAATCAGCTTCTGTAGCCAGTAGGTGTGGATCATGTTCGGTTCTGGTGTGGTCCAACTCTTCATGTTTGAGTCTTGGATGTCTTCCACTGTGACGTGGACGGGTTCTTGTTCTGGGAAGTGCTTGTGGTCAGATCTTAGATCTTTCAGCCATGAGATGTTGGTGTTGTGTGATGACTCCTCCAACTTCCTTCTCCAGTGTTCTGTCTCAGTTCTGGATGTGTCGGTTCTCATGTTATTCCCTTAGGACTGAGTAAACATGTCAGATGGTGTAGTGGAGCTTCTGCTTCTCTCGTGTGTCTCTTCAGACGTGCACGTGGAGCTGTGAGGTGTTTAATGGTCTCTAGAGTCTCTGGTCCAGACATGTTGCAGTATCTCTCTCTGTTACTCTGACAGCTTGATCATTTCTCTTCATGTTGCTTTGATCTTTGCTTCAAACCTCCTCCTGCATGAGGACGATGCTGCTTCTGGGTTGTAGTAGTATGAAGTATAATTTAGTATAGAATACTTGGTTCTAAGTAGTTTTATCCTCAGACTTTACTGCTGACAGTATGAAGGCGATCAAGTAAGTGAGTTCACTTTCACATGATGATTAGCAGCTTTGCACCAACACTGGAGTAACAGCAGTTTTTTTTTATTCACAGTGAACACGGACACAGAGGAAAGAAGATGAGAAGATAATGAGCTGCTGGTCGTCACAACATTCAAGTTGGTAACAATCAAATTTTCCTACACAGAGACTCGGAAAACCTCAGAGACGTAAAAACCCCTTTGCAGTCCCGTTAGAGTGTTAAACAATTAACTGGTTGTGTGTTTAGAGGAAATCTGAGGAGTGTTTACTCGTCTAATGAAGACACAGAGATCAGCGTTTGTTTTAACAGCTGAACAGAAACAACAGAGAAATATCCTCTCGGAGATTTAACAGAGAAGAATCGAGCTGTTCACTTCACGCTGGGAGACTTTTACTGTTCTAATTTGTCCTTTTAGTCCATCTACCTGCCACCAGCCTGCTTCAATTTATACTTCCCCAAAATACCATTTGACAACCCCCCCACAGCTTTTCATGTTTCCACTGAGAACATTAAAGGTAACGTTACAGTATGTAATTGTCCCTCTTCAACTTTCTTTATCTTCACCAACGACCTCCGTGTCTTTTCCCGGGATGTGTTTCATCTGATATATTATATTATATTATATTATATTATATTATATTATATTATATTATTTATTTATTTATTTATTTATTTATTTATTTATTTATTTCAGGCAGTTACGTTCGTATGACACGCATAGACAAATGCACATTCCATTACTCTCAAATAAGGATTACAGAATAAAACAAACAAAATAAAACCAACAAAAAATTGCCTGAAAGGGAGTGGGATGAAGAAAACTTATTAAATCCCACCCCGATACTCATTCATAATGTACAGAATAATACAAGAAATTTCCTGCAACTTGTATTTATAGTAATTCAGCGCTCAGTCGTATAGTAATTCAGTATATAACTGCTGCTCAGGCTCAATGAGTCCAATTACTGGGTGATTATTGCGGCACAGTTACCGCTTCAAGTTCTCCAAAAAATCCAAACAGTTTGTTCAGTTTAAAGTTGCAGTTTGAGAAAAAAAAAAGAAAAATCTCGAGTAGAAAGTGAAGTAGTTTGAAATGATCTGTAACGAGAATCAGAGACGCTTAGTTCTTATAAAAAATAATAAAAAGTCTCCTGTTAAAATTCCAGAGTTTTTTATTTAGTTTGATCCAAACTTTTCATCTTTCTGTGTGTGACAGGAGGCTGAATTTAAAAAGTCTTCAGACATGAAACAGAAGGATGTAAATCTTTAACATCTTTGTCTAGAAAGAGACGTTAAATCATGATTCTGCTGCTGTGAACGCAGATCGAGTGTTTTTAAGGAGATTCATAATGGAACTGAATCAAAGTTAAGATGCTGTTAGTAAAAACTGGACTCAGAGTCCTGAACCCAGGATGCTGGTTTACTGGAACAGGTTGGTACCGGAGGAGGAGAGATCCAGTTGTTACTGGTTCTGGAGGCAGAAGAAAAAATTGAGAGTTCCAAAACACGACAGCATCCTTTTTATGTTGTCAGTATGAAGCATGAGATCGATGATTTAGTTGGAATTTAATCTTTTTAACTTTTCTTTTTCATTAAATCTGGTCTGCAGCATCATCAAAGGCAGATTTAAAATATATGATATAAAGAAAAGCCACTGGTTGAGTACATACATTTATAAAATTCTACAAGTTCTGCTTGTTTTCCTGCAGAAAGAAGTTAAAATGCTTTTTTTTAATCTTATTTTTAAAGCTGCTGGCAGTAATTTTTCTTTCATTGCAAATATTGAAGGACTTTTTCTTTTTGCTGGAAAATAAAAAGATAAAATCTCTGATTCAGTCAAGTAAAGAAAAGTTTATTCTGTTCGTCTGAATCCAAATAGAAAGAGTATTTTATTCCTTTCACTGTCTTTGTGCTGAAGAGGACAGCTCAGGTCTCAGTTCTTCAGTTTATATAGAACATTAAATCTTGGTTTTAATTAAGGAACAACACGAGAACTCAGTAAGTGTGTTGATTTAGATTTAATCTGTGTGATAAAGAATAAGAAGGTTTCTTCTCAGTTTATCAGACCAGTGACGGTTTGTTACATGCTGCTTTCATGGACCAGAAACACGTCTGGGATGAACACAAAGAGTCAAATTAACTGTTATATTATTTAAAAAGTGTAATAACGGTTAAAAAAAAAGTTTAAATTTGGACTGACCGACATTTTGAAGTGAAAATCTGAAAAGATTTGGACTAAATGACATCCGTCCATGTCAAACCTGCAAAACATGTTAAATAATAAAGTTCATGTAGCATCAGATTCAGACTGTATCTTTGCTCTGAAAGAGAAACGGAACTAAACAACATCTGAAACTTTTCCTCACTTCGTTTTATCAGAGTCAGAATGTTTTTATAAGTTTAGAACCTCCAAATTCTTAAGAAAAATGCGACATTTTACAGGTTTGTATCCTCAGTAATTAATATGATATGATAAATGTTTGATTTCATAGTTTTGTGTGTGTGTGTGTTGCTTTGAGTGGTCAACAAATCTAAACAGGCTCTAAATAAAAACATTCACATTTCACAGATGACAAGAGAAAAAACTTGGTCTCAGCGAGACGTCACTCGGTTTGTCACTCTCATCAAATCTTTGACAAACAGAAAAAACATCCCAGAGTCCAGCTGAAGATGACAGCTGATGTTGTTGTCATCGTTATTAAGTTTTCAAGTTGTCACTTCTGTAAAAACCAGAAAGCGTTTATTCCTCTGCTGTGACAGGAAGTCAGCTGGGCTGCGTGAGGATTTTTATTTTTCTGGTGACACCATGGTGGGAAGCGCTGATTGTTTGCTTTACCACCTGTGGTCCGAATCCTGGAGAAGATTGCTCTCCAGCTGTGGTGAAGTGCTGCAAAGTGACTGATGGTTCCGTGTGCGTGTGTTGCACATTTAACATTTATAAGCATTTTATGATGGAGTTTATGCTTAATTCCTAAATCTGACAGAAAAGACGTGATCTTTGAGTGCATTGGAGAAAGTGTTGAATTTGTTCAGGTGTGTGTGTTTCTGCAGGCGTGTGGGTGAAACTCTTAGAACAGCAAAATGGAACCAGGCTTTAAAAACAAGAGGCGACAAAAACGATAACAGCCCAGAGTTTCCAGTCGTCAGGTCTGAAATGGAATTTGTGCGTCAGCCATGTTCACCTGCCATGTCACAGCAGGTCACATCATTTCAGCTCTACCTGCAGCAAACTCCAGCTGACCCCGCCTCTCATGGCTGACCCCATAATGGCTCAAAACGAAGCCATTAAACTGTCCTGTCCAATTACAGAGGCACTTTATCCCACACAGTCAGCCGGATTCAACAGCAGACAGTTCGTCTTTGATCTGTTAATTCTCTCTCACCAGGAGCGATCATAAAACTTTAATGTTCCTCTCAAACCCCCACCTCGATCTGATCGTCATGTAAAACAGAGAGAAAACTACAGATCGACCTCCAGGTCGGTTATTAGCCCCCGTACACTCAGTGTTCTCTTTTATCACGTCCTCCTCATGTCTTTGTCTCCGTTTCAGCATCAGCAGATCACTTCAACTCTGTTCTGTTTGTTCTGAAGTCCAGAGTTTGATCAGAAAGAAAGAAAACTGTATTTTTATTTAATCAGCGCTGCATCACAAACACTTGTGTCATATTATTTCACTGCATAACATCCTGCTAAAATTAATACATTAATAATTGATTCGCCTGAATCAAGTTTCACGCCGAGGACTCGTGTGTTTAGGTGTGAAGTGAAATATGCAGAAGAAGAAAGTCCAACAGAAAGTTTTAGTTTCAAACAAAAGTGACGAGATTATTCACTCCCATGAATATTGGAGTGAGAAGCAGGTGAAGAAATCAGGAAGATTTTTCTTCTTCGTCATTTTTTATATTAACTCATTTTTAAAACTTCCTGTTTATTATTATTAATATAATGAAACATCGACTGAGTAAACTTCATTAATCAGGTTTTTGTTGAATATTTTCTCGAAATCTAGAGTTTCACATTCTGGATTTCTTCATCCGTCCATCCATCCGTCCATCCGTCCATCCATCATCCATCCATCCATCCATCCATCCATCATCCATCCATCATCCATCCATCCATCCATCCATCCATCCATCCATCCATCCATCCATCTGTCCATCTGTCCCTCCCTCCCATCCATCCATCCATCCATCCATCCATCCATCCATCCATCCATCCATCCATCCATCCATCCACCCACCCATCCGTCCATCCATCCATCCATCCATCCATCCATCCATCCATCTCATCCATCCATCCATCCATCATCCATCCATCATCCATCCATCCATCCATCCATCCATCCATCCATCCATCCATCCATCCATCCATCCATCCATCATCCATCCATCATCCATCCATCCATCCATCCATCCATCCATCCATCCATCCATCCATCCATCCATCCATCATCCACCCATCCCTCCATCCATCCATCCATCCATCCATCCATCCATCCATCCGTCCATCCATCCATCCATCATCCATCCATCATCCATCCATCCATCCATCCGTCCATCCATCAATCCATCATCCACCTGTCCATCCGTCCCTCCCTCCATCCATCCATCCAGGCTGAATGATCTCTGGAGTTGTATCTGAGACCTTCTTGCAGCCCACCCACATTATGAGGAACAAGGAAACTGTTACTGAATGAAAAACACTGAAGTGTGTAAATTGTTGACTGGGTCCAGAAGTTTGAAAGAGTTACATTAAACTTTCTGGATTTAACTTTTTCTGTGTGCTGCATGATTTTCTCTGAAACATCTGTAAAGCTACTGAATCTAAAGTTCACAGTCTGAGCTGCAGGAAACATCTAGTTATTTTACCATCATCATAAAACCACATGAGAACGGTGACACCTGAAAGGATGAGCAGCTTTTTACAAATCAGGTGATAAATAATAAAACTGAGTCGCTGAAGAGAAAAGAGCTTAATTTGTGCATTTTTAAAAAGAAATGGACAAAAACCCGCAGAAGTAAAGTACCTGCCAAAAAAAGCCTTTTAGACATTAAAGTACTGATTCTTGATGAGAAAGTTACTCTGTAAATGAGTAAAAATGTTCTTTTAAAACATTTAAAGCTATTTTTCACATTAATGTGACAACTGAGACGACGACCTCTTTTATTTAAGAATATGATGAAAATAATTGTCTTCAATTCAGCTGATCACTACCTGAGATTATTCTGCTGGTATTTTGTGAATGCTGGATTAAAATAGATTTGTTGTTATGCTGAATGATGATGCAGGATTTTTTAATTAAAGGGTTCGTAAAAGAGAAAGAATAATATTAGAATTAATAAAGTAAAATCTGGATTACAGATTAAAACCAGAGTATAATTTCATTTCTTATGCAGGTTTTGTTGTGTTCAGTTTTCCATCTTCCACCCTCGTCTCCCTCTTTCTTTCCTTTCCCAACTTAATTTAGGTAAAATGTAAATACGTATAAATTAACTCACTGTCTCTCATTTCTTTTGTTGTTTTTTTCTCATTTATTCTGCTTGATTTCTTCACCCTGAGGTTTCTTTAGCTATCATCACATGAAAAGCTGGACCGAGCGTGCAGAGCGATCACAGCAGCAGTCACACGCTGCCTCTCACTTACTGTTGAAATGTTTCTGACAGTAATTGATGCTTTAACAAGCTGCAGCAGCACAAACCTCCAGCGCTGCCTTTGTTTTCCACCTGAAATTGCACCATTAAGAAGAAACACTTCTCTGCTTAAACATCCCTCACAAATTATTTGAAGAAAATACTCGAGTGTTGTTGAAAGGTTCTTATTTTCCTGAGTGTTTTTGTTGTTAGTGTGAGATCACGCTGCAGCGTTGGTGCTTCTCTCCTCCATGTTTGTCTGCTGTCAGCTGGACGCTGGAGGATACAGCAACAAACTCAACGTTCACTAACCAGGAAGAATCTCATCGCTTCGTTTTTCATTTAAAAATAACTTCAGCTGCTTTTTCTTTTTGTCTTTTGTTCTCTTTATGTCACCTTTTTCATTGTTTCTTGCTGCTTGTTATTGTAGCAATAAAAAAACAGCATTTTGATACTCGCTGACCTTTAAACAGATTATTTTTACCGTAGATTTGATAGAACGCTCCTAATAAGATGCCATAATCTGACTTTATTTAAATTTGTGTCAAATTGTTGAGCTTTAAATGTGCAATATGTAAGAATGTTATAATGAAATAATCACCCAACAGTTTAATGTCCCTCTGATGATGAAAGTAAAGTTACATTGTAACAGATCTGGATCTCAGTCAGCTGGGTGGTCTCTAGTTTCTGTTCCAGGACAGAATCATTATTTACAATAACTATTCTACGTCCAGACTTCCTGGTTTCATAACGAATCACATGTCAACCTGCAGGTTACCAAGTCTTCAACACGAGCAGCTGTAGATCCTCAACAATCAGCAGCAAAAAGTAAAAGAAGGTAACTTGTAGTAAACCTAAGAAACCAGCACATCCTTCACTCTCAGAAATAGAGGTACGAGACAAGGACATTTTTGTACCTATAGGTAAATTGTTTTAAAATGTTCCCTTAAAAGTACAATATTGGTCTTTAAAAGGCCAGAAATGTCCCTTTGAGGGCTCAAATTAACATAAAGTACAAATTTGTACCATTTCAACTGCACCTGCAACCCTGGTCAAGGCTGGTTAATCTCCATTTTATTAAGTTTCATCCATTATTTTCAATATTATGTTTCAGAATGTTGGTTTTAGACTTTAAAACGTGGCATAATTTTACTGTTTTAGTGGAACAACCTCATAAGGTATAAAAATGGACCTGAACTACAGGGTACATCCCCAGGGACAAGAAGGGTACAAATTCTTGTCGCTGTACCTTATGAGGTTGTTCCACTAAAACAGTAAAATTACACAACGTTTTGATGTCTAAAACCAACATTCTGAAACATAATATTGAAAATGATGGATGAAACTTAATAAAATGGAGATTAACCAGCCTTGACCAGGGTTGCAGGTGCAGTTGAAATGGTACAAATTTGTACTTTATATCAATTTGAACACTCAAAGGGGCATTTCTGACCTTTTAAAGACCAATATTGTACTTTTAAGGGAACATTTTAAAACAATTTACCTATAGGTACAAAAATGTCCTTGTCTCGTACCTCTATTTCTGAGAGTGTTCCCAAAAACTGAACTAATACAAGAGAAACTAAACCAGGATCAACATTGGAACTGGCAATCCGGCAGAAACATCAGGCGGGACTCTGATTTGACAACAAGGTCTAACATATTGCACCTTTTGGTCACTCAGTCCCTCCTGATGCCACATGGATTTCTGTATTTGTTTCATCTTTCAGGTCATCAGAGTCAATAAAATTCTCTGAATATGAGAAAAAGCTCATATTTAACCAGATTTGAAACAGAACTAAATAAACTTTTCTTTGCTTTTATGTTTGATGCTGATGTAACTCTCGTATCCAAGAGCAGAAAACAAAAATTCTGATGAATTTGTGGATTAATAACATTCTTGGTGCTGAATGAACCATTTTTTCTTTCTTACAGTTTTAGTTTAAACAAATTAATTGAGGCATTAAAACCTGATGATTTGGTCTCTAGTCCACAGACTCTGGTACTAAAACACAACATGGTGTTAACATGCGTGTTAGTGGGATGTCATGGCGTCTTTTCTGAATGAGTAGATGAAGACAAGTCGTCTGTCTTTATACATGTAGAGTCTTTGGACACAGCGAGACTGATAAGATATAATATATTAGCGTGTATCTGTTTCAGTCTGTTAGGTGAGTGTGACGCATCGTTTCATGTAACGTTTATAAAACTGACCTGATTGCTCACGTCACATGGTTCCCCTTGTGGCTTTAAGCCGAGACGTGATTCAAACTTACACGTGCGCGTGTGTTTTCTCTTTTTATTTGATCAGAAAACATAAAAATGCACAACTTTCCTTCTTCTTTCTTGTTGTAAAACAACGAAACAAGTCCAATCCAGTTGACACAGTTTATGTAAACGCTCAGAGAGACTCAAACGCCCTGCAGGTTCATCATGATATATATGCTAATCACTTTAAGATAATTATCTGTTGTTTCCCCTAAAGGAAAACATTCATCGCTCCAAACTGCAGGCTGAAGCTGTTCACAGCACATGACTGTGTTTCCATATCTGGAGCTTTTTAAATGAATGACATTTTGGAGATGCACCGCTGCTGCCGTGCATACTAAGTGCATTTTGTTCCTCCAGACTGATTTGTTTCTGAGTTTGCAGAAACCACTTCTCTGCAGAAGTTCTGCTGCAACATATAATTGCCACTGAGACTAGTGAGTCCCTGCAGGTATCAGGCTGCACCTCAACAGGCCTGAAACACAATAACCAACCAGGACTGAGCGAACCGGACGCAGAATCGGTTGTTTTTACTCCATATTTTCTTCCCAGCTCATCTGTGAATAAATGCATCTGTTTGTCCTGTTCACTTCCTTCCAAACAACCTGTGGGCTGATCTGCATCTCACAGGGTGATGATGAGAGCGCGCATGAGGGAGGACTCGCCCCTTTTACATTTCATTATTTCCAACATGTTTAGCCGTGGGTTTCTTTGTCTTGTTAATTTTCTGGTGTCTACCTGAACTGGAGAGCCATTTTTCTGCCTCGCAGGAAGAAGTTTTCTAAATCTGAGCATGTAGTGAGAGCCTCTTGGGATGTGTTGTGCAGAACTGAGAAATCTCCTGAGGATCTGTTTCTGCAGCGGCTTCCTGCAGGATCAGAGCGTCTGTCTCAGCCAAACTGACACTTATTAGTTTTGTAAAGTAATTATGTTCTGGCTTTTTCATTTATTTGAGTGAAATAGGGGAGAGACAGAAAGAATGGCACGCAACAACGTGACGAGATGGACTCTGGCCGCAATAACATTTCAGCATTTTCCATTTAGTCTTTTATATAAATGCTAATTAATGGTGAGTTTTGGGACCAGACTTCATTTTAGTGTGACAGCACAATAAAGATGTCTTTTTTAATGTTAGTGAGAATTTCTGTTTCTAAGAATTTAAATTCCCTGAAGGAAACATCCTTAGTATCTATTTTAATTATAAAGTCAATCTTTTTTTAATTAATAAGACAATCAATCTTTAATTTTTTGGTGGTTTTGTGTTTCTTCTGCACACCGACTGACACTAAAAGTCTTATTTGTCCTTTTTGCCCTCGAATCATAAATAATTTCCATATTTGATTTAAGTGTTTTATGATTCATCTACATCCTCCAGGTCACTATAAGCATCCTGAGGATTTTGTTATCTTTTCCACCATGTAGCTATTTTCCCTGTTAATGATTAATTCATTTGGTTTTGTGTAACCAGGTTCAGCTTAAGTTCACTACATCTGACAGATAAATCTCTCAGATCTGTTATTTGGTTTTTGTTGTTTTTAAATAAAATCAAGAGGCTTCTGGATGGTCGAAAACGTTTTGAGTGTTTAATCAGCTCAAGTGTCTCGATTCATGTAGTTTGAACACAACATAAAGAATAAACACTATATCTGATTAAATAGACACAGAATAAACTGGTATCAATCACTTGTCAACACCCATTAGACTCTGCGTAGCTACATAAGTTAGCATAAGACCACCAGCATGTGGAATCATACAGGCTGAACAGTGTTTCAAACAGACCATTAAAGGCTACGGAACATGGTTTGATGTAAAACTGATGACAGTATCAGGGATTCTGGATCTGTGATAACATTTATGAGACTGGAGCATAAATCTGCTTCAGTCTCGGCTCCTCTTCAACTAGCTGTTAGCTCCAATCCCGTGAGATCTCCTGTCAGATATTCCAAACTGATAACGCCGCTTCTCCTGCAGGTTAGATATCGATTACTGATGACTCCACAGAATACGACTTCAAAAGACCCAAACAGACCTGAAGCTGATAAGGAACTGAGTGAAGAGAAGTTTTAATAAAAAACTCAAAGTGTTGAAGAAACAACAACAAAAATGAGACGTGCAGGAAGACACGGGGAGCAGGTAACAACGAGGAGCTGATGGTAGATGACTGAAAGAGAACCAAGACTGGAGGCACAGAGGAGGTTGATTACTGAAGACAATCAGTAGAGCTGATTAACAGACAGAGAACAGGTGTGGATGCTGAGTGATGGGGAGCTGAGGAAAACTAAAACACAAATATCACAAAGGAAAATGTGACAAACATTAAAAAATAACATAAAAAACAACAGTTAAAGGTGGTATATGGAACTTGGAACACAATAACACGGCACAAAGCCTTCAGCCATCTGGGTGCCAGGCTCGTTAACCCCCCCACGCGCGCTCCGATGCTCAGGTCGACTAATATTCCTCACCAAATCCACTCTGATCCCCGATCCGAGCAGGACAAATAAAATATCATGAGTTCAATTCACTAATCATGCTCTCCAGTCCAGCTGATCACACACTGATTCTGATAAAAGCAGCTCCTACCTGTTTGTAGCTCAGTCAACGATTCAGTCCGTGGCAAAGAGTTCATAGTTGCACCGCGGCTCCAAAACTTCCTGCAGTCACTCTTAAGATCCTCTCTCCTCCTCACACACATAAAAAAAATATCAATAAAATCCTCTGTGGTGTGTCTTCCAGTCGACAAAGTGGCCCAAAGCGCTCCTCCACTTCAGCAACATGCTGCAGCTATGAGTTAGCTAGCAGCTAATAGCTGCTAATAAAAAACTTTCCACACAGATCCTGCTCGTCACATGGGAAACCCTCTATGGCAAGCAAATAAGGTATATAATCATCACACGTCCCCGGTGCTTCCAGCTGCTTGACCTGCAGACTCCACAGTACTAGCCTCACTGTTCTGGATTATTTACGGTATTAGGCAACCCAAAATGGTGCCCGTCAAAATTAATATTTTATAATATTTCACTTCAAATAAAATTTTAAAATGAAATGCTGTATTTTCATTCTACAACCCTCTAAACACCCCCTGGAGGTATTATATTGTTAAAAATATTTATAAAAATGTTCCATATACCACCTTTAATACCCAAAATGAAGAAAACATGATAAAACATTATAAACAAATGAAACTAAAGACTCTGTGATCATCTGTTGGAGTCTTGTGTTTCTCTCTAACTAACTTACTTCCTGGTGGTTAATTCACCTCCACTGTAAGGATCATGATGAGAGTGTTTTATTTCTATTGAGAGTTTGTGAATGAATGTTTTGAGTTCACAGCAAAAGCTGATAAATATTAAAATGATCCTCTAAATCAATTTCAAACAAAACAGGTGAAGAAATAAATCAGCTGATTACGTCTGAAAAACAGGAAACTCCGTGTTAAAGAGCTTAAACTGCTGCAACGTTCCTCCAATCAAATATAAATACCCTCCAATTAAAGCTGAGAGGTTCATGTTAAAGGAAATTTAAATGAGTTATCATCAACGCGACTCTCGTTTATTTACATTAAGTTAAATATGGAACGTTCCAGTCGGCCAATTAACTTGGAAAGAAGATTTTTACTGTCATCACTCAGAACCAGCTGCTGAATTCACTGAAAACTAAGTGAAGTCTGGCCCACCAGAAAACATGAGTTTTATTATTTCTTGTGAAACGCAGGAACCCCCCCCCACCACCAATCCCACCAGTCAACCACACTCTAAATTTTGTGACTCTCTGAAAGCTCATTTCTAAAACTTCGACCTCTCTCGACCTCTCGCTGGATTCTGATAATTAGTTTGGAGTCTTAAAATCCAAACCAGGGAAACTAGACGGACCACAGCTGTCAGTCAAAGATTTATTATAAGATTCAAATCCAGAAACACGACAGGAAAGTAATCTAGTTTCTCCGATTCTGAGGTGAAGTTTTGGATTCCTGCTGCAGCTGAAGAACTTTTATAAATCGTGTCTCCTGTGATGTCGGGTTGTTTTAGAGAATAAACATTATTACATTCTGTTTAAACTCAGTAGGTTGTTTGAAGACGAGGAGCTGGTTTTATGTGCAGTCTGCTTCACATTAAGAATCCCACATCTGGTTAGATTTAGGCGACATAATCACTCTGTGTAAAGAAAATGATAGTTTGTGGTTTTGGTTAGATGTTTGTTTCAGCTGATCGTGTTATGTGCTTCCATTTATTCCCCCAAACATCAACCAAAGAAGAAACAGATTTAAAGTGAAAAACTTTGAGCTGGTTTCAGTCCCAGCTGAGAGAAGATCACCTTCATTAACACGCCGCTTGTTTTATTAAAACATCATGATTCTAATGATGCTGATGTTTGTTGTTTTAAATGTTCCTCTATCAGAACTTTAACAGAACTTACAGGTTCTGGTGTAAAAAATGTTTTTTTTTATTAATTAGAATAATGATTACATGTTAGTAAAACGAGCAACATGGTGGAAATTAACTAACAAAGACCTGAAGGAAGAGCTGAACACGAGACTGAAACATTCCATAAAGATGAAGATTCATCATCTTCTGCTCATCCGGAACCAGGTCAGAGGAACAACGTCTTCCACAGAGATCCTCACACCTCCATAAAGACCTCCATCTCCCCAGACCTCCATAAAGACCTCCATCTCCCCAGACCTCCATAAAGACCTCCATCTCCCCAAACCTCCATAAAGACCTCCATCTCCCCAGACCTCCATAAAGACCTCCATCTCCTCACACCTCCATAAAGACCTCCATCTCCCCAGACCTCCATAAAGACCTCCATCTCCCCAGACCTCCATAAAGACCTCCATCTCCCCAGATCTCCATCTCCCCAGACCTCCATAAAGACCTCCATCTCCCCAGACCTTCATCTCCCCAGACCTCCATAAAGACCTCCATCTCCCCAGACCTCCATAAAGACCTCCATCTCCCCAGACCTCCATAAAGACCTCCATCTCCCCAGATCTCCATCAACTGTCACCTTTCCACATGGAGGGACATTGACTCCAGTCTGAACTCCCGAGCAGCAGATCCTGAGGATGAGTCCAGTCTGGGAAGGAATCTCTTTTCAGCTGCTAGTTTTCATGATTGAGTTCTTTCAGTCTGATTCATGATCAGAGCTGAAGGTTGAAAATTAAATAAACTGAAAAACACTAAAAAAAATCACAAAACATGTCAAACAAGCAGAAACTGTTAAGACTTTATTTTGTATCTTTGTTTGCAACTGTAAAAATTTCCCACCTGAGGAACTAATGAATGATTTGTTTTTCCATTATATTCTGAAAATGGAAAAATATCATATTTTGTCTCCATTTAGTTTCACTTACTGAGTGCAACAGCAATAAAAATGATGTATGAGAAACTTTGAGTTTTATTTAGAAAAGCTGTGTTTATGTAAAAAAAACATTTTCCTAGAATGAATCACTGACGTCCTCACGGAGACTTTTACACCACAGAACACAGAAGAACGTGAAGAAACCGATGGAGCATTTTGAGAAATTGAGGATCACACTTATTAAGTCATGCATGAGCAGACAAAGACACACAAGTTGACCTCCTGGAAGAGGCGAAACCACAAAGAGATGAAGTGATTTTATAAATGGAAGAGAAGAAGATGGAAATCTCTAACACTTTAACAAAGGTGTTTGGATTGAATTCAGAGTTGTTTGTTTTCCTCTGATGGGTGATACAGTTCACCAAAACAAGAGAAATCTGTTGCAGGTGATTTATTAATTAATCTTAATAATATTACATAATAAATCTTTCTCTTTTGATCTGATGGAGCTAAAATGTTTGTTTAATAAAACATTTTTATCTGTAGAACATCTTAGTGATAATTAAAACCAAAGAAACATGATTTAATTTCCTGTTTCTGGGGGTTCTGGTGACGTTTGGGCCCCTCGAGTCGTAGCCTACATTGAGTCCTGTTGGAGAGTCAAAACTCGATGATTAATGGCATTTTTAAATAATTAAAGAGGTCGCATGTTCTTCTGGCTGCAACCAATCTGAGGTGATTTGTGAGGTGAAACAACACACCCGACTGAAGCCGAGGATGTGTGAGAACAAGTGCAGGAAACGTGTTTGTTGCTGCATAAATCCACCAGAACGTTTGAATTTCCTGAATGTGTGTTTTCACTAACAGAATCCTACCTGTAAGGAAAAAATAACTAAGCTACATGTGTTTGTGAGACACGCAAAGGTCAAACTGGGGACGGGTAGACATAAGCCAATAAGCTCAAATCTCATTTCCTGTAAGCTGGAAGGGTGAAAAGTGAAAGTTCGGTGGGAAAAAAAAGGACGTGAAGTGAAAAAAAAGATAAAAGAGTGATAGAGGAATGTCATTGATCGAGTTTGGCATGTGAGGAAGAGAAAGGCCGAATAAAAAAGGTGAACAAAAGACACAAAGACTGAGAGACTGTGGTGAAATATTGGAGAGAAAGGGGAGAGGAAAGATGAGAGGAGGGGTGGAAATGAAAGGAGAGGAGATCAGAGGGAGACGCAGGCTGAAAGGAAAAGACGTGAAACTGGACTTTTTTCTTTCTGGAATGTCTGAAACAAACTTTTCCTTTTTCTTACAGCCGAAAAGTTTGATCTGAATCTCAGTAAGTGGAATTAATGAGACAAATTACTGATGATCAGGTAAATCGGCTGTGAGTTCCGGTTGCCATGGAGACGTCAGCGGCAACGTGAGCAGCAGAGTTTCAGTCCGTTAGTTTTAAGACTCACATTCTGTGTAAATAATAAGGATTTTACTGTGTTTAGCTGTAAAATGAAACTAGTGAAGTGAAAATTGTGAGAGATTAAAAAGTTTTTTACACTTTGTGATCACAGCTGCATTTTATTTCAGTCCAGATGTTTTCGCCAATATTCTGAAAATGGTACAAAACACGTGAAATAAAAGTCACAGCAAACATCAGATCTGTGTTTCTACATTAAAAGCAGATGATAAAATAAGTTTAAAGACAATATTTTTTATTTCATATGAACATATTGTGTTTTCAGTCCCACTGACAAGGAAAAGAGGAAATAAAGTGAGAAATGGGAAGAAGAAGAAAGAATAAAGCAATCAAAGAAGAAAAGAAAGATTAAACTGTGGGGAAAAGAAAAGTAATTAAAATGTAAAAGGTAGAGAATAAATTAAAAGAGATGTAATTTATAAAAAGATTAAAGCAAGAGGCAGAAGAAAATGTTGGGAGAAGAAAAGAGACAAAAGAGAACAACAAAGGGTGAAAAACCAAGAAGAGAAAAGGGGAGAGAGTGAAATGAGATGAGCAAACAGCAAACAGATAAAGATGAGATGAAATGAGAAGAGGCAAAGGAGACGAGTGAGGGAGCATAAATAGGAGAGAAGACGAAATAAGATGAAAGAAAATGAGGGAGGAAAGGTGAAAGGAAAGGACACGTGAAGTTCGGACAGCAAGGGATGAAAGCAGGGGGAGAAGAGGGGGGAGGAGAGGGGTGAGAGAGGACGAGAGGGGTGACAATAACAGATGAAGAAGAAAAAAGATGAAAAGGAGGAAAATGAGAGGTTGTTGGGACGAATCGACATCTGCTCTGAAGAATCTAATAGAGCTCAGCCTGAACATTATGTGCACGTACAAACAAGCCTCATCGCTTTTAAACTGTCTCATTGTAAAGTCATAAAAGCACGTGCGCGCGCGCACACACATGCACACGTTTAAACTCTGCAGGCTCCAACACTCAGCTGAAAAACACGGAGATCAGAGGCGACAACAGCGCAGGTACAACAAGCTGCAGACACACTGAAGCTGCTTCAACATGTGATTCAAATGAGGAGACTCTGCCACTAAGTTGAGCCCTGTGATCCGTTAAAATCACTCAGATATTCCACCCGCCCACCTCCACACCCCCACTGCTGACTCCACGTTCACTCTGAAGCATTCAGAGGAGCATCAGCAGCGCTCCCTGAGAGGAATAATGAACACTGTGATTTCCATTCTGGGTGTAATGTGCAGGGAGTGGCCCCCACACACTTATTTCTGTGTGTTCATCCATCGACTCCTGCTGACTGTCCTCTGTGGGTGTCCATAAAACCCAACCAGCTCAGCACTGCCCCCTGCTGGGCCTGTAAAAAACACCAGCTCCACTCTATCTATCTATCTATCTATCTATCTATCTATCTATCTATCTATCTATCTATCTATCTATCTATCTATCTATCTATCTATCTATCTATCTATCTATCTATCTATCTATCTATCTATCTATCTATCTATTGTTCTGAGTGAGTCCTTTGAATGCACGATGAGTTCTTTACAGTTTTAACCATCTGCTTTCATTTCTCTGTGACCTCTCCGCTCGACAGCAGCACCAGCAGTTATTACTGCTGAGCATCTTGTACCAAACAAAGACACAAGCAGGACAGATTATTCTTCTGTCCTGCTCCAGCATGGAGACACAACAGTGTCTGCATTTAAAAACAAAAAGCTCTCACACATAGAGAACCTGGTTTGGTGCAGACGTTGTATAAATGTGGATACAATTCCAGTTTTTCTCTGTAAAGTCCGTCGAGTTTACATGTAACAAAATGTGCTTCATCAGAAAGACTCTGTTACTTCTCAGATGAAAATGAGCAGCAGCAGTTTCTCACCTTGGTTGTGTGTCAGTAAACGCATCATCAGGGGAATAAAGGTGTTATATGATGGAGCTCAGACTGGTGTGCAGCCCCCACACCCCAATCACAAAAAAATCAAAAGGCAGAGAGAGCCAGAGAGGGAGAGAGAGAGAGTAGAATGTTGCTATGGCAACAGTTCAGACAATTGTAATTGTCTCCTCCATCTTTGCAGGTCAAGGCAGCGGGTATAACAGCTCCATAATCTCTGGCTCTCGGACCTGCAGGGTGAAACAGGTTTACAGGAGTCACAAATCTGCTGAGTGATACATGAAGTTATTTCCAAACCTGTAGGGAGGCAGGGGGGAGGGGGGGAGGGGGAGGGGGGGGCGTCTGAAATAAGATCCAGCATCAGTCTGGAGGAAAATGACAAAAACTCACATGTTTTACTTTCCTCTGACTTCAGCTTAGAGCAGCTCTGAGGCCAACATGACGTCTTTTACAGGTGTTGAAGATAAAAGATAATTTTAGAGTAAAATCAGACCTTTGGATCCATCAAACCTGCTGGAACCTGCTAGAACCTGTTGGAACCTGTTAGAACCTGCTGGAACCTGCTGGAACCTGCTAGAACCTGTTAGAACCTGTTAGAACCAAGTTGGAACATGTTGGTTCTGATGTAAAAAAACTCAAACTTTATCAGCTGATGGATGTGGAACATTGAATTAACTCATAACAGCTGTATTAAATAACAACTATGTGTGAGTCTAGTGGTGAAACTCAGTTTGTATAAAAAGAAGATGTTACGTAAACAGAATAAGAGACGATGTCACGAGGCAGAAGAAGGTTCAGAATCCAAATGGTCAGAGTTCAGCAGATAATCCAGTACAGGTACCGGCAAAACCAGGTCGGTCCAGGGTCCAAATCTACAGGTGAACAGGCAGGTGATCTACAGGTGATCTACAGGTGATCAACAGGTGATCAACAGGTGATCAACAGGTGATCTACAGGTGATCTACAGGTGATCTACAGGTGATCTACTGGTGATCTACTGGTGATCCACA